>CM076578.1:519494675-519662415 GCA_034641835.2 Pinus albicaulis
GATTACATTCTCTACCGTTGATCTAGTCCTTTGATCCAACGGCCTGTGCTCAATCGCATCGCAAACTTTCAATCGCATGCGTTTTTTGTCGCTCCCCCGATTGCCGATCCCCGATTCAATCCCGACCGTTGATCTAATCCTTGATCTAACGGTCCGCGCAAAATCGCATCGCAATGTTTCACCCCCTTGCGATTACCTCCGATTCATTCCCCGCCGTCGATCTGGTCCTCAGATCAATGGCCAGCGCTCAATCGCAAAGGGCTCAATCGCAAAGTTTCAATCGCATGTTGTTTTGTGACCTCCCCGATTGCGATCCTCCGATTAAATCTGGGCCGTCCATTTCCCGCCTATCCAACGGTCCTTATTCCCTCCGATCGCAAGTCTTACCGCCATTTCAAAACCCGCTGATTCGTTTTCCGCCGTCGATCTGATCTGCAGATCAACGGCCAACGCTTAATCGCACTGGAATTTTCAATCGCATCCCCTTTTTTGCCACCCCTGATTGATACCCTCCGATTAGATCTGGACCGTCCACGTGTCCAAATCGGACGGTCCAAAACTGCTCCTCCTTATTCTTCTCCCGCTATCCTTTTTTCCTTTCTATGCAGATCTCCACCGTTGGTTGCCTTCATCCGACGGCTACGCTCCTCTCCTGCCTTCTGAAGCAATCTAACCCATTTCGCAGGATTTCTTAATTGTTTTTTGTTTTATGCAGGTGTTTTCAATGGTTTTCCGTTGTATCACGAAGAAAAGCCGAGGGTTGGGAAAGACGTTTCCTGCGCCTTTGAAGCTACTAAAAGGAACCATTCACACGGTTGGATTCAATGATTTGTCAATGTTTCATGAGCATTGATGCCGAAAAGCCCAGCACGGCCTTGCACATCGACAAGACACTGTTTTATTCGAAAGAGCAGTTAAAGAGTATCAGTTTTGAGAATAAATCACAGCAGAAGAAGATTGAAGACAATATTACGGGGATTACGGCTAAGACAGTTATCAAAAGCCTAATCCCCGACTCAAAACACAGTTTAAAGAAAACCTAAAGTGTTTTATTAGACAGAAAGCCTCCACCGCCACAACTTGAGGCAAATTGATTCCTCAGCTACCAAAGAGCCACCTGTCGCCTCAAACCATTCAGAACAGAGGCCGAAGTTATTGCTCGAAGAAATATCCGCCTCCAGCATTGCCAAGAAGTTATTTCTGCAAGGAGACCAATGAATAAATATCTGCAGAGTTACTCCAAAACATACACAGAGCCTCAAAGTCAAACAAAGCTTCCACCGAGCTTTGATATTTATTGTGAAACAGTTAATGTAGTGATCCACCTGTAAATTTTTCCCTCGAGCCTCTCAAAGGGCCGAGAAGTCTTCACTCTGCATTCACTGTCCTTGAGATATTTTGTTAAAATCTCACCTCCTCATCTTCCTATAAGTACTTCTACATAAGATGAGGAGTTGTTGGTTGCAGAATTTTGAAATACACTTGAGCTTGAGACTTATTTTTGTACATAGTATTCACTGGCCCTTGACGCTCTGTTTGTGCTAAAGTAGTTAGGTTAAATAGTGAAGATGATTGCTGAACTGAAACATTGGAATTGAAGTTTGTAGCTGGTTTGACATCAATATAAAAGTCGTTTCGGATCCCAAGCTATAGCATCATCTGGTAGTGCTTCTTCCTTGTTAATCATTTTCCTTCTATGTATGCCATATTGTTCATTTTCCCTCTCGTAAAGAAATGCTAGGCCAGGTTAGGATTTTCTCGTAAGTAGAATTTTCTCTGTACTGTGAAATCTTTATCTTAATGTTTTCTTCGCATATGTTTATTTAAGAATGATTCAACACAAATAAAAATGCTTAGAATGTTGGCGTTCCCTCGTCCTTCTGTTTTCTCAAACATTGTTCTCGAATGTTATTTCCATTATTTGCTATTAAAGTTAGACTAGAGAAGATATGGTTTGCCCTGATTCCTAGATTCTTTTCTCCAAAGGCAGATTCTGAAAGTTTCCCTTGGTGTTGACTGAAAGCAGACTAGGTTTAAAAGTACTTTATCCGATCTTAAGTTACACTCTGTTTTTCTTATGTGTTTTCATACTTTCTGAAGGTAATTATGTGGATTACTGGATTGTTTGTCAATTAAGCTGCTTTAATAAGAACTTGCCCAAGAAGTCTATGGTTAGCCTTGTCCTTGGTTGGTTTTAAAACAGTTACTTAAGAGGCTTTTCTTGTTTGGACTGACTATAAATCCTCTGAGAAATTATTATCAGTTTCCACCCCTCCAACATTTTAATGTTTCCATTTCATCATTTTAATCTCAATAATCTGGTGGTATAGATGACTTGCCCCTTGGATCACACTTGATGTTGTTGTTCAATTAAAGCCCAGATATGACTCCATAGCCCAATGGAATAAAAACCAGCGTTATATCTATCTATCTGCCAAAACTGTTCTATTTGCTTGCAACTTCTCACTTTTGAAACTTTTTGCACTTAGGACTTTCTCCTCAAGTAACATTTCATGCTCAACCATCCAAAACAAAACAAAACCCTTGGCCTTCATAACTAGCCTAATATCATTACCTTAAGCTTTTCAAAGACAATATCCATCTTTGTACATATTGGAGAGATCGCTCTCCGGATTCAGGAGGGCTAGATCCTAGAATCCCAAAGTTGATTGAAATGATGTTAACTCTGTGATTGGACTCTCCCAATCTTGCTAATAAATTACAGAGACCTAACAGAATGTTATAAAGATACAAAAATGAGTGTGACCTATTGCTTGCAACTTTATGCTAGATGTACAATTAATCCAAGAAAATACCACGTATTGCTAAAATATTTGCACAATGTAACCCTTGGAGCATTTAGAGGCTTTCTTCTGGTAAGTCTCGTCTCTTCAAAAATTCACTCAACCAACATCCATGTAATCTATTATGCTAATTTTAGAATTAACATAATAGTAGAACTCCTTTTCCACCCTTTTAGGAATGGTGAAAATTGAATCCTCTTTAATCCATTTACACAACATAGGCATCCTTTTTATATATTGGATGATGTATTAACATTACCCTCTTCAAATGTGACTTGCAATTTGCTCCAAGTCCAAAGTGGACCTTATGTGAAATCCACCTATTTTTCAAAATTGTTGAGCTCCTTGTGTATATACATTTGACTTGTGCACATAAGGCCACTCAATTATCTCATGTGTCTAATGGTTTGCTATCTTTTTTTAAATTATGTCCAAGGCACTCCTTACCTGTCCTTGTGTTACATTTCATGTCAGACATCCATCCATCCAACTTATAATGTGTACCCAAATTCCTAGGGACTCTTGCTCGAAAACTAGGGTTTTGCACCTCCGGCATAGTACTACTATATGCCCATGAACAAAGGAAGTATATTGTGTAATTAATCATGAAATCTCTATAAGAAAGACCAAGTTACAACTCTCATCTTATTTCCATACTTAGCCAAATTATTTCTTCAAGTCATCCAATGCTTAGGCGTGATTTCCTAAAATGAAATATTTCCTAAAGGATGCTCGTCTAGCCTTAAAACTTGCTAATGATCGTCGAATTGACGAGTGGAGGTACCTGTTACTGACTCTAAGACGATGACCTTACACCCTCCCCAACATAAAGTTGTTGTGGTTCTTGACAACATTTCCATATAAGAGAAATTTTGAGGCAAGAAATATATCTCAAAACAAAAATTATGTTATCAATATAAAATTTAAAATAATGAATAGGATTCAAGATGATGATCTCAACAATTATGATAAATAATTTATGAGGAAAAGAAAAAAATGTTACTTTTATCATATTTTTGACTTATCTCGTAATAAGTTTACTCAAATTTGAAGCGTATGCATTTTTGGATGAAAATAAAATTATGTGTCCAATGAATGCACATTCTCTATAGTTTTGATATATCCACAAACATATAAATTAGGAATAAATGTAAAACACCATTCAATCAAATTTCAAGTGTAAGAACTTGTTGGATGAAGAACTAAATGCAATATTTAATGAATACCCACTCTACATACTTATGATAAACTCATAATGAGCTTACCTAGAAATATTTGATAAAAGATATACCTATTAACCACCATGCATACTTTGTCATACCCACATGGATATATACTAAAAATACATAAAAATAATGTGTCTTTGTATTACTAATTTATCTCATTGTGGGTTTATCAAAAGTATGTAGAATGGATACTTCGTCGATGTAATTTAATTTCACTTCTAAGGAGTGTCTACACTTGAAATTTGAGTAAACCTATAAGACGATAAGCCAAATATATGATAAAAGAAATGATTGAATCCTCTTTAATCCATTTACACAACATAGGCATCCTTTTTATATATTGGATGATGTATTAACATTACCCTCTTCAAATGTGACTTGCAATTTTCTCCAAGTCCAAAGTGGACCATATGTGAAATCCATCTATTTTTCCAAATTGTTGAGCTCCTTGTGTCCATACATTTGACTTGTGCACATAATGTCACTCAATTATCTCATGTGTCTAATGGTTTGCTATATTTTTTTAAATTATGTCCAAGGCACTCCTCACCTCTCCTTGTGTTACATTTCATGTCAGACATCCATCCATCCAACTTATAATGTGTACCCAAATTCCTAGGGACTCTTGCTCGAAAATTAGGGTTTTGCACCTCCGGCATAGTACTACTATATGCCCATGAACAAAGGAAGTATATTGTGCAAGTCATCATGCAATCTCTATAAGAAACACCAAGTTACAACTCTCATCTTATTTCCATACCTGGCCAAAATATTTTTTCAAGTCATCCAATGCTTAGGCGTGACTTCCTAAAATGAAATATTTCCTAAAGGATGCTCGTCTAACCTTAAAACTTGCTAATGATCGTCAAATTGATGAGTGGAGGCACCTATTACTAACTCTAAGATGATGACCTTACACCCTCCCAAACATAAAGTTGTTGTGGTTCTTGACAACATTTCCATATAAGAGAAATTTTGAGGTAAGAAATATATCTCAAAACAAAAATTCTGTTATCAATATAAACTTTAAAATAATGAATAGGATTCAAGATGATGATCTCAACAATGATGATAAATAATTTATGAGGAAAAGAAAAAAAAGGCTACTTTTATCATATGTTTGACTTATCTCCTAACAAGTTTACTCAAATTTGAAGCGTATGCATTTTTGGATGAAAATAAAATTATGTGTCCAATGAATACACATTCTCCATAGTTTTGATATATCCACAGAGGTATAAATTAGGAATAAATGTAAAAACACCATTCAATCAAATTTCAAGTGTAAGCACTTGTTGATGAAGAACTAAATGCAATATTTAATGAATACCCACTCTACATACTTATGATAAACTCATAATGAGCTTACCTAGAAATATTTGATAAAAGTTATACCTATTACCCACCATGCATACTTTGTCATACCCACATGGATATATACTAAAAATACATAAAATAATGTGTCTTTATATTACTAATTTATCTCTCACTGTGGGTTTATCAAAAGTATGTAGAATGGGTACTCCTTCGATGCAAAATTTAATTTCACTTCCAACGAGTATCTACACTTGAAATTTGAGTAAATCTATAAGACGATAAGTCAAATATATGATGAAAGAAATGATTATATTTTTATTTTTTTGTTAAAAAAATAAAATCCTTATTTTATTATTTTGACTATGCATTTATTATTTTCCTTAAAATACCCATCTTAGACCTCAAAATTTCTCTAATGAATAACTCAATGACTTTGCTAAGTATACTACATAGACTTATACATCCATCTGTAGTGAACTCAATCAACCACTTTACAATGTTGCTTCCAGAATTATTGTTTAATTGTCAATTTCTCAAACTCACTTTCAGCAAAAATAACTTTGGCTAAACTTTGCCAACACCACTTCCTACATAGTACAACCCAACTATTTAATATTACTATAATTGCCTCCTCATATTATCCAACCCAATGAATCCTCATTTAAAAGCAATGTACAATTGTCCAAATATTGTATTTCTCCAAACCTGAAGTACTACTTTGACCAATTGTAAAATACTTCTACACACCATAGAAGTTGAACTCACTAGGTAATTAACTCAATTGTCACAACCAACCCATAAAATGCACTTATTCATATGCAAAATAAACACTCCTCACTACCCTTTAGCGTGCACTATAAGCCTATGGAACCAACAAAATATATTCTTCAGCGTGCACTATAATCCTATGGAACCAACAAAATATATTCTACATGCACTTATTCATATGCAAAATAAACACTCCTCTCTACCCTTCAGCGTGCACTATAAATAGAACCAACAATATATATTCTACTTTAACCAATTCTAACATAATTCTACACATTGTACAAGTTGAACTCACTAGGTAGTTAACTCAATTATCACAACCAACCCATAAAATGCACTTATTCATATGCAAAATAAACACTCGTCTCTGCCCTTCAACGTGCACTATAATCCTATGGAACCAAGAAAATATATTCAACTTTTCCTCAAAGTTAACTACCACCTCTTATAAAATTTCCCAAGAGAGCTTACAAGAGTGCTAAGTTTGCTAAGTTTCGCTAGCAACAAAAGGCAAAAAAACACGGTTCAAATCCCATTGAGTATATGGCCTGTTATAATCTCGGTTGAAGGAGTAGACTCCCCTTTACCGTGAGTCTCGGCGCTTGTTAAATCATAAGATCTAGTATATCTAACTTGCAAGTTGCTAAATATACTATTAGTGTTATAAGGCAACCACAAAGATTAATTCTGAATCTCCCTTAAAAAAAATAAAAATAATACTACTACTTACTTTCCAATACACCTTACAAGTGTGCCAACTTTAGCGAGGAAAAAAAAAAAGAAAAGAAAAAGTATAATCAAAGTCTTAGTTCCTAAAATTGTTCCTTAAGTATGAGACTTGGAGGTCTCCTACGAACAGGTGTAATAATTTTTTTTGTTCCTTTAAATAAGGATAGCACATAACACGGAATTTCGTTTTCAAAGCAAGTGATTCTCGATTTTGTCCGATATTTCATATAGCAATAAAGTTATTTATAAAATAAAATAATAAAAAGAACTTGTCTAATTTCCTCGCGTAACTTGCCCTCTTTATTTGTTGTGTAGACATTTGCTCTCTTTATTTGTCGTATAATGTATTGATATTGAAAGCATATAATCAAAAAACAAAATGGAATTTCCTGGAATCATCGCGTGCCAATAGGCATTCACCGATGCTTCCAATGCCACAAATGAGAACATTAACGAAAATGAAAAATGAAAAACACAATGAACTCAACTCTGCCTATTTTCGATCACTGGAGAAGCTATTTACAGTTGTGGCAAAATCCATAAAAAAACATTTAAATAATATAATTTTCATATAGCGTTCGAGAAAGAAAAATTCGAAAGGTATATATACGTACTCTCCATCTTTTGAGGATCGTTATTGGTGCTTTCTTCGGGGGCGGGATATTGAAAACATCGTTCTGCATTTCGACTTCGCCATCGCTCTGGCGAACCTTCTCCCACAGAGGTGAACCTTCTGGAGAAAATCTCCCTGGGATTCCACGATCGCTGGAGCTCATGGCGATGTTTTCGATTCGCAGGGGAGAGTACACTCACATTAACGCAGAGTACCTCAAGTGGCCTTCAATTATTTAACACTAAAATCAAACTGGTAATGCACTAAAATATTTTCTGTTCCCCTTTTTCACCACCAAATCAAACCCTATAAACTGTTCAATAAACGGCGACAGTACGCCAAGCCCAAATTTGTCTCCAAATTTTCGTTTGGCTTTCTTTTAAAACCCAGAAGCGAAGCAGCTGTGCACGGTACCATGCTCACACTTTCCATGCTCACGGGACTGTGGATAAATCTACTCACGAATTCTTCGGGCGATGGAAGATTCATTGACCTTTTGGGTGGATATTTAGTATCCTCTAGGAATAGCAGCTTCTGCGAAATTTCGCACCACATATTTTATCAAGATTTTCTTTTTGTTTATAAAAAATATATCAGCTATTCGTACTTTACGGAAAGCATGAGGGCCGTCTGTTTTTTTAAATCTGGAGACCGGTTTCGCGTGGTTTCTGAGAAGGTTCCTCGAAGAATATGTGGGCGCGATTATTTTCCCAGATTTAATTAACAGTGTCGCATTTTTCATCCATCGCAATATCAGCTTCCATTAGAGCCCGCTAATGGAATACACATCATGATACAAAGTACAAAGTTTTTATGGGATGTTTTAGAAATGAAGTACTGTTTGAATGAGGGCAATGATGCTGAAGATATTGCTCTTGATAATGATCTCATGTTTTATTGTGAAACTGAAGATGCAATGATGGGTGATGCATGTGTATCTGTAATTGAAACCTGTAATGATGAAAACACATCCATTATTGTAGAACCTGAAAGTTTTCATGATGTAGAACCTGAAAGTTTTCTTGATGCAGAAATCAAGTTTGATGAGACTTATATATCTCATGATGAGTGGATCAATTTGATGATTGAAAAACATCAAATTGATGAATTACTGTTTGGTGAGAAGGATCTCATATCTTCACATACAGATCAAATGCAGAACATGCTTGTAGCGACAGATCTGGATGAAGGCATAATTATGTCAACAGAAAATGATGAAGTAGGGAGAGATGGTGAAATGAAAGCTCTTCTGAAAGAACAGAAAGATGAAAATATTGGTAGGCAAGGATCAACAATAAATTTTGAAGAAGAATTGAAGTTTCTTGAAGCATGGCTTGAAACACCATGTCTTTATGAAATTAACACAGAAGTTGCTGTAATCAATGGTGAAGATGTCATCACTGATGTTCAGATGATTGACACCGAAAATAGTGAGCAGGAACAGTCTCCTATTGATCCTGTCATAATTCTAAGAAGGATGCGAACAATAAATCAAGGTTTCCTTCACAGGGGAAGTAATGAAGCGAAGGTACATCACTATCTCATGGCAAAGAAAGTGAAGATGAAGCCTCATCCACAAATGAACAAATATGGTCTCAGAAGCATAAAAACTAAGATGAAAACTCTGTTACCAAGTTTTTTTAATGTCTTTTTTTTTTTTACCATTGTAAGCCTAGCTGAGACTAGACCAGCAGGCGTATGTTATCATATGTTATTTTTCAGTACCCTTTCTCCATTAAGGGGGAGTGTTGGAATTAATGGAGAAATCCATAGTTAGGTTGTTGTTATCATAGAGATAGGATTGAGATTCTAATCATAGATCTCATATCCTGATATTAAGGGAGTGGTTGAAACCATCCCGTTAATGTGAGAGCCTATATAATTAAGGCTCATCTCATTCAATGTAATCAGAGTGTGTGTGAGTGTGTTTGTACACTCTCCAGGTTCTCACCTGGAGAGCCATTTTCATTAATTTAACAATTCATTACGCTGAGTCGTTGAAGATCAATCAAATATTTTTTATAAATTTTGGTGGTCGCGTTACAGATCTATCGACTTTTTTACGATCTGTACCATACATGGCGTCTTCGTATTTTAATTTTTTTTTTGGTTTTGTTCAATTAGGTCCAAATTATGTAGAAATTTGTCGTTCTTGTGGATTTCAGTTATATAATCTACATATTTGGAATATTTTAAAGTTTAAAATATTAAATTTATTTATATGTCTTAAAATTATTGTAGTATAAATCATATAAATATTAGTTAATAATTATTTTTTATAATTTACGAAATATAAATAAATAACTTTATATAAAAAAAATTCAGTAGATATTAGATTAGAATTTTATGAAAAAGTTCAAAGGGAAAGTTAATTGTTCCAATTAAACCATTCCAAAAACCTAGTTAAAAAAATTAATTTATTATAAATTTGCCTAATAAAAAGTAATTCGAACTTATATAATCAATTTTATAATTAATATGATATAATTAATTATTAAGATTATTATGATTTATATAGTTTAGTATATATATAATATGCTCTATGTAATTTAATACCATTATAATTAATTTTATATTTTAATATTAATATCATTTTTTTATATAATTTACTTGATATTTATAATATGTTTTATTTTATTTAAAAAATAATAATTTTATAAATGTATTAGATTGTTTATTATTTTCAAAATAATTTATTTTAATATTAATATCAATTTTTTATATAATTTACTTAATATTTATAATATGTTTTATTTTACTTAAAAAAAATAATTTTATAAATGTATTAGATTGTTTATTATTTTCAAAATAATTTTGTAAGTAATATGGTTGATGTAAAATAAAAAGTGTTTTTAAATAAGTGGTAATATAGTTGGTATGTAATAAAGGTGTTTTTGTAAGGGAGGGATGATATAGAGGTGTGGACTAATGGTTTTTTTTAAGAGAAAGAAATAATTTGTGTGATTTTTTTTAAGTATTCAAATATGATATTTTTAAAACTAATTAAGCAAAACATTATGTTATTGTATTATGTCTCAGATTTGTTTTTAAAATCTTGCTTTGCTTTATATAGTAACAACATCTTTAATATAAAAGGTTGCAAGCAATATATCATGTTATTATATGATATTGAAGATTTTCTCTTAAAAGCTTACTTTTATAGTAGTGATTGTTTTTAGTACAAGAAATTTATAGTGCTAAAAATATTTTTGGGATGTTATTTATTAATTGGTATATTGTTAAATGAAGGTAGGATAGAAAAGTTTATTTAAATTTTGCAAATGGTTAAAATATGATATTTTTTTTTTTTTAATTGTGGTTTATATATATAATTGCTTTAAAATGGATCATTAAATAATTTAATATAGTTTAGAAGATTGAAGGTTTTGTAATTAAGGAAAGATGTTCTTGGTGTATATTGACTTGTTCATATGATATGTCTTGACCATCAATTCATGGGTATAGTGGTAAATGAGTTAGCTAAAGGAGTTATTAGTCGACTATGCCTATGAGGACAAATTGGTGATTTGCATAGCCTTCAAAGGAGGCTATAACACATGATGAATGCATGGAAGAGGTGACATATAATTTCATGTGGTTGTCCATGATTGAGTTTCTAACAACATGAGAAAGGGGCAATAGATGAATAGAAAAGGGTTATGTTCCTAAAAGTTCATGATTTATGAGACTTTTTGCATATGTTTGAATGGTTATGAAGAGAAAAGGATTAAGTTCCTAAATATTCATTATTTTTAAGAATTTTTGCATATGTTTTAATAATTATATAACAAAGGGAAGGAAGACTAACAATTTGTTAACTGGAGTGAATACCTTCACCTTATATTCATTGAGCCTATACATAGAGGATGAAACTCTTGTTGATCCTTTTGTAATTTGTATTTTTCTCTAAAAATAATAAAGAGCCAAGCAAGACAAGTGAATTTGTTAAATGAAGTGTTATACTAAAGTTCTCAAGTTCATAAGACCTTAGCATCCTAGGCCTATATGGATGTGAATTAATTAAGTTATTCTATCTTTGTTACATGCTTTGTCTTTTGGTCTCATTTTTATGAGAGATATGGAAATTCCTTTTTAATTCTTTAACATGTATTCTCTCTATTAAAAGATGTAAAGGAATATGTGACACTTTTTTTATCTATTCACAACAAATGCTTATTGAAATGCATTCTATATCTAATGGTTAATAAATCTCTTAAGTAATTGTTAGATCCTCATCCAAGGTCTTTATTTGCATAACTAATCATCTTGTAAATGAACATTTTATCAACAACATGTTCCTTTAAGGAAGAACACCACTTGATAGATTTTCTAAAAAAAATTAAACAACATTTAAGTTGATAAATCAAAATTAATGGATTATCTAATAATTCAACTTCTTTAATTTTTTAGAAATATTTTACACACAAGGACCTCTATATTGATGAAATTAAATTATATCATAAATTATCTAATTATTCAAATTATTTAAATATCAAATTTTCTTTGATTAAAATAAATATTATATTGAACTACACTACTACTTAAAAAAGTGGAAACTCCATTTTAATACTCTCATGGTTAGCTAGAGCCATATTCAACATTAACACACTTGTTTGATTGTGGCAAAACTGTAAAAACCATTGACATAGATGCCTGAAAGTGAAAGAGAAAGATACACATACCCTCCATTTGATGAGGGATTCAAGTGGGGCTTGCTTGGGCTCGATATTGAAAACCTCGTTCTGCATTTTCTTTGTTGTCGAATCACTTGTACTTCTTACCAAAGGTGATCGTATAGGGAAAATTTCGTCTTCCTTCACTCGAAAGTCCAGTATAAACCACCTCCTATGCGAATCACAACTTGCCTTTAAAATCTACTCAGAATAAATCTCTGTAATGATTGCCCATAAATTCTAAGGTCCTAGCCCATCAAATAAGATGTGTAATCTTATATATCGTAACCATAACACCCAGTGGTGAGAAACCTTCCACGCGCTAATTGCCTAACCAAGTTTCCTTTGTGGCACATTTGAGCGTCTCTGGGCCGCAATTATAACTTACAAGCTAAGCATCTCAAATCTCCAGAAAATCCAAGGGAAATGTCAATACGCCATTATAACTTACGCTAAGCATATAAATAACAAGAAAACCTGAGGAAAATGATATGAAAGCGGTTTCGAAAATTTTTTATCGCACTCCTCTGTCATCAGTGCCTCTTTTACGAATCATAAGTTACCAATTGCGAGTTAGTAATTTTAAGTGAATGGTTTTCTCTTTTTCTACGCTCAGTCATCACACGTGAGTATTTAGTCGGTAAGTCGGTTCTATTTTCGGTACTCATTTCTATGTTGTTTATTTTGATTATTTTTGCAGTTTTTTTTGGTGAGATTTTAGTACTAATTGGATGTAGATTTAAAACGGGAACAAAATTAATTGTTAACATTGAAGAAAATTAAACCGCTCCAATGTTTCATAGCCCATTCGTTATTAACTTCATCTGCATGCTATTTCCTCGAAACAACAAAATCAACCATTGACTGTCGTACTGAAGCATAGTATTCCCCTGGACCTCAGATCGCTGTAAGGATCCCGTGGGACAGTGTCGGCACCGTCTTCCTGACTAATCTAGACGTCGGTGCACCGCCACAAGTATCAATGACACATCTTTGGCAACATACACGCTTATGGGAAAGGGACGACTCGGTCAAGACACAGACACATCGAAATTGAGCTAAAGACCTTTACAAAAAGTTTAAATATATATATATATATATATATATATATATAATTTACAGAATAAATGATTTTTTTTTAAGTAGAATTGGGCTATACAATCAAGTAAGATTGTGATTTTTTATTATTTAAAATATATATTTTAATGTATAAAAGATCCAAAAGCACTAGAATTCTAAGATTAAATAACTTAAACTTGAGTTTTTAAAAATATCTAGTTACATCGTTACATAGAGAAACATAACTATAGTTTGGGTTTGCTTGCTAACTCGAAAAACCCATCAAAATTCCAATACATAATTGCTCAAACTACTTTGTTTAGCCACCTGGAAACTGAAAGTTGGAGCCATTACAAAACTATATGATCATCCACAGATGAAGCAAACATAAAACTAGGACAATAATCATGCATCCAGCAACAACTGAGGAGACTAAGCATGAACAACGACCATGATCCTCTATTGCAAAAAACTGAACCTCAAGGATCTCACCACCATTTGCAGCTACTCTACAGATCAATATCGCCCCACCTCTTCTCTCGAGGCACATGACCACTCATGGCCACATCATCCTCACTACCACTGTCCCCTTTCGCTGTTGCTACCTTGGAATCAGATGGTTCCTTGTCCTTCCGCTTAGGACAAGTGTTGGCGAAGTGTCCAAGTTCACCACACCTGAAGCAATGGACCTTGGAGAGGTCCTTCTTCTTCTTCCCTTGCTGCCTCTGTCCCATAGATGCAAGGGCTGCATCTTCCTTCTCCTCTTTCTTCACCTTGACTCTTCCGCTACTACTTTGCTTCTTGGTTATCCTCCTGATTTCCTCCTGATGGAGGATTTCCCACATGTCCACCCAGGATGGTAGCGCTACTCTACCCAAAATGCTTTGGACAAATATCTCCCATTCATCGGTGACTGCATTCAAGGCAGTCCTCACCATGAGCCCTTCATCCAGAGTTGACTCCATGGCAATCAGCTGGTCATGGATAGTCTACAGTGTAAAGAGAAAGGGATCGATTTCCTCCTCCTTCTGCACCTGGAACAACCACATCTAATTCTCCAAAAGCATCTTCCTCTGGACAGAGCTTCCTTGATACATCGTGTTTAAAGTTGTCCACATCTCGTTTGTCACGTTCTTCCCGGAAATATGAGGGACCATATGATCCTTTTCTTCATCCATGATCAAGAGCTTAGCCCGCGCCAGATTCTCGTTGAATTTATTCAGGGGATCCGCATCAGTTGGAACAACTAAGACATTTTTTGCATGGTCTTTGATGCCGTACTCATCCATGATTGTCAAGATTCTGGCCCTCCAGATGACAAAGTTGGACACACTGTCCAACCTATCCCCGTCTCTCAATCTATGAGAAACCATCTCTGTTCAATCTATCGAACCACAAACTCTTCTCCCTTCCGTTGTTGCTACACTCAACAAAAGACTGGATTTGGGCTTCTTGGTGAAAGAACCCCTTTAGAGAATGTGTTCCCTTTTGTATAAATTTTAATACAATTATGTATTGTCTGGATTCTCCTGATCTAACAATTATATGCCACTGTTAAATACATAATCCTTCTACTTAAATCTTTGCAGAAACTTAATCGCCAATTGCAAACACATGAAGGAAGATCAATCACACGGGACACATATGTTTTTACCGGGAAAGCATAAAGCTAAAAACCCCACTATCATATATTATGTATAAATCATGGATCATGAAACAATCTCATACAAAACTCTACTCCAATAGCTCTCAGTACAATATACAATTGTCCCACACTGTCTTACAAAAGTTGGCATATTCATGCACCAATTTACTACTTCCTGACAACCTGCCTCCACTGCGCATTCCCTGATGGTCAGGAACCTCTGAATGATTAATTCTAGACTGCCTTGACTGCACAATACTCATAGGCATCTCCAATGTGTGTTTGGTTGCTAGTGTGCACCCACTATAGTCACAACTAATAGTCAAACTATCCCTTTCACCTATCCCTCAACTGGGTCTCCACTGGATCTGACATGCATGTAGTTAACAATAGTAAATCTTCAGTTGCATGTGAGATCACTCCATGTGAATTAATTTAATATTTAATTCACTGATATCTTACTAGTGTATCTTTAGTTACAACTAATTACAACTAGCACAACTGAGTTAAACTACTTTACAACTCACATAACTACACATCCAACTTTGTTACAACTTTGAATCACTCAGTTACAACTAAGTCCACTTGCATGTCCCACCAACCAACCTTAGAACTCGAAATTCCTTCAGTCAACTAGTTTGCCACATCAGTTAACTAAAATCAAGTGGTCCAAGAGAATAAATTATTATTTTTTGTCTAATTATTATTAAGAGATAATAATAATTGACATGCATTCTATTTTTAGACATGCGATCTACGAACAGATTTTGCACATGCATTCCAAAAATAGAACTCCATCCATAAATAGAATTTTATCAACCATCTATATATAGACTCCCGCTATAAATAGAATTTGCTAACCATTCTAAAAATAGACATACACCTAAAAATAGCCTGTGTGGGCCCCACCTAGTGTAGGTGCTTAATTTTCACTAGGATCAAGGATGTTGTTTCCGGATGCCAATTTCGTTGTTTCTTGTTGCAACCTTCAACACTCCCTCTCAACAAGAAAGGAATGTCCTTGCATGCGACATGCAACTCCATGCATTCGCCCTGCAACCTTTGCATGCACCCTGCAACCTTTGCATGCGCCATGCAACTCCATGCATGCGCTCTGCAACCCTTTGCATGCAACATTTCTGAAACTGAATAGCCTCCAAATAACTGAATCAGTATAATGCATCTGTCATCAAAGTCTTTTGACTTCTATTAGTACCAACTGCACATGTCTTCTGGTTCCACTGCACTGTTGACCTTTGCATCCATGCACTCTGCACTTGCAATCAACTCTGATCCATGCTCCAGTATCCGACATTGTCACTTTGATTTCATGTCCTCACGACATCTGACTGCATCAATCCAACTGATCCTGCTACTGCTGCTCTATGGGCTCCTCGTAGCCAGGTTCGATTCATGAGATCCACACCATCTCAATGAATCCTGCCCATAAATTTCTTCTTGGGATTATTCATGCATGTCGCCCCACCTCTCACCTGGTGGTATAGCTGCATGCACTCCCTCTACCCATCTGACACGAAATTTTTCTGCATGAGTGGTTGCTCCCACTCCATGATCCTCCGCATGTGGTTGCTCCACATATTGAGGTTCAATCTTACCTGCAAGCAAATCCTGCTCCCTCTCAAGCGTCAATTGCATGGCTTTCTCACACTTCCCAACAGTAGGAAGCTCAATAGAAATCCCTTCTACATCAAGTCTGTAGAGATTCTTAACTCGAATCCCAACCTTCTTGGCTTTTCCTGTTGCTTTGTGTCGCAGGAAAAATTTTCCTTCACTAAAGACAACATCATAGCCTCTATCCTCTAACATTGCGACTGAGACTAATTTTTTCTTCAAACTTGGAACATGCATAACATCTTTTAAATGAAAGAGTTTACCTGACGCCCTCTGAAAGGTAATGGTACCAATTCCAGTCGCACTGTATCATCCATCGTTGCCTAACTCAATATGCATCTGGAGATATTTCTCCTCCAAGTTACTGAAAAGTTTCTTATCTCCCGTCATGTGAAAGGAAGCACCACTATCCAAGTACCACCCCGATCCCAATGCACTTGACACCATGCATGCGATCAATGAGAAGTCAAGCTCAAATTGCGAGGCAAGACCCTCACCAGATGCAGCTCCAACAACCATCTTGTTCTTCTTCTTTTGTGGACAATTTGTGGCAATATGTCCATTATCGTGGCAGTGAAAACACTTCACTTTGGACATGTTGTGCTCGTTGCCGTCTTCACCAGCCTCATATTTAGAATGGAATTTCTTCCCATTCCCCTTCTTCGCCTTGGCAACCAAAGCACAATCCTCTTCATCATCATGCTTTGATGAAGAGCCATCTCTGGTGTTCCGCGTGAACTCCTCCTGCACTAAATCCGAGCACAGTCGTTCCCAATCCGGTAGTTTTTCCCGTCCATTGACAGAGTATTCATAATTGTGCCAACTCTTAGGAAGTCCGAAGAGAGCCAAGCTCACCAAATCATCATCAGTAACACTTACTCCTACACTCCCAAGATTATCCCTGCATTGGACAAACTTTGTTAAGTATACGGGAATAGTGTCTTTCTTTTCCATCTTGATCTTTCTGAGTTTATCCTTCAATGCCAATTTCATATGGTCGTTGCTGCTTTGGAAAAGATCCGTCAAAGCCTTCCACATTGCAAATGAGGTGGCTTTCCCATGAAGGCTTGAGACAATGTGGTCTCATACACCTTCCAACATAATCCTCCTTGCCCTTCCTACTTTCTTTTGCCATGCATCAAGTAATGCAGCATCTGTTGAAGTAAGCTTAGGAACATCTATGTCGATGAATTCCTTCAAGCCATTATCTTCGAGCACCGCCTCCATCCTGTCCTTCCATGCAATGTAGTTCGATCTGCCCTTGAGTTCATACTCTAGCTGTAAACCATTGAAAGCCATTTTGATGTTTACTCAACTGTCGCACCAATAAATTCTTGCAGCAAATTCGAATTGTTTCCACCAACAAACTCAGCTACTGCTTCAAAATTTCAATCTTCTTTGCTCTGATACCATGTAGAAATTTTAATACAACTATGTATTGCTTGGATTCTCCTGATCTAACAATTATATGCCACTGTTAAATACATAATCATTCTACTTAAATCTTTGTGGAAATTTAATTGCCAATTGCAAACACATGAAGAAAGATCAATCACACATAACACAGATGTTTTTACCGGGAGAGCATAAAGCTAAAAACCCCACTATCATATATTATGTATATATCATGGATCATGAAACAATCTCATACAAAACTCTACTCCAAGAGCTCTCAGTATAATATACAATTGTTTCACATTGTCTTACAAAAAATGACACATTCATGCACCAATTTACTGCCTCCTGACAGCCTGCCTCCACTGCGTAATCCCTGATGGTCAAGAACCTCTCAAAAATTAATTCTAGCCTGCCTTGACTGCACAATACTCATAGGCATCTCCAATGTGTGTTTAGTTGCAAGTGTGCACCCACTATAGTCACAACTGATAGTCAAACTGTCCCTTTCACCTATCTCTCAACTGGGTCTCCACTGGATCTGACATGCATGTAGTTAACAGTAGTAAATCTTTAGTTGCATGTGAGATCACTCCATGTGAATTAATTTAATATTTAATTCATTGATCTTTCACTAGTGTATCTTTAGTTACAACTAGTTACAACTAGCATAACTGAGTTTAACTCACTTAACCGAGTTAAACTACTATACAACTCACATAACTACACATCCAACTCTGTTACAACTTCGAATCACTCAGTTACAACTAAGTCCACTTGCATGTCCCACCAACCAACCTTAGAACTCGAAATTCCTTCAGTCAACTGGTTTTCTACATCAATTAATTGAAATAAAGTGCTTCAAGAGAATATATTATTATTTATTGTCTAATTATTATTAAGAGATAATAATAATTGACATGCATTCTATTTTTATACATGCGATCTACGAATAGGCTTCGCACATGCATTCCAAAAATAGAACTCTATCCATAAATATAATTTGCTCAACCATCTATAAATAGACTCCCTCTATAAATAGAATTTGATCACCATTCTAAAAATAGACATACACCTAAAAATAGCCTGTGTGGGCCCCACCTAGTGTAGGTGCTTAATTTTCACTAGGATCAAGGATATTGTTTCCGGATGCCAATTTCATTGTTTCTTGTTGCAACCTTAAACACCTCTAACGAATGATTTTCCTCTCATAAATACTTCACCAATTATGATGAATCAGTCCTCTACGATCACTCCTCATGATCAAACTCAGATTCCTTGGCCACAGAATTTGCTGAGAGACTGTTGTCCCCAACACCCCCCTGCTTTTTTCATCTTTGCTAGGCACGGTTCTGCACCGATAGAACCTGTGCCACACCAATAACTTCTGAAGTTCAGAAATTTCACTTCCGGTCTCGGAAAATTTCACAACAACTCATCAACTCAGATTGTGTCACCCTCCTGGTGCTGCGTTAGCCTCTGCGTGAGCATACTGGCTCAGCGTCCCTCTCCTAGTGCTGCGTTAGCCTTTGCGTGAGTAGGATGGATCTGCGTCACCTCTCGGGAGTTGTGTCAGTATTTGCATGAACAAACTGACTCTGCGTCACCCTTACAGGGTCTGATATCCCTCTGGTGCTGCGTTGGCTTCTTTCGGATCCGTGTTGCTTCAACTGCCCTTCCTACAACCAATATCTTCATCTGCTTTGCTGATGGATCAACTTGATCTGCAATGCTCTGATACCATGTGAAATTTTTTGAATCCTTAATACAGAAACCCTACTGATAACCATTGATTTACTTCTCCTACTTGATTTATTATACAAGTTATTTTAACTGAATATTCAGGAAAAATAACAATGTAAACATAAATAGCAGCCTACACACCTACAAATAATTTACTAAACATCAAACAAATATGACAAAATGACACATATTTTTCGGACATATGTCCCCAGAAAAACCCAATGCGGGAAAACCGGTGCAACAGCTCTAGAGGGTTTTATTATTATGCAGAATATGAATATAACAATCTAGGCACTAGAAACGATTTTCCGTACAGAGAAATTACACGACAGTTGTACCTTATCACTTAGAGACAGACAATATAGTTGAATCACACCCTTAGTCGGGATTTGTAGATAATGAGCCCTTTCTAGCCCACTGGAACCCTAGTGCTGCCTATGCGCTGCTTTGGCTGGGACTGGGTCACCCTAGCTGGGCCTGCACCACCCTAACTGGGCTTACACTGCCTTTGCGCAGTCCTCTGCATGGTCCTGGCTGGACTGCGTTCCTTTGGCTGGCCTCTGCTCTGCTTGATACAATGTTGCCTCTCTGTTGTTGTATTCTCGGCTGTGGATCAGATCATCCCTTGCCAATCTCTACCCTTCACTACACTGCAAACTCATTTCGAATTCCTTAGCAAACCCCGCCCCAGAAATTCGAATTAGCTTCAGTGCTACTGCAATGTGTGTCTCCCAACTGACCCTAATCCCTTCCTTTATACTTTTCTCGTTGGAAAACCAACGATCATGATCTAATATCTAATCGACGGTTGAGACTAAAATAATGCTTGATCCACGTCACTTAGATCATTCTCATCACATGTGTAAATTAATTCACTTTAATTTTTTAATTTCCCTAAGTTAGACTTAGGGTCCCCATTAAAAAATTTAATTATTAGAATAAATTTTACACCAGATGGAATTTCTCGAAAGGCTTTTTGGGTCTTGGAGATCTCGTGTGTTCTAGCCTCTCCACAAAGTTTAGGAGCTAGAGCACACCCGATGCTACCCCAAAATCTCAACAACAAATTCTCCCATTATTTTCCCACAAGCCTTGCCCCAGTAAGATGATACACCTTTAAATGTAAGTGTTTGTTTTGCTCATGCATTTTGTGCTAAGTTCATGAAGTATGAAATTAAGTGATTTGTAATTTGTATTTCATTGAAGATAATGGTTGCTTGTGGTTGTGAACAAGACTCTCAACTTCATCTCTTATCTGGAAATACTCAACGGTCTAGACAGGTTGTCAATAATGCAATAGTGTTTGATTATTATAGTTCTACAAGCTTTCCATAATCTTAGATACATCCTAGCCAAAATATTGCATCTTTCAATTCTACAAGGCCTTTTGAGTTTTTATAGAGTGGCATTCTTGGGGTCCCTCATGGTGCACCTCCCGTGCAACATTTTCAAATAAGTAATACTAATGTCGCTTATATTCAAAATTCATATTTTCCATCGCCTGTTGAAATTGGCAACAAGAAGAGCTTTTAATTTAATTTTCCCTTAATTAAATTAGCAGTAAATTGTAATTCCACATCACATGACAGTGTGTATGAGTTAACTGAGTTAGGAAGACTTAGTTAGCTCAGTAAATTCAATTTGAGGGTCAAACTGGAGGCATGTAGAGTTCAGTCTAAGTTTTAGAGGGTCTAGTTACAGTTTATTTAGAGTTGTAATTATTTAACTCAATTATTTGAGTTAAAATCAGTTTAACTAGTTCTAATAGAGAGGTGAGCTAGTGATAGGTCCAATGAATTAAATATGATTTAATTCACATGCAGTGATCAATCACATAACTGATAATTCACTATAAATAACTGTTTCATGTTAGTTCTAAGAGTGACCTAGTTCAGATTGGAGTTAAAGGGAAGAGAACTATCAGTTGTATAATTAGAAAAATGTACAGGTCATGCATGAGGTTAGCAGATGTCTTATATGAATTACACAATAAATTCTTTGGAATTTCGTAATTAATAGGGGCTCAATTCCTCCAAGAATGCGTAATCAAGGATGAGAAACCCAGAGGTAGGGAATTGGTTAAGTATCAGACCATTCTTGCTGGGATCAGAGTGATACAGTCAGAGCTAGTGCAAAGGTTTCTCAGGAAGGGAAATAGCATTACATTCTTTCATATTCTTGACTTAATGCATATACAGATAGCAAGGTTTTTAGCTGAGGCTTTCCCCAGATACATATTTCTTCTGTGCGGTTGAAATTATTTCTCCTTCTTATTCATGTGAATGTGCGATCGTAATTGGTTTGTGCAATTTGTATAATTGATGCAGTTTTTTGTTTTAGCATATTAAAAGATCAGTTGAATCTGTTTATATATTTGTACATTGTATCAGAGCATGAATCATTATAGAAGAGAAAAACCAAAGTTTGTTTTGAACAGGTGAATTGAAGTTGCAAATTTATTCTTCAGGACCAACAACAGATCAAGATGTCTTTCTCTGGATTGAGACTCGAATATGCCCTTGAGGGTAATTCGAATTACATAGCATGGAAGGAAATGATGGAGGAAGTGTTGGAGGACAACAGACTGAAGGAATTCATAGATACTGATATTCCCTAGCCCGCAACAACAAATGCTCAACTTCTGGATGCATGGAAGAAGAATGTAGCAAAGACGAGAATAATTATGTTTGAAGGAGTTTGAGATCATACTGTCTCGAACCTCCATGTAAAGGAAACTCCATATGTTATGTGGAAGGCCTTAACAGTTTCGTTTCAAAATAACAGCGACCACTGGAAGTTGGTGCTAAACGACAAGCTCATAAAGATCAAGATGGAGAAGTGCGACACGATCCAAAAATACTTGACGAAGTTCACTCAATGTCGAGATGAGCTTTGAAGTGTTGGTGTGACAGTTTCCCATGATGATTTGGTGATCTTAGCACTTCTAGGCCTTCCCAAGAGCTGGTATAGCTACCAGGACATGGTGAATGGGAGGGAAAATCTATTGGAGTGGAAGTGATTATGGTTCGACTTGGTACAGAAAGAGATTCGACAGAACACCAGATATTGATCATCATCAAAGACCGATGAGGAGGAGAATGGTGCCTTGGCTGGAAAGGCAGAGAAAGGGAAAGGGAAGGCATCCCATTCCAAGTCGGATTCCGGTCAGGCAGACAAGAAGCGAGACTTTTCAAAGGTAAAATGTTTTCATTGTCATGAGTTTGGACACTATGCTACAAAGTGTCCACACAAGAAGCCCTCAGGAGGAGCGACAAGTGAAGCACTTTCTTCATAATTCGAGTTGGATTTCACCCTCATCACATGCATGGTGTCATCGGTGATGGGTTCTATGTGGTACTTATATTGTGGAGCTTTATTCGATATGACTGGCAACAAATAATTCTTCAGTAGCTTGGAGGAGAAGTATCTCCAGATGCACATCGAAATGGGTGACGACGAAAGGTATAACACTACTGACATAGGTACAATTACCTTTCATAAGGAGTCAGGTACTCCTCTCACATTAAAAGATGTCATGTATGTTCCACGTTTAAAGAAGAATTTGGTTTATGTTGCTATGTTGGAAGACCATGGCTATGATGTGATATTCAGTGAAGGAAAGGTGTTCCTTTGTCACAAAGCCATGGGACAGGTGAAGAATATTGGGGTTCAAGTAAAGAACTTCTACAAATTGGATGTAGAATATTGTGCTGCCTTGAGCACGAAAGAAGAGAAAGTGGTGAGACAAGACATCTGTGAATTATGGCATAGAAGGTTGGTCCATCTACACCATGGCACTTTGAAGGTCATGTAGCATATTTCTATAGGACTTGCAAAGGGTGCACTTGAGAAGCGAGATACATGCAAAGCGTGTACATTGGGGAAGTATACCAAAGCTACCTTTCATGATAAGGAAATCTGAGCAAAGGCGATACTTGAGAGAGTTCACTCAGATGTGTGTGGACCGTTCTCGAGAACTTCCACAACAAAACACAAGTATTATGTGATTTTTGTAGATTATTTTTCACGCAAGTGTTGGATTTTATTCATGCAGAAGAAAGGTTAGATGTTCTCAAAATTTTGTGAGTTCAAAGCACTTATCGAGAAAGATACACAGAAGAAGGTGAAGGCTCTGAGGAGCGACAATGGTGGAGAATATGTCTCTAACTAATTCAAGAACTTATGTGCTTCAGAAGGAATTCGAAGGGAATTGATAGCACCTCATAACCCATCGCAGAATGGGCTTGCAGAAAGGAAGAACATAACTATTGTGGGAGAAACATGACCCATGTTGCATAATCATGGTCTATTGTTGCACCTGTGGGAGGAAGAATGCAATACAACAATATTTTTGCAGAACATAAGTCCTCATCAAATACTTCGGATGAGTACACCAAAGGAAGCTTGTTCAGGTAAGAGATGAGATGTGTCGCATTTAAAACTTTTGGTTCATTAATTGATTTCCATGTGACCAAAGATTCCAGGAAGAAGCTAGAGAGAAAATTGATACATCTCACAACTATCGGGTGTTCTTTACAGCACACATGATGACAGTGGTTAGAAGAGATGTGAAATTTGATGAAGAGAAAGCCATGCGAATTTCCCTTTAGAGGGAGCTTCAGTTTCATGCAGTTGAGGAGCTCTTGGCTCCAAAATAAGAACCTCAAGATGTGGAGTATCCACAAGCTGAGGTGCAGAGAGTGGAAGCACCCACTCATGTAGAGACATTCCAAGACAGAACGAAGCACACCAGAGAGGGTGGAAAGTTGTTACTTGATGCTAGAGAGAATGTGGGAGCAACCACATCACATCGCAGGAAGAGAAGGTCCCCAAAGCGGTACACTGACTACATGGCTCTTATGAGTGAAGGTGTAGAGAGAGAGAGACATCCTCTTTTGAGGAAACAGTGCAAAAACCAATTTGGGTTGATTCCATGGTTGAGGAGTATGACTCCATTATCAGAAACAGTGCATGGGAAGTTGTCCCAAGACCAGAGGGGAAGTCAGTTGTAGGATCGAGGTGGATCTAGAAGGTGAAGCAAGTAACATATAGGAGTGTGGAGAAGCACAAGGCGAAATTTTTGGCCAAAGGCTTCTCTCAGGTGGAGGGAATTGATTATGATGAGAACTTTGCACCAGTCACAAGGTACTCATCAATAGATCCATCCTTCCACTCTTAGCACATATGGAATGGAAGATACATCATATGGATGTAAAGACATCCTTCCTTAATGGGGTGATTGAAGAAGAGGTGTACATTGAGCAACCAGAAGGTGTTGAGACCTTTGACAGAGAGTCACATGTGTGTAGACTCAAGAGAGAAATGTATGGGTGAAACAAGCACCTCGTGCTTGGTACACCAAGATCAAAAACTACTTCACCGGGTTGGGATTCACCAAGAGTGAAGCAGATGTGAACCTTTACCATATTGTGGTAGAAGGTAAGCTTTTGAACATTGTACTTTATGTCGATGATTTGATACTGACATGTGATAAGAAACTCATTAAGTCTTGTAAAGAGGATCTTGCAAGAGAATTTGAGATGAAGGAAATGGGGCTCTTGCACTATTTCCTGGGATTGGAAATTTAGCAAAGAGACGGGGAGCTATTTGTATCTCAGGGCAAGTATGCTAACTAGATTCTCAGGAAGTTCCACATGGAGGGCAACAAACCCATGGAGACTCATATAACAGGAAACTGGAGAAAGGAGGATGCTACTTCAGGTGAAGTAGTAGATGATACTATCTATAGGCAGCTTGTGGGTTCACTCATGTATTTGGTGAACACACAACCAAACATATGCTATGTGGTTAACCCGCTTAATCAAGCTATGGTTAAGCCTACCAAGCTATCTTGGAAGGCAAGCAAGCATGTGTTGAGATACCTCAGAGGCACTACAGAGTTTGGGCTATGGTACATACAGATAGAGGGAGTGAAGCTTCAAGGCTTCATAGATGCAGATTGGTCAGGGACTCCATGTACAAGAAGAACACATCAGGGGGCATCTTTAGCATAGGATCAATAACCGTTTCTTGGTTCAACAAGAAACAAAGATCAATTGCACTAAGTTCAACAGAGGAAGAGTACATGACGACCAGTCAGGTAGCATGCGAGGCATTTGGATTAGGAAGATACTTGTTGGTTTGTTTGGTCGATAGAAGGATCTGAAAGTGGTTTATTGTGATAACCAGAGTTGCATCCAACCCTCGGTTAATCTAGTTTTTCATGACATGTCCAAGCATATGGATATCTGATAGCACCATCTCAGATATTGTGTTCAGAGGAAGATTATTTCATTAGAGTACATTCCCACAGAGGAGCAGAATGCAAACATCTTGATGAAGGCACTGTCAAGAAGAAAATTCGAGTTCCACAAAAGCAGGATTGGGGTAGTAGACAATCCATTTATTGTTGAGAGGGAGTGGTGAATTGGCAACAAGAAGGGCTTCTAATTTAATTTTCTCTTAATTAAATTAGAATTAAATTGTAATTCCACATCACATGACAACTTGTACGAGTTAACTGAGTTAGGAAGACTTAGTTAGCTCAGTCAATTCGAGTTGAGGGTCAAACTAGAGGCATGTAAAGTTCACTCTATGTTTTAGAGGGTCAAGTTACAGTTTATGAGTTATAATTAGTTAAGTCAATTATTTGAGTTAAAATAGTTCTAACTGAGAGATGAGCTAGTGAAAGGTCCAATGAATTAAATCTGATTAATTCACATGCAGTGATCAATCAGATAATTTATAATTCATTATAAATATTTGTTGCATGTCAGTTCTAAGAGTGACCTATTTGAGATTGGATTTAAAGGGAATAGAACTTCCAGTTGTATAATTATAAAATTGTACAGGTCATGCATGAGGTCAACAAGACGCATTAGATGAATTGCGCAATCAATTCTTGGGAATTTCCTAACTAATAGGGGTTGAATTCCTCCAAGAATGCATAAGCAAGTCTGAGCAACCCAAAGGCAGGAAATTGGTTAAGTATCGAACTATTATTGCTGGGATCAGAGTGAGACAATTAGAGATAGTGCAAAGGTTTCTCAGGAAGGGAAATAATATTTTATTGTTTCATATTCTTGAATTAATGCAATATACATATAGCGGAGTTTTTAGCTGAGGATTTCCCCATATACATATTTGTGTTGTGTGATTGAAATTCTTTCTCCTTCTTGTTCATGAGATTGTGCGATCATAATTGGTTTCCGCAATTTGTAAAATTGTTTTAGTATTTTATTTTAGCATATTACAAGATCAATTGAATCCATTTAGATATTTCTACATCGCCTCCTACTCTGGCACCATCTAATCAACTCTCCTATGTAAGGGTTGAAAGTCAACATCCATTGCAACAAGCTTGGTTCTATTCTTCTCCATCTCCTATTCTTGAATGTGAGAAAATATCTTCTGAAGATGAACAATGGAGATTTCTCCAAAGTGATAGAAGCATAAGTCTAGAGGATCATTTGTTGAACCAACAGGCAGGAGGGTGAAAACAATTATGTACAAGTTCAACATATAGGCAAGAAGGTAATTAATAACATAAATTAAAGCTCTAGCATTTGATAAATGACTTGACAGTAATTGAATATCTGGTGTATTTTCTGCTTAGTTCTTACTATATATCTTATGAATATTTCCTACAGTCACCCCTAGAATGCCTTGGCCAGATGGAGGAACACAATATTCTTGTGGGTTGCAGTTTCCAACACAGAACTAGATGGCCATAACATCTGGAATTCCACAACCAAGTATGGTTATGGAATTTAACACTTACTCAAGTTAGGTTGCAGGGTTAATAGGAAGCTTGGTTGCAGGTGTTGTATATTTTCTTGAGCCTTAATAATTTTTTTGAGGGAACCTAAATTTCCATATGTTGGACTAAAAGTCAAAAGTTTCTTCTCTCTAAAAGTAGCTTCTATGAATAACATTTTGATCCATATGTCTAGATCTGGTATTTGTTTTGCAAATTCTTGGAGGCATACTTGATGCAACATATAGGAACTGAAAGGTGTGCAATATTTTTGAGATTTAATATACTATTTTCAGCTTTGTTTATAGGTTTATGATACATGTATTACATGCATTTTATATGATTTTTTTGTCAATGTTTTTAATTCCATTGTTATGCATTTTAACAGATATCCCTACTTCAAGTAGAAGCAACTAAGCTATGAAATGCGCAAGTTTGTTCCTCAAAATAACCGATGAGAGAAGATTCCTTATTGTGGAGAAATCTGTAGATTTGATGTATGTTGTGATCTTCCTTAGGCTTTGGATATTGTCGAAAAATGGGTTGATGCTATCTGTATATACTGTAACTTGCATCACCATTTGTGTTTTTTAGATGCATATAAAATTGTCTTCTCTCATTCTTCCTGATAGCAAGTTTCCAAAACCTCAATAAATGAGTCATATGTAACATTAAGTGATTGAATCACATATTGTAATTTGAGTCTTGCCTTGTCATGTTGTTGGATTATAATCTTCTAATCAAAGCATATTGTGCATCTCCCTCGGGGATATTCAATATAAAAAATAAATATAAAAATATCTTCCAATGGGTTGCCTTCTGAAGGAAATAAATTTTGGAATTAAGTTGCCACAACACATTTCTTAGTGAAAAATTGGCAATTTTGAGTTCAATATGTGTGTTGGAAGCATTAGTGGTGGGTGGTAGGGTTCTCTTTTATAAAGAAATCGTTGACATTTACATGTAAGGAATGCATCATTTATTTACATGAACAACACTAATGGGTAAATCTGATATTCCATCAAGGAGGAACATAGATTTTCCCTCCAGAAGAAAATATGTGTAAAATTCTAACCTGCTTATTATTGATTTTGTCAAAGGTTAGCTCCAACAATTAAGAACATTCCACTACATTGAAAAACCATTATTTGCATGTTTACTGGTATGTGATGTGTCAATTTCTATGGCATACTGATTCTCACAGCTCACTGTTGTTAAAATTTGGGTACCATAGGACAAGTGGTTCCCTAAGGCTTTGATCTATGGCCTAGGGAAAAGTGTCCAAATGTATTTATCTTTTTCTCCTAAAGTGACTTTATAAGTGGTAAAGTCGAATATAATTTAAAAGTGACTTTATAAGTGATAAAGTTACAAAGTCTAATTTTAAAGTGACTTTATTAAAGTCAATGTGAAATTAGAAAGTGAAAAAGTGACTATGGAAATAAAAGGCTAAGTGGGTCTTTATTTAAGTGGAGTGAATTAAAAATTAGAAAGTGAGAATTAAATGCACACTTATTCTCAGCCCATGATCTAAAGCAGCCATTGGATTTAGGTATTCCCCAAAAGTCACTTAGGGTTAGGTTAGAGGAGAAAAGAAGAGAAAAGTTCATTCGGTCTTTCATGAATAAATTGAGAGAAAGAGAGAAAAGGAGAAAGAGAGCAAATGAGAATTTCTGAGCAGAGAAGTTGAAGGAGAGAAGAACCTTGGCAAACATACTGAGGCAGCATTCATCAAATCCGTACAGCAAGCCGACACACAGTTGAAGGCAGATTCTGGGCATGTCTTTCAAGGCAGAACCGTACATCAACTTTGACACACATTCCTAAGCAGTCGTACAACAGTTATGGCACATATTTCGAGGTGAAGTTACTGTTGTTTTTGTGGCATGATTTTCGAGGTAGATCGTATAGCGTGCTGATATCCCTGTGCACAAAAATCGAGGTAGAAACCATACAACATTTATTGTTGTCCCTTTGCATGCAAATCAAGGAGGCCATACATCAACATTTATTTTTGTTTTTCACACAAATCGAGGAGGCCATACAACAAAATTTATTGCTGTGTTTTTGGGCACAAAATTCAAGGAATCCGTACAACATTTATTGTTGTTCCTATTTTGGCTGTTGGCACAATTTCCGAGGTGAAGGTTAAGCACAGAAAATGAGATAAGTTGTATTTGTTTGGTTGTTGGAATTTTCTATGTATTTTTGTTTCACTATAAAAGAAAATTATCAGAAATAAAGAAGAGCTCTTGAACTGGTTTTCCTCAAGAGTTGTAGGGGGTTTTTCCAGGGTCATATTGACCAAAAATCAACGTGTTAATTTTCTGTGTGGCTGAAATATTTTACTGGGTTTTTATTTCTGCAATTTCCAACACTGTGAAATTCCTGAATTTGTGTTTTCAGAAATATTTATCATTTCCAGAATTTTGAATGTATAATTATGGGGTTGGGCATTTAACTATATGGGAGTGATAAGGAGAAACTAATAACCAGAGTGGGGTCTAAAATTTCTACATGTTATCAGAGCTTAGGTGGCTGAAAAGCACAGTTTGGGACATCAAGTGAAAAATTACAAGAAGTTATTTTCACGCAGAAAACTAAACCTTTACCATAGATTTGAAAACTTCAGTTTGTTAGGACAACAAACTTGTCTTTGGGCTTGAGGGTGGAGGATAGGTTGGATGGGAAGAACAATTATAGTGCATGGAGGGAGAGAACCCAGAGCATCTTTAAGGAGGCAAAAGTCTAGGGCATAATGGTTCACGCCACACAGAACCCAATAGCAGCGCCTGCTGACCCTGCTCAGTTGGCTGATTTTAACAAGAAGAATGCCAAGGGAAAAATATTGTTTCTGGATGGTGTTAAAGACCATGTCATTCCTCATGTGAGAGGAAAGATATATGCGCATGAGATGTGGACAGCCTTGACCAATATTTACCAGAGCACCAATGAAAACAGGAAAATCGTCCTAAGGGAGAAGCTAAAGGGCATTAAAATGACTAAGGCTGATGGTGTTACAACATACCTCATAAATATCACTTCTGTGAGAGATGAGTTTGCTGTTGTTGGAGAGACCATTCCACCCATTGAGTTGGTGCAGATTACATTGAATGGTATTCCCAAGACTTGGGAAAGTTTTGTGGATGAGATTGTTGCACGGAAAAACCTTCCCAGTTGGGAGAGTTTGTGGGATGATTGCATTCAGAATGAAATCAGAAAGAACCATCTTGAAGCAGCCAAAAAGGTAGAGGAGGATGAAAATGTAGCATTGTTAGCAAGGGGCAAGAAGGGCAAAGGAAAGAAACAAGCTTCCACAATTGGTGGTGGGGGCAAAGGAAAAGGTAAAGGTAAGCAGGTGAATAAGGAGAAAGACTATTCCAAAGTTAAATGTTGGAATTGTCAGAAGTTGGGACAATATGCATTTGTGTGTCCGGAGAAGAAGAATAAGGGAAAGGACAAGATCATGGCAACATCAACATAGATAGAGGACTTTTCGGAGAGCTTTGATCGAGTGTTTTGGTTCATAGCTTGTGAGTCCACTAGTGCAGGATCATGTGCCACACAGGTTGAGAGGGAGTGTGCACTTCCCTCCATTAGCGGAGCATCTTCAGGTATTTGGTATGTTGATAGTGGGGTTTCTCGTCATATGACAGGAGTCTGAGAGTACTTCTTAGAGTTTTTAGAGAGTGGCACTGCTATAGAGGTAGTACTCGGATACGACAACATTGTTAGAGCAGTCGGTGTGGGGACATTGACATTTGATAGGGAACCCAAACCACCCTTGAAAGTGTCGGATGTTCTATATGTGCCAGGGATGAAGAAGAACCTTATATCCGTGTCAGCATTGGAGGACAAAGGGTATGAGGTGTTTTTCAGGAGAGGAAAAGTGCTTATATATCCTAGGGGCGCTCTAGCTGATTCAGATAGAGTGATTGGTGTGCGCCATGCCAAGGTGTAAAAGTTTTCATTTCAGCCCCTTGTGGCATTGAGTAATAGTACCAACATCAGAGCTATCAGTTCAGAGCTGTGCGAGATTTGGCACTGCAGGATGGGGCACATGTATCATGGGCCCTTGAGGAAATTGTGGGAGATCACCACTGGTGTGCCAGATTTCAGTACTGATCACCTTGATACATGCAGAGGATGCGCAATGGGGAAGTTTTCCAAATCCCCTTTTCCCAACAGTGACAACAGATCGACAAGGATTATTGATTTGGTTCATACTGATGTGAGTGGTTGGATGTTTCATGTATCCTTGAGTGGATATGAGTATTATGTTGTATTCATTCATGATCACTTCAGGAAGACCTGGATTTATTTCTTGAAGACCAAGAGTGAGGTCTTCAAGAAGTTTCAGGAGTTCATTAGTGGTGGGTGGTAGGGTTCTCTTTTATAAAGGGATCGGTGACATTTACATGTAAGGAAGGCGTCATTTATTTACATCAACAACAATAATGGGTAAATCTGATATTCCATCAAGCAGGAACATAGATTTTCCCTCTAGAAGAAAATTTGTGTAAAATTATAACTTGCTTATTATTGATTTTGTCAAAGGTTAGCTCCAACAATTAAGAACATTCCACTACATTGAAAAACTATTATTTGCATGTTTACTGGTATGTGATGTGTCAATTTCTATGGCATACTAATTCTCACAGCTCGTCGTTGTTAAAATTTGGGTACCAGAGGACAAGTGGTTCCCTTTGATCTTTGGCCTAGGGAAAAGTGTCCAAATGTATTTATCTTTTTCTCCTAAAGTGACTTTATAAGTGGTAAAGTAAAATCTAATTTAAAAGTGACTTTATAAGTGATAAAGTTACAAAGTCTAATTTTAAAGTGACTTTATTAAAGTCAATGTGAAATTAGCAAGTGAAAAAGTGACTATGGAAATAAAAGGCTTAAGTGGGTCTTTATTTAAGTGGGGTGAAAAATTAGAAAGTGAGAATTAAATGCACACTTATTGTCTACCCTTGGTCTAAAGCTATCTTAGCCATTGGATTTAGGGATTCCCCAAAAGTTTCTTAGGGTTATGTTAAAGGAGAAAAGAAGAGAGAAGGTCATTCAGTCTTTCATGAGCAGATTGAGAGAAAGAGAGAAAAATAGAAAGAGAGCAAAGAGAATTTATGAGTAGAGAAGTTGAAGGAGAGAAAAACCTTGGCACACATACCGAGGCGACATTCAACAAATCAGTACAGCAAGCTGGCACACAGTTCAAGGTAGATTTGTGGCACGTTTTTCAAGGCACAACCATGCAACAACTTCGGCATGCATTCCTAGGCAATTGTACAACAGTTTTGGCACAGATTTTGAGGTGAAGTTAATACTGTTTTTGTGGCATAGTTTTCGAGGCAAACCGTACAACGTGATGTTGTCCTTGTGCATAGAAATCGAGGTAGAAACCGTACAACATTTATTGTTGTCCGTCTGCATGCAAATCGAGGAGGCCGTACAACAACATTTACTGTTGTTCTACACGAAAATCGAGGAGGCTGTACCACAACATTTATTGTTGTGTTTCTGGGCACGAAATTCAAGGAGTCCGTACAACATTTATCGTTGTCCCTGTTTTGATGGTTGGCACAATTTCCGAGGCGAAGGTTAAGCACATAAAATGAGATAATTTGTATTTATTTGGTTGCTGGAATTTTCTGTGTATTTCTGTTTCACTGTAAAAGAAAATTAACAGAAATAAAGAAGAGCTATCGAACTGGTTTTCCCCAAGAGTTGTAGGGGGTTTGTCCAGGGTCATATTGACCAAAAATCAAGGTGTTAATTGTCTGTGTGTGGCTGAAATATTTTACTGTACTTTTATTTATGCAATTTACAGCACTGTGAAATTCCTAAATTTGTGTTTTCAGATATATTTATCATTTCCAGAATTTTGAATGTATGATTATGGGAATGGGCATTTAACTATATGGGAGTGATAAGGAGAAACTGATAACTGGAGTGGGGTCTAAAATTTCTACAACCGACAAGTACTTAGTAGACATGAGATCGTGTTTGATGTTACTGGTGGAAAGCACACATGAATGATTATTGAAACTTGAATGGTCTTCTATGGAGTTTGGCTTAATGACTTCCAGTGGAATACTCTCAACAATGAAATTTGTGTAAATAGTGATTTGTACCATAGTATGTGGTTTGGACTAGCCCTATTATGCTGCTGCAAAAATTATGAATAAATATTTTGGGGTGTAAGGTCATTTTGTATTTTAATTGTCTACCATTTCATATATTTAATTGGAGAGTTTTTGGTGCAAAAGAGTGCTTGGTGAAAGTGGAGATGAAGTTCTTTACTTTTCACATTGCAAAGGTTCAGAGCATATAACCACATGAAAGGTAATATTTTTGATCTAAAATTTATGGTTATACTTAATACCGGTTCTTTGATGGTAATCAATAGTGGAGTGTTATTTGTTGATGGTCACTGTGAAAAGTTGAGGATCAATGCATTTTTTGTTTTTATCATATAGCCAAAATGACATTGTGACTTTGCTAAAATTGTTATATTGTGAGTACAACAATATTGATTTAGCCATCTCAGGAGACGATAGTGTTTATTTCTAGATAGTAAATATATATCAAAGTCTGTTCATTGAAGATGTTTCTTCTAGGAAAATAAATGCCTATAATTACTTTAATTAGAAAAATTTGGGTTAAGTGGAGTGAAAATGTAGAAAACAAGGACGAACAACATCAAATGGTTGAATGAAGTTAGAATAGCTATTTTCTATTATATTATAGTAGTAATGCCATGAAATTGCCAGAGTATCAGTAAGATGAGCAAAGGAGCCTTACAATGTAGGAAGGAACCATGATGAGAATACAAATAGGACTCTTTGTCCCTTGTATCTTCTCTTTTTCTATTTTGATCCAAGGTGGAATCCAGATTTTGCCATAAATTAGAGAAAAATGTTTACTGTGAGACATGTTTAAGGGCTTGATCTGTTCTTTTTGTTGAACAACTGAAGACAGAAATTAAGGACGCTTGAACTTAATATGCATTGGTACATGATTGTAATAAGTAGACTCCGATAGGATAAAGACAATTTACGAACCTTGCCCATGAGGAGTAAGGGTAAGCTGATATAAATTTTGATTTCAAGCATGAAATATACAATATAAAGTTTTTTCTTGGAAAAAGGAATTTACAAAACCTATTTTCAAGTGAGTTGTTTTTAAAACTCCGACAAAGTATTTGACGCACTATAGGAATTACAAGATTTGATGGGAATGGAGCCCTAAGATTTTTTATAGAAAGTCAGAATATGCAAAAGTTCATTATTTATGGTCAAAATCATGGTTTTTCATAGGCATATTCTCTCAAGGTCCTGCACTGAGCTTTGTACATTTGCAAAGTTTCACGCAGATCCCTGTCACTTCAATGTGGTCGTGCTAAAAAATCTTACCTAGAGGTTGGAATGTATTTTCCAACACAACTAAAACATGATTAGGGAAAATAAGGAATGTGCTGTAAAGTCTTCAAAAGTAAATACATCTGAAAATATTTTGTATGTAAATAAAAATATTGAGCTATTAGGATTTAGGAGAAATTACTATAAAATGTTGGGAATGAAGGCTTACAGAATACAAAATGCTTTTAGGAATAATAAAATACACAATTCTGATTAAAAAAAAAAAAAAATTCCGTGGAATAGAATAGGTAAGTAGCCTCTCTAGAAGATCAAGCATTAGATTGGCTCATTAATTTAAACTAAGGGATATGAGAGGAAGAATATATTCAACAACAACCATGTTTCCTTTTGGAAATAGAGTATTACCCTCATCAAATAGGCCGACTACTCTTATTGTTGAATATAAGGCCCTTCTTGAAGACATCTCATAGTGAAAAACACTTCCAGTTCTTGTATTGAGATGACAAAAATGGGCATGTTATGAGCAAGTGTTGTGGAAAAGTTAAAAAAAAATTGACTTGGTTATTTTATGTTGGAACACCATTAAAGGATCCAAAATTTGACTCTGTTGAAGATTGCAACAGGAAATAGTGAAGGAGGCATCCTGAAACATCATCCTTGATCCTAGTTGGAAAATAATCACCTAAACCAGGTGGGGCCCACACAGGCTATTTTTAGGTGTATGTCTATTTTTAGACATGGTGAGCATATTCTATATGTAGCAGGAAGCTATTTGTAGATGGTTGGTCAAATGTAAAAAATAGATGAAATTCTATTTTTAGAAGATTGGGTGAAGTCTATTTATAGAGCGCTGATCTAAAAATAGATGCATGTCGATTATTATTAGCTCTTAATAATAATCAGGCATTAAACAACAACTTATTCTCTTGGAGCACTTCGTTTCAGTGCACAGATGTGGCACATCAGTGGACTGAGGGAATTACGCAATTCCCAAGGGTTTACTGGAGCTAATGCATGGAGGACTCAGTTAGAACTCAAGTGGCAGAGTTATGACACAATTGGAAGAGTAGTTATGGAGTTGTATTCAGTTTAACTCGGTTAGACTCAATTGAGCTAGTTGTATCTATTCTAACTGATTGATACACTAGTGAGAGTGGAGTGAATTAATTATTTAATTAATTCACAAATAATAACTCATTAATCAACTGAACAATACATCTGTTAACTATAGTTCATGGCAGTTTCAGTGGAGACCGGTGGAGATATAGGTGAAAGGGCAAGATGGACTATCTATTGTGACCATAGTGATGCATGGATTGCATCTATATATACATTGGAGTTGCCAATGATAATCACGAAGTCAATGAGAGTGGGATTACATCGAATTCTTCTTTGTAATTAGCTTGGATTGCACAGTGGAGGCAGGCTAGCAGGTGGCAAAGATCGGTGCATTGATTTGCAAGATTGGTCCTGATTAGTGTATGACGATTGTACTGTACTGAGCTTGATGTACTAAGCTTTGTATGAGATTGTTACATGATCTCCATGTTACATAATATATAGTTAGGGTTTTCGGCTTCGGGCTTTCTAGTTAAACAAGTTGTGTTATGTGTTTTTATTGCTTCATGTGTTTTGTAATTGTTGATTAAATTTTCGCAAGAATTATAGTGGAAGGATTCTGTATTTTGCAAGAAGTTAAATATTGTGAGATCAGGAGAGTCTGAATATATACATTCTTATTGTATATAATTTCTACAGACTCAATGTGGCCAAGGGATTAAATTCGACACGATTCAAATATATGCAAGTTGGCTAGGACATTGTAGATATGATAAATTGAGGATGCAGTGAGGTTGGAAGGGCTCTATCCAACTACTAAATGATTATGTCAACATTCACCTAGTAGCTCTATGCCCTACTAGCTGGTCATATTTTTGGTGAGTACATCTTATAAGAGTCATGTTTTAATTATTAAATTTATATATTACATCACAGATATATCAGATCAATCCAATCACAAGAATTTTCTTTCTATGATGAATGCTCAACAAACGAAGGAGCCTCACAATGAATTGGAAGGAAGTGCTCAGTCTTTGCTTGCAAGAAAATGAAGCCATGTTTAATATAGAAATATGTTTCCACCATTGTTTAAATTTGAATTGTACTCACTTGTATTTTGTCTGTGTGACCTTCCTCTTTCAAAATGTTCAAATCTTTTAGCTACAATATGACATATTTGGCCTATTTTTCAAGCGATTTATGCTTGTTATGAACTTTTTTCAATTTAACGATCCTATTGGTGTACCTTTGCACCTTTTTGGGGAAAAATCTATTTTATTCGTAAAAAGAAATGTCAGAAACCAACAACACGTTTCCACACTTCCACCTATCTCTCATGGTGATATTAATAAATAAAGTATTACAAAAAAATTAAATATAATTGGAAAAACCCTCATACTCGTTTCCATTTCTTGACATTAGATTTAAAACTAATATTTTATATAATCCTTTCACCTTCATAATCCTTGAACAATATATTATGGTTACATTTTTAGGAAGGAATTACTCCCAATTAAGAATTATAGTAGTGATATATACATAAGAAAGAATTACTCTCAATTAGGTTTGGTATCAAACAACTTATTTTGTAGATAATAATAATAATAGTAACAACAACAACAACAACTTGGTTTTCTATTTATTAATTATTAACTCACCTATAATACTTCCATGATGTGTTTTATCCTTTACACCTTACATAAGATATATAAGAACAACACCTAAATCTAAGGTAAAGGGAAAGATGAAAGTCTAATAAAGGGAAAACAATTATATATATATATATATATATATATATATATATATATATATATATATATATATATATATATATATATATATATATATAATTAAAATAAACAAAACTTGGTTTTCTATTCTTACTTATTAACTCACATGTAATAATTATATTATGTGTTTCATCCTTCACACCTTAAATAAGATATATAAGATCAACAACTAAATCTAAGGTAAAGGGAAATATGAAGATTATAAATGAAAAGGAAAAGTTTAAAAGGGGAAAATCAATGCTAAATAGATATCATTGTTATATTAAATTAATACCCATCATATAAATTAAATGGTTAGTAAATATTGATATATATCAATCTATAATAAATATCAAAACATTTAATTCATCATACCTCTCAAATATCTAAAATTGAAAAAAATAAAATAAAATGAACTAAATCATAACTTTATTTTTTATTTTTTTTGTGAGCAAGAGAGTGACTTTATATTAGCAAAAAGAGATTACATATGGTACAATTATGGGATCACTGAGAGACCCGAGGCCGAAGTAAAACTCGGAGGAGCTGGATATAGACCATCTACCTAATAAGGGGAACCAAATAGTCCCTTAATGGGAGCATGAGTTTGATGGAACACCATAATCCATATAGGAGTTAAGAATAGATTACAAAAATAACTTATGCTAGGATTCCAACATGTGTGACTATCAAAACATGTGCCATGCAGAGAGTTAAAAAGAAACAAAGCAAAAGAAACTAGACAAAGAATCTATTCAGACCACATGCTTGCCTTTGGAACATGATGAGACTATTTACTCTTTGTGAATTCCATCTTGGTCAATCGTTGCCCGAGCATCTCCATCATCCATCTTCTCCTCCACAATGAGATAACCATACAAACTTGTGTCTTGTTGAACAAGTTCCGTCGCTACATTCTTGACAACATGGCCTTGGCGCTCCATTTCATCCACCGAGGGAGGAGGGGAATGAGGTAGATGGGAGGATGATTTGGTGTCAGAACCACACAGAGAACTAGAGGAAGTGGAGGATAGGGGAATTGGCGAAAAGTATATGCCAAATATTCTAGAGTGAGCGCAAAGTGATTGGCGAATTTGACTGACATGAGCGTTAGCTTCTACCATTTTTATTTTTGTTCCTTCTTTGGGTAGATTTTGAATCCACAGGTGGCAAACCAACCAATTCCTAACAACGCAAAGACCATCTCTGAGGCGTTTCCTTTCCTCTACTTCCAAGGAAGCAAATTTACTGTGGATGTGAGTTGGTATTTTAGGGTTGAAGAGCTCTATCCGTTCATTGGTCTAAGGGATTTGTGAAGGATACCCATGACTGCATACCCCTCGTCTAGCTCTTCCTTGCTCACGATTCATTGTGGTCTTTGAGGGAAGTGTCAAGAGGGATGTGAGAGTAGCATAGGAAAAAAACAACAAATTTAGGCATGAAATGAGGCAGGGAAGGGTTGTGAGGCTGGCGAATTAGCAAGGACATAAGGAGAAGCACGTGAATTAACATATGCATTAGAGTGGAGGATTGTGAGATCTTAAGGTTGATGCAATGCAAATGAGCTAGATAGTTGAAAATAACTGTTGAGCATATCAAGGGTTAATGTTGGCCTGCCTCAACTAACAGGACTTCGCTGTCGATGTACCACCTAGATGTGGGATTTAAAATAATAATAATAATAATTACTAATGATAAAAACATTTAATACAAAATTTAGACATATATGCATTTTTAAAAACATGCAACAAGAATCTTAACTCTGGAGAATCATCCTCAATTTATCATCTATATTATTAAGGTACAAATAGGAATTGTTACAATACCATGGCTTCTCAATACCACATGTTCAAAAAATGATAACTCATTTCATATGACACTTGTTCATGATATTTTTTTTAATTAATGAATTTCACTAAAAGGACAAAAAAGGCATAACTACTTTGGAAATAAATCTTAGTCTTTGATTTGTGTATACTACTAAGAATATTCTAAAATATCCTATGGAAGTTAAATCCATACCATTCACATAATATTTATTTATAATTAAATTAAAATTGTGGAAACCCTATTCCAAAATAGACATGCCTATTGGCATAATTATTATAATAAATATTTATTTGTTATTTATTTCAAAATTGTTTTGATTATTTTAATTTTAATTTTTAAATCAATTTAAAGGGATTGATTTAATTTAAAGTTTATGAACATTTCATAGTATTGGTTAGACACATAGGTGGACTTAGAAAATAATATTTTTAATCATCTTATGATCCCTAGACAAATAAGTGAATCAAAGTCCCCTTATATGTCTTCCTTTAAAAACAAGTCAAATTTGTTACGGATGGATTTCAACGATTGTGTTTTATACTAGAGCAGCCATATAAATTAAATGGTTGGTAAATTCCCATAGAAATAAAAACATTTACCTCATGATACATTTGACATTGTTGAAATTAACCAAATTATAATTTTATTTTAAATTGTTATTGACCAAATTAAAATTTTATCTTAAATTATTATTATTATTATTATTATTTAAAAAAAATTACATTCTCCCTACTCTCAAATCTACTTTATTTTACTTTAGCTCCCAAGTCTTCTCAAGTGGTTGATCCTAATGAATTTAGGCCAACAAATCTATGCGATGTGGTACACACAATGCTATCAGAAATTATTTCCAACAAACTCAAGCCCCTGCTACCCTGACTCATCTCAAAGGAACAATTTGTCTTTGTGGATGGCAGACATATTATGGATGACATTGTGATTTTGCATGAACTAATCCATTCAATGAAGAAGTATTAAAATTCACTAATGGTCATGAAGTTGTACTTTTAAAAATATTTTGGTAGGCTTAATTGGTCTCATTTATTCCATGTGTTGAAAGCATTTGGTTTCTCTTATGAAACGATTGAGTGGGTAGCCTCCGTATTTTCTTCCCTATTCTTTTCCATCCTTATCAATGGCTCTCCCTCCTCTACCTTCAACTCATCTCAAGGCATTCGATAAGGGGATCCTCTTTCTCCCTCCTCTACCTTCAACTCATCTCAAGGCATTTAACAAGGGTATCCTCTCTCTCCCTCCTCTACCTTCAACTCATCCCGAGGCATTCGACAAGGGGATCCTCTCTCTCCCTTCCTCTTTGGTTTTGTTGTCAAGGGTATAGGTAATTACATGCAAGTGGTTATGCACAGAGGGGAAGTAAATGGAATAAGGCTTAACAACCATACGACCCCCATCGCCCGCCAACAATTTGTGGATGGCACCATGTTAATAGGAGTGGCTACTTTGAGAGAAGCGTAATCCATAAAAATAATCCTGAATGACTTTATGTTAGCTTCAAGCACCACAATTAACCCCTCTAAGTCTCAAGTCTTCTTTTTCAATACCATGCTAGTATTCAGGCGCACCAAGCATGAATAATGGGACTTTAGCGCTCATCACTCACATAAGGGTCACCTCTCATGGATAACTCACTTAAAAATGTCTACTGGAGAGAAATTATTGAAAAATTTTCAAACAAACTAGATAATTTGACCTTTCGAGCCCTCAACCTGGATGGGAGGTTATTACTTCTTAAATATGTCCTACAGTCTTTACCAATTTACATAATTTTAGTGTTGGTAGCTCCAAAAGAAGTCCTTCGATCCATACATAACTTTTATCATTCCTTTTTATGGGATGGAGCCACTCAAGAATGAAAATGGGCACTAGTAGCATGGAACAAACTCTGCTTTGCCAAGAAGAGAGGAGGTCTTGGGCTTAAGGATCAAAAAGTGCTCAACAAAGTCATGGGAGCCAAGCTCTCATGGAGGTGGATTTAGGGGGTCAAATCTTTGGAATTTTTTTGGGGATGGAAAGTATAGTCAGGGATTAAGCGTGGCCTCCAAGTTGCATATATACAATCACATCTCGTGCTCTGCAATTTGGAACCTTGTTAATCAGAATAAGGATATAATTGGATGCCACTTCTTTTGGGAAATTTAGAATGGTGGAGTAGCCAAATTCTGGAAGGAATCATGGCTGCAACTATCAAAATTGGACTCATAGGAACAATATTCTCAACTAGTAGAGCTAATGAAAAACAAGGGCTTCACCTAGGTGGCTCACTATTGGAAAGATCAAGCATACAACTCGAACTGGTGCACTTGGAAGAGAAAGTAAGAGTGGAACTTCGACATCCCACAAAAGGAATGGTCTCTTTTAGAAAACATTTTGCAATAATATAAAATCCCAGTTCTTGATGGAGCAGATAATATAAGGTCGGGCTACAACCCGACTAGAAATTTTTTGGTAAAGAAAGCTTACTTCCTAGCCTCATATTTTGACCAATTTCCCGAAGAAATCATTTGGTCATGTATCTGGCAGAAAAAATTATAGCGAAAAGTAGTGACTTTGCTTTAGATGCTAGCAAGAAAAAACACGCTAACATGGGATCACATTAAACACAAAGGCTTTGAAGGTCCGTCTTACTACTATTCGTGTAAAACTCATTAAGAAATATAAAATCATATCTTTAATAGCTTCCACTTGCATAGGAATAAAGGTCCAAGGTTGCATCCATATCCAAGAAGTCTAATCATAATTGCAATGCACAAGATTCATATATAATCTCCTCATGGCAACCCTTAGATTTTCATAACACCATTCTCAATAGAGCATGGACACTCACACTTGGCTTTTCCCTATGGTCAAATTGGAATAAAGAAATAACATATTTTCGAAGGAACCTTCATGGATATCGAAGGAGTTTGGGAAAGAGTTCTAAATAATATAAGAGAATCCACTCCCTTGAGAAATTGGTCCATAGAGGATTGTATGCCTCTCTCACTGAGGCCCCTTCTCCACTTTTAATCTCTTTCCCCTCCCTCCTCTCTCCTCACTAGCTCAAGCCATGAAGCCAATCCATCATCCCTGGAATCATGGTCCTCCCCACCACCATGCTTCCTAAAGTTCAATTTTGATGGGTCTTCAAAGGGAAACACTGGTGATTCAGGATTTGGAAGCATCTTCTGCAATCATTCAGGGTGTCGCCACTTTGGTTCAATGGGGATTAACAACAACAACAACACAAAACTCCACGCTTTAGAAAGATGGCTTCAAGCAACCATATCTGAGGGCTATCAAAAGATGATGGTGGAAGGGGATTCTTGCATTGTCATCAATATTTCAAAGTGGATTTTGAATGACACCAACTCATATAAGGTATCCTCTAGTTGGTGACTATAATCTTTTGTTTCCAAAATAATGAAGCTGCTGCCAAACATACAAGTCATAATTCCACGCATGCTAGGTGCCTAGGAAATAACGAGATATATCACTTAGCTAACATTCCAAATATATTATAAAAACAATTAAAAGTAAATTAAATCTACATATATATATTATACATAAAATTTATGAAATTGATTTAATGTATAATGTGAAAATTTTGAAAAACATAATAAAAACATTGAAGGAAATACCAAGAATCTTATTAAATTTTAAGGGGATATTGTGAATGAGTTTGGTTATAAAATTCAAATATAAGATTATTCCTCCAAAGGCTTTGTCACCAATTGTTGGCATTTGATGAACTATTTGTATCTCTATAAGAGATGCTTAACGATACATCTTGTTGTCGCTCCTAGAGACAGCCTAGAGTTGTGATAGACCAGTGCCTAGGACATCTTAGCATAACAAGGAGCGTATAATATAATGTATGAAGTTGTCAACTTCAGCTCACATGCTATCTCCTGTAAACATGGAAATAAACTAGAATGGGACCAAATTAACTGATACAGGAAAAGAAATACTGCAGAGACAAGATGTATAACTCTAATATGAAGCATCAGGCAATTCAGAGACAATTTACTACAAAGCGGGCCGATTCAGAAATACTTCACAGAAATAAGTTATCAGAAGGTGTATGTAGTGAATGAAATGTAGAGGAGATATTAGTTAACATTGAGTTGATATCCAGATACACAATACCACCACACATGGGCTTATCACTCTAAGAATCCATACATAGTAGTAGCGTTATAAAAACACCCTCCCAAAGAAACTAATATAGCAGAAACATGGTTTAGATGAATAGTGGAACAGAATATCATGCATGAGCCATATTTAAAGCGCTTGACTGACCCGAGCATGGGCATCAACTAGGATGAATCCATACCAAAAATCAGTGAGCCACTCGCATTCCAAAACATGATACAGGAAAGATGGATGAAATGAAATGGTATATTAAAATAACACATAAGAGGAAGTTACAGACTGTGAAATACCAAAGACCAGAATCCTCTTTGACAGATGGAACTCCTCCTCACTGAGACCCTATGGGCTCTGAACATTCATACAAAAGTTCTACAAAATGTATACAAAAAGCCTTTCACTGCATAATTTTCTGATAAAATCTGGAACCCTCAATAACTCCTTTTCCTAGAGTTTTATAGGAGAAACAGAAAACCTCACAAAAGAAGTAGGTGATGAGCATTTAATTTGTTGAAAGTGCAGCAAGATGATGGAGCTTAGTGAAATGAAGTCGCCTTCACTAAGTGGGCCCGTAGGCAAATTCTGGCGCAAAGTCTATTTTTAGACTATGTCTATTTTTAGACATATGGAGCATGGTCCAGGGGTTGCAGTATGTTATTCTTGGAGTATTGGTCATGTTGGTAAAAATAGGTGGACCTCTATTTTTGGACCTATAGGTCGAAGTCTATTTTTAGACTGCCTATCCTAAAAATAGGGAAGTCAAATATTATTTACCCTTAATAATATTTGGACTCTAAACTTCAGTTTACTCTCTTGGAGCACTTCAATTCGAGCTACAGAAGTGGCTCATGCATCTGACAGAGGAATTACGCTATTCCTAGGGGTTTGGTGAGCTCATGCATGATTGACTTCAGTTAGGACTTCGGTGGCAGAAGTTTGGTGGAGTTGATGAGACAGTTGGTGGAGTTGTGTTCGGTTTAACTTAGTTGAACTAGTTGAGATTAGTTTAACTAGCTAATCAACTAGTAATGAGTGGAGTGAATTAAATATTATTTAATTCATTAATTAGTAACTCATTATTCAAATCAAGAACACATCAGTTCACTACAGTGCATGGACAGTTCAGTGGAGACCAGTGGAAGAGGTAGATGAAAGGGTGAGTACAGCTATCAGTTGTGACATCAGTTGTGCATGAGATTTGCACCACACTTGGAGGCAATTGCCCATGATGATTGCACTGTCAAGCCAAGGAGATTCGAACCTTGGATCTCTCTTTAGACAGGCCATGATTGCGCAATAGAGGCAGGCAATTAGTGGATGTGTTTTGAACCGTGACTTGTTCAAAACCAAGCTAGTTTGTGTGTAACTTCATGAGATAGTACTGAGTACTTGTGAGGAGTATTGTACTACGTTTGTTACATGTTTTCTCCATTATAATATACACAATAGCTGCGGGGTTTTCAGCTATAAGCTTTCCCCATACATACTGTGTTAATGTGTATGATGAATTGATGTGCTATCGCTTGTTTTATTTCCGCATGTGTGATGATCTGAGTGGAAGAGATTATGTGTTGCATATGAATTCGAATTGATATGTGATCAGGATAGTCTCGGTGGATAATTAATCATTATTCAGCAAATTTCTACACATTTGGAGGTCTTCATTTGTATTGCATAATGGAGACCCTCTAGGTAAAATTCAAGTGGCCCTCAACCATATTCATAACGGGTGCTAGAAATTTCTTGGATATCCTTGATGCCAACTATAAGAACTAGGTGCCCTAGCTTATTCTTAGAGTTAGATTCATGATCAAGAATGAAGGGCTAATGATATTTGAAAAAGAAAAGGAATTGGTTTTTGACTCTTTTATTTAAGTTGGGTGTAAGACCAAGAAAGAAATGAAAGAAACAATGGAAATGTAATGTCTTGAAGGTCATCCATAAAGATATGTTTGTTGATGGCTATCAATGGCTTAATTAGGGAAGGCTCGGGTTATATGCTTAACTAAATAAACTTTGACACTTGAAATTAAATGAGGCAACCTGGCTTCTTGAGCTTAAAACCATATGGAACAATTTAATTGAACCTAATAAAACTTTCTTTCACTAGTCCCTTATTCTTAGTGGCCTCATTTTTGGCTAATGTCTTATATGCTTAGGTGTCCTTCACATTAAGTGTCCTTCTTGTGAGACATTAGAATCATTTAAACATCTCTTTTGGTTTTCCTTGGGTTTTAGTCTCCTACAATCATTTTATTTGGTGCTAAACATTATTGAGTATTAGCTGACATCTTAAATGGTCAAGATATAGAACTTAAATTCTACTAATAAAATTGACATATGTTGGCATGGTGGAAACCTATATTAGCTCATCTTTGTATGCAAGTCCAAAAGGTTAAGTTAATTAAGTTAGGTTAACTTTCATGTTCTATATTAAAACTTATTTAATAACAAGGATAGTGATATAAACCTTCAAAACTTCACTATCCTATGTAACAACTATCACTATTATCACTCTTTTTGGATGAACATACTACCATCTAGAGGTGTCATACAAGTCAACATGGTCAAAGTTCACTCACAACATGGTCAAAGTTCACTCACTGGGTAAAGATAAAGATGCCATTTGTATGCTTAATGTTCCATTATTGAACATAAAAAGCATTGCCACGTAGAGGTCTCCTACCTCAAAGTTTCTCTCTTACATAAAGATATCAAAATTCCGTAATTGTATCACTTAAAGATCTCTTACAAGTAAATATGGCATGTTTCTCTATCGGACATGGATGCGAATAGTAAACTTTGGGAATTTCACTTCACAGTGAAAATTCGTGAAAATTCGATAATTAAGTGTTCAACAACTCCAACTCCTTACAATTATAATGGGAAAAAAACTTAATACCTATGCATCTTAAATTTAGATATATTTAACAATTATAGGGAATGAGTTTAAACTTCCAAATGTTATATATATATATAGAGGTTCATTACTTTCATAAATAATGTCATATCAATCATGAAATTCCACCATCTTTAAAATAAAACAATTCATAAAATAATATTTTAAACCCGAAAAAATTAGTTGACAATTAAATACACTAAAATACTTTTCACAATGACATGACTAGACATGAAAGCGACAAGAATGGTGGACTACTAGTCTTCGCACTTAGTCAACTTTGTCGACACATATTTCGTATAAAAAAAGTTAAAAAAATAAATGGAGAGAGACTGAACACATCCCGTGCCAATGGTGAAAAGAAAAAACAATTCTAAACTAAACCCTGCATGCGTTTGGATCTTACTGTAAACTCCAGCCAAATTTAACAGAGTACACCCATCCTTCAAACTAAACTAATCTCAAATTTGAAGCAAAACTAAATAGTTATTGCAGAAGCAGTAAAAACATTCAAATTTTGAAAGAAATGTATACGTACTCTCCATTTTTGGAGGTTATCAAGTGGTGCTTTCTTGGGCGGGATATTGAAAACATCGTTCTGCATTTCGACTTCATTACGGGTGCTAGAAATTTCTTGGATATCCTTGATGCCAACTATAAGAACTAGGTGCCCTAACTTAGTCTTAGAGTTAGATTCGTGATCAAGAATGAAGGGCTAATGATATTTGAAAAAGAAAAGGAATTTTTTTTTGACTCTTTTATTAAGTTGGGTGTAAGACCAAGAAAGAAATGAAAGAAACAATGGAAATGTAATGTCTTGAAGGTCATCCATAGAGATATGTTTGTTGATGGCTATCAATGGCTTAATTAGGGAAGGCTCGAGTTATATGCTTAACTAAATAAACTTTGACACTTGAAATTAAATGAGGCAACCTGGCTTCTTGAGCTTAGAACCATATGGAACAATTTAATTAAACCTAATAAAACTTGCTTTCACTAGTCCCTTATTCTTAGTGGCCTCATTTTTGGCTAATGTCTTATATGCGTAGGTATCCTCCACATTAAGTGTCTTTCTTGTGAGACATTGGAATCATTTAAACATCTCTTTTAGTTTTCCTTGGGTTTTAGTCTCTACAATCATTTTATTTGGTGCTAAACATTATTGAGTATTAGCTAGCATCTTAAATGGTCAAGATATAGAACTTAAATTCTACTCATAAAATTGACATATGTTGGCATGGTGGAAACCTATATTAGCTCATCTTTGTGTGCAAGTCCAAAAGGTTAAGTTAATTAAGTTAGGTTAACTTTCATGTTCTATATTAAAACTTAATTAATAACCAAGATAGTGATATAAACCTTCAAAGCTTCACTATCCTATGTAACAACTATCACTATTATCACTCTTTTTGGATGAACATACTACCATCCAGAGGTGTCATACAAGTCAACATGATCAAAGTTCACCCACTAGACAAAGATAAAGATGCCATTTGTATGCTTAATGTTCCATTATTGAACATGAAAAGCATTGCCACGTAGAGGTCTCCTACCTCAAAGTTTCTCTCTTACATAAAGATATCAATTATATAGTGACATTGTAATCAAAATTCCGTAATTGTATCACTTAAAGGTCTCTTACAAGTAAATATGGCATGTTTCTCTATCGGATATGGATGCGAATAGTAAATTTAGGAATTTCACTTCACAATGAAAATTCGTGAAAATTCGATAATTAAGTGTTCAACAACTACAACTCCTTACAATTATAATGGGAAAAAAACATAATACCTATGCATCTTAAATTTAGATATATTTAACAATTATAGGGAATGAGTTTAAACTTCCAAATGTTATATATACATAGGTTCATTACTTTCACAAATAATGTCATATCAATCATGAAATTCCACCATCTTTAAAATAAAACAATTCATAAAATAATATTTTAAACCCGAAAAAATTAGTTGACAATTAAATACACTAAAATACTTTTCACAATGACATGACTAGACATGAAAGCGACAAGGATGGTGGACTACTAGTCTTCGCACTTAGTCAACTTTGTCGACACATATTTCGTATAAAAAAAGTTAAAAAAATAAATGGAGAGAGACTGAACACATCCCGTGCCAATGGTGAAAAGAAAAAACAATTCTAAACTAAACCCTGCATGCGTTTGGATCTTACTGTAAACTCCAGCCAAATTTAACAGAGTACACCCATCCTTCAAACTAAACTAATCTCAAATTTGAAGCAAAACTAAATAGTTATTGCAGAAGCAGTAAAAACATTCAAATTTTGAAAGAAATGTATACGTACTCTCCATTTTTGGAGGTTATCAAGTGGTGCTTTCTTGGGCGGGATATTGAAAACATCGTTCTGCATTTCGACTTCGTCATCGCTCTCGTCGAATCGCTCGTAATTTTCCCACGGAGGAGATCCTCTCGGGGAATTTTTCCTCGGATTTTCGGGCCCGCCGGAGCTCATGGTGACCCTTTTCAGGCGCAAGGGAGATGAGAAAAGATTTTTGGCGCTGTATCGTTTAAGCAAAAAGATTTTCCATTCCCCTCTTTCTCCGCACCAAATCGAAAAATAAAAGCTGATCAAGAAACGGCGACCGTACGCCACACGCAACTTGGTCTCCCAAGTTTCCTCTGGCCTTCTTTTAAAAACTCAGAAACGCAGCATCTGTGCAGAGGACAGAAACCCTTTGTTGCGCCTTCTCTCTCCCAAGAGCGTTCGGTGAAACATATCCGCAGACTGTTTGACGTTGGACGATTGGTTGACCTCTTGAATGGATATTTAATATTTAGAATCAGCTTCTGCGAAATTTCGTGCCACTTCACTTCTATCACAATTTTCTTTTGTCTACTAAAAATATAACTTGTCTATTCGGATTTTCTGGAAAACATGACTTTAAGAAGGTTCCAGGAAGACGAATGGGTTTTTGTCAAGGTGTCCATCCATCGTAATTTGGATGAACATCTATGTCTGGCATTCATGCTCATTGCGTTGGCATAATTACCTTCCTTTAGTGCGCCGTATAAGAGTACATTATGGTCGTTTCCAATAATACGTCTCAGAACCAGAGTTTTCAATGGTTGAGTTTCCGATATATTTTGACGCTCATGTAAATTTAAGATTAAGATTAAGATCATGGTAAAAATCGGAATAGGCTTAAATATATATGGCAAGGGATTATAAATGTAAATTTAAAATTAAAAAAAAAAATTAGAGAATGAATAATACTTGCTAAGTTTTTGCAAATGGGTAACAAATTAAGTGGATTTGATTGTGGGAAAATTGCAAATGGGTAGCAAATTAAGTGGATTTGATTGTGAGAAAATTTCACAGTTAACTACATTTGAACCAGAAAAGTTATGAGATGAGTGACCTCCTTGTAAGTCTTTCTTATTGTGTATATATTAGAAATTATATATTATATATATTAGATTTTTAATTTAATATTTGTTATTATTAAATTTTTTATTTTATAGAAAATAACTATAATTTTAAAAATATATTATTATTATTATTAGATTTTTAGTTTAATATTTGTTATTATTAATTCATTTATTTTATATAATAAAAACACAAGGCATTTAATCACTCTTTTGCAGAAAGCGTTTTAATAGAAAACCATTCACCATTAATTCAAAACCAGTCATTTAATCACTCTTTTACTGAGCGCGTTTTAACAGAACACCATTCACCATTTACTTTATTTAAAAAAAAAAAAAACCCGTGAGAAACTTTTGTTAATTAATTATTATTTAAAAACTTTTAATTTTAAAATTTATTAAAATAAATTAAATATATTATTACACCGAAGAATTCCATTTACTTATTTATCTTATATTTATATTATTCTGATATTTAATTTTATTATAATTTTAAAATTAATTATTATGATTAAAAAATTAATTTGACTGTAATAATATATTTTTAATTTTATTATTATTATTAAAAAAAAAATTGAATATAATAATGTATTTTTAATTTTTAAAAATAATTTAAATATATTATTAATTTTTATAAATATATATGTTCTCTCTATTGAAATCTAATTTAAGTGGGGGGTTTTGAATTTACCTAAAAAACTCCTAAAATGTCTCACTAAAGACAACTGACTTAAAATATACCACTTTTAAATTACTTCCTAGTTATGCTACTTTATTCATTAAAATATATCATATATAAATTATTTAATTATGTTATTTTATAGACAAAACACAAAAGCAAAACAATTAGGACACTTTATTATAAAATATATATATATATATATATATATATATATATATTTTTTTTTTAAGTAAAGATTTCACATTTTTTAAAACTTATCAAACAAAGTCTGGTTTTCTATTAAGGAAATAAGAGTGGTGGAAAAACTAGTTTTTTTGCAACATACAAAAATTGGCAAGGTCTATGTAAATCAAAATTACAAAATATTTGTCGAGCGGCCTATATTTTCCATCATAGCTATTGTCTAAAAACTAAAATTAAAAATAAAAATAAAAATTAAAGATAAGTGAGTTGAAACCATAAAAATTAAAGATAAGTGCGTTGAAACCATCTAGTCTGTGGGGAGTCTGATTTTTCAATTGCAATGGGTTCCTCACGGCTCCCTAGTAAGCATCCTAAGTCCATGGGATGGCTTTTATGAACCTTAATATGTTGTATGTGTTGATCCAAGCTACACTCTAAGAGTTGTGGTTTTTCTAAAATCTTTTTTCTAGTTTTGTTTTTATCTAGGAGGACTCTCTTAGTAGCATCTTTAGGTGCAAGTAGATATTTATTATGTACATATATTGCTTGAAACATCCAGTAATATATACTACATCAAAAACCCAATCAACAATTGCATCTACAATCTCTATATATTTAAGCTAACCTCTTTCAACTATTATTTTTCTTTCATATTTTGTAAGCACCAATTGAGGCATATGAGAACAAAAGAGCCAAGTTGAGTACCCTTTTCTCTATTGTGCTTTGGAGTTGACCTTCTCTATGTATTAGGCCATACTGCAATGGCTTTGGGCCCTTTGTCTTGGAATAAATACAAGCAAAGAAAAATCCAGAAAGAAGTCAAGAGAGTGAAGATAGTAAGGGCAAGAAGAAGGCGAGGGGAGATTTTCAATGAAGGGGACTCTTCTGGGCTGACTTGGGGTCAAGAGTAAGTGAAACGAGAGGAGAAACCTACATAGGATGAGATGGTAAAGAACCCAAAAGGCTATGCAAAAGTAGGTAAATATCAACTCAAACACGTGAAGGAAAGAACACAAAGTAACAATGCCAACGAAAGAAATAATATAACTACGAATAGTCCAATTGAACATAAGAGAGAAAAGCTCCCTCCGGCGGGGAAAAATTAGGCAATAATAACAAAGCAGGAGAGGCCTAGAATTTAACCTTTGTTGTGCCAATTATTTGCAATAAACGTTGAGTGTGGGATCCTAAGGCCATGAGTGGTTATGAATTATTCCAAGAATAAAACTTGTAGGTCTATATTTAACCTTTGGCTTGTGTAAAATTAGACCAATTTTTTGACTGATCATCCTACTCTACTCTAAATGAATGTTGAACATGAGAAGTATGGTAGCCAATGCATTGTTAAATGGCGCCTGCAAACCCCCCTAGTCCATAATAATTGTGGTTTTTTTTACCTAAATAATTTTGTAGTAAACCACTTATGTTATCGAGATCTAGTGACGATCTACTATCATGCATGTTCATTATTTTCCAATTCATGAAAGTATGGTTGATTAATGTCGTTGGGGGCGCGTTTCCACACCCTCCTCCACCATGACTTGGTGGGATGGTGACCATGTGTCCCCCCACCTAGCTCTTCATTGGCATCTTATCTAGGGAATAGTAAAATATTGCTAAAATATATCATGCATATAATTTTTTATTTTTATTTTTTAATTATATTACTTTACAACTCAAACAAAAAAGCAAAGCAACCAAGAAAATTTATTATAAAGTAATATAATATGATAAATATATAATTTAATAATTTTAAAAAATATAATTATATAAATATATGATCATATGTTGATATTTATCTATTTATGACGATGATGATGATTAACCTCCACTAAGACCTATATGGTTTACTAGACCTTAAGAAGTTAAACGATTAATCAAAATTCTTTAACATTTTATTTATATGCTAAAAAGAAGTGACAAAAGTGTTCCTAGATAACCATAACTTTGCTAACTTAAAAGGTCATGATGATTGGTAGTGTGACAAATATTATGAAAATTGGATTGAATGTGACTATAAGATGGGAAATCTAAGAGAAATTATTTTTCATCTTCAACCCTCTTAGGATCACATAGGTGACAAAATCTTTCATGATCCCCTGGCATTTGAGAATTGACCAATGTCCATTTTCAGTATCAAGCCCATGAGAATTAGTTGTTATCTTGGTAATGTTTATTTCCTTCTTAACACTAGTAAAGACAAAAAGATAATTTTGGTTTTCATGACCAGGGTTGATCACATATTTATAATATCTTAGTTTCCTTTTCCCCTTTAGCTCTTTATTTCCCCACAAATTCTTCTTAAATTTGTAAGTAATAATGATTTGGATTAATGAAGAAGAAATACAAATTTAAGCAAAACACATAGATACAATGAAAGAACGAAACTTCAATTAATTAATAACAAGTACTGCAAATTGTTTACATGCAGAATGGAACGAAATAGCTCGGGTGATGGTATCTTATCTATGGGAGGAGATGTGACGACTACATGTCTTCTGAACTGTGTTACAATGAGGCTTGGAGGCCTTTTTATCATAAAGATGAAGTGTGAAACCCTAACCCTCGGAGATGAAGTTCCAACGGTTTTGGGCCTTGTTGGGGTAAGTTGGACCACCAACTTCTCAAGGTCATAACTTTGGCATACAATCTTCATTTTTCTATCATAGTACCTCATTTTGAAAAATATTCTCCAAAAGGATGTGAAAATAGAATTTGTGAAACACATTTTTGCACTTTTCCAGTCTCTCTGTTTTCCTAGAAAACGTTTCTTAGGACCTCAAATTGACTCGAGAAGTTTAGGACCCGGAAAAATGCCAAAAACATAAACATGTTGGGGGTCCAAGTGGAATAGGTGGGTGGCCACTAAAAGGAAAATAAAAGGAAACAATGTTGGGGGTCCAAGTGGAATAGGCGGGTGGGCACCAATAGCCACCTAGGTCAGTCCTCCCTCCTTAGGAAGAAATGGTCCCCATTGCGTTGAGTGCCTCCATGATATAGGGAAAATTTTGTTGAAATTGGTCCCTTGTGAGCCACTTGCCTTGGTGCACGAGTTGGCTCGACTTTGGCAACCCGATACAATTGGATTCTCTTTTGGAAATTATTCCTAATCTGTGTCCATGATTTGGTCAGTTGTGGCCTGTTCAATGCAATCTAGGTTGATCCGTAAACTGTTGTGGATATTCCACTAGACAGTTCTTCACAATAGATATGATAATAAAATATTAAAATACTGATTTTTTACACTTTTACAGTTTTATTAAACTTATAGAACTATTAATTTAACTGTAATTAGTACATGCATGCGAATGGAATTATGCAGAAAAGTAGATAACGATAAAATAATCTCTCTCACACACACATAAGACACAAGATATGCTCTCTTCGAAACCCTTTCGGTAGAAAACCCGGTTGAAAGGTGAGGTCGCTTCACTCTCTTTCTCTGTCTGGAAATATGGTTGTAGGTGCAAAGAAGTAATGCCTATGGCCCGTGGGTTGCTACAATGCACAAATCCTCTCTGTTTGCTCCACCTCCTATCTCTCTTGGCTATCTTTGCTCAAATATGGAACAAAATGCTTTCGAAAGAATGGAATTCCTCTTCCTCCTAGTGGCCCAGTTATAACACAACTCGATAGCCTACTAGTGGTTAATTTTGACTACATCAACTCTTAACTAGAGTTAAAATATAGGCTCTTCTAGAGTCTTTTACATCATAATCATGTGGCGAGCCCCTTTTCCATGAATAATGGGGGCTGACACGACATCCTCTTGAACAATAGGTGTGAAAACAAAATGATCAACTTCTAAGTGGCATAAATTTTGCATAATTTGATTAGCGTGCTTCTTACATCATTGGAAAGATATTTGTGTGTAGAATAGCATGGAAAGACACAACATTAAAGCGACAAAGTTTTAACCCCCCAAAACATTGTTTGATGCCACAAAATTCTCCATAAGGTTTCATACCCCATTTTTCCAAACTGGGTCCCACTGGTAAAAACGGTCCCGTGAGTTGATTCCTCCACTCTTTCCGCTCCAAATGCATCGAGATGGATGACAAACAATATAATGATCCAATATGGATCACACTTGACATGTGCAATGAGATGACTCATTTTAACAATATTGAGGAGTTTCATAGCCTTACAACAAGTGTCATAATATCATATCAATGATAAATAAAAAAATGTCTACATACTAAATTTTGGTTCAGTATTATAGAAGTTTTTCTAAAGATTTTTTGGTATAGTATTATACAAGATTTTTTAAAGATTTTTTGAATAGTATTAATCATCAATAGGACATTATGATCCTTTATCTAGACCATGTTTACAATCCATTCATTTCATGCTTTACTTATTACAAACATGAAAACTCTCACCAATAGTTAGCAAACCTATATATCCTCCTCCTCGCAGCTTGAGTCACAACAAAAAGATTTGAACTTGGGTCTTTCGAATTACAACAATTTCACATTTATCAGATTAACCAATTAAGCTCCTCCTAAACAACATTATTTCTATTATTTTAATAGATAACACTACTCTGACCCAATTATCTACCCTGTATACTTACACCTCCTTGTATTATGAGAGCCCACCTTCATTTAAAAGTATCGTAATTGTCTAAGTATTACACTTCTCCAAAACCTATTATTATCACATTACTCTTACTAATTCTACTATGCTTATGTACGTTGGATTCTATCAAAGTCTTGAGCTCATTGAGTAACTAGTCCAATGATGACATCCGACCTTTGGAAATCACTGAAATTGCGCATAACTTTGAAGTCATTGCGTGGCTAGTCCCACAGTCACATCTAACCCTAAAAAATCATTGAAGATGCATTTATTCATGAAGTTGTCTATCGAGCCAGTGAAATAGCTCGGACAACAAAAAACTGTTGAAATCTGGTCAACTAAAATTCAAAAAATCAATGTTTGGAGTGTTTAAAATTCATTTTTGATGTTGGAAAATGGATTCAGCACTATCAAAAACCTTTGAGGCACTCAAAATACTAAAATTTAACAACTCTAAACAAGATTCTGAGCAAATCTTTGCCGAATTTTCTGAAAATCATTGCCGAATTCTAAGTAAAAACGAGACCCTTTTAGACTACGCGCTTATTCATGCACATAACAGTCGCTTTTTCTTCTACGCCTTGTCCTCTAAGCTATCGAGTCACTTCCTGCTTCCCGAGTCCCAACAAGTCACCTTACAAGGTGCGCGAGCCTGGACTATCATCAAGTATAGTCAAAGTTTCTCGATTATTTAAAAATGCTATCCCTAAAATTCCACAAAGTTCCAGAATTACGCCACTTGGACGTCTCCTCAGAACAAGTATAATAAAAAATTTTCTTTGGATAAGGATGCCAAAAGTTTACTCGTTTTCAATAGTAACAGCAAGGGCATTCCTGAGCAACTGACTCTCGATCTTATCCGATATTTCATATCTCAATAAAATTATCTAAAGAAAAAACAAAATAGAAGTTCCTGGAATCATCCCATGACGATAGGCACTCATCGAGTTTCTCAGGCCACAAGTGATAACATTAAAGAACCTGATTAGGTTAAAAATAAATAAACAATATGAACTCAACTCTGCGTGTTATGGTAAAATCTGTAAAAATATTCAAATTATAAATAGATTTCATACTTTGAAAGGAAAAATTGAAAGAAATGTATACGTACTCTCCATTTTTGGAGGTTATGAAGTGGTACTTTCTTGGGCGGGATATTGAAAACATCTTCCTCCATTTCGACTTCGTCGTCATCGCTCTCGTTGAATCGTTCATAATTTTCCCACACCGGAGATCGTCTCGGAGAAAATTTCCTTGGAATTCCAGGACCGCTGGAGCTCATGGCGAACTTTCGACGCGCAAGGGAGATAACACTCACATTAACACAAGGTACCTCAATTTGCCTTCAATTATTTAACACTGGTAATGCAATTTCCATAGAAAACCTTGGGGTTAATGCACTGTGGCGTTTAACCAAAATATTTTCTGTTCCCTCGTTTTGAAACACAAAATCACGCTCTATTTCCTTTGGCCTTCTTTTAAAACTCAGTCTAGTCACGCGTTCGATCCTCACGGGCGAAACACTTTCAAATGAGTTGTTAGGGAGTTGGAAGATTCATTGACCTTTTGTATGGATTTTCAGAATCGTAAGTGTCGCAGGTTTCTGCGAAATTTCACTCCACATCACGACACAATTGTCCTTTTATTTATCAAAAACATAAATACGTTTACCGCAAAGGACTCTGGTTGTTTTATTTTAAATGTGGAAGCCGGTTCCGCGTGTCTTCCTGTGAAGTTTCCTGGAAGATGGGGGCTACCTAGACCTGACTTTAAATATTGTTTCTGTCATTTTGGTAATGGAAGGATGTGGTAAACTTGTGGGTTCCCCAGATTTAATTAACATTTTGGATGAGCATCGATGTCTGATATTCATTACAAGCGCGTTGACATAATCAGCTTCCATTAGAGCCCGATAATGGAGTACACATCACTATTCATTACACTGACTCGTTGCAGGAGCAATGAAATCTTGAAATAAATTTTTGGCCTTGCGTTGCAGAGATCCATTTTTTGCGATCTGCCCCAAATACTTATCTTTATTCTTTAATAATAAAAAATAATAAAATAATTCTACTGATTATCTAAATTTCTACACAATTTGTTAAAACAAAAAATCTGGATGGTTATAAAAATTGTTATTATTTAATTTTAAAGTCATTGTGAAGTTAGAAATCAAATTGATATATGAGACTTTTTGTTTTGTGGAACAAGGAAAAAAAAATCTAGACTGTAGATATTTTGAACTTGTGATATTTTAAGAAAAAACAAATAGTCTTAACCATTAAGTCCACTCATACTTTTAAAAAATCTCTTAACCATTAATCAAAACTTTTATTTTCGACCATACTTTAAGAATGGCTAAATAGTTTTTATTTAATTTGTTAATTTTGTTGATTTGACATAATTTATCTCATTTGTTATAAAATTAACTAAAACTCTTACTTTCCGCTTTACTTTAAGAATGGCTAAGTAGCTTTGATCTAATTAATTAATTTTGTTTAATTTATTGTTGATATTATTATAGCTTATTCTCATAACTATATTCATAGTTTAAAGTTTGCTTGACATACTTAATTTGTAATTGATATGATAGTAATTTTAATGTTGATATTTTATTATAATTTTATAAGATATATTTTATATTGAGTATTTTTGTTATGTTGTTTATAAGGATAATTTGGTAGGTAATATGGAATAAGGTTTATTTTGTTTTTAAGTTGGTTTGGTTGATTGTGTTATTATATTTTATTAAAGTTTTTTTATTTATTTATTTTTAAAAATATTTTGTAGTGTTTTTCTAGTTAGTTGGTTGATTGTGTTATAATATTTTTGTAGTAATATAAAGTAAATGGTTGGTAAATGTTGATAGGTATCAATTTATAATAAACATCAAAACACTTATTTTATAACTCATTTCACATTGTTAAAATTTAAAAAAAATTTGAAAAACTAAAAAAATTATAAAAATATATATATATATATATATATATATATATATTTTGTAAATTTCTTAGATCCTTACCATTTTCTGTTTATCAAAAAAAGGCAGATTAACATACATATTCATAAACAATTAGTAGCCTCAACCTGCCCGAAGGAAACCAGGTTTGTTGGCCATCTTACCGAATTAAAATCCAACTAGTATTGGAACTGTTTCTTCCTTCTACTTGCCGCTAAATCTACTTTAGTATGTCCATAAAAGTTTAAAACTAAACAATAAAAACTTGTTGCAAAAATCATTAAAAAACTAACAGTAGTTTATATCATTCTTCATCCATCTGAGGAGTCAATTGGTGCCGAGTCCTTTGCAGTTGAGCCTGGCATGTCTACCTGTTGCATTGCTTGAAGCTGGCGTTCGATTCTCCCTATTCTGGACGTTTCATGGTATTGAGATATTCCGATTTGCTGTATTTCCTGTTTGATTTCTTGCAACATTGAGACCACATTCAGATTTCCTTTCATTTCCCACCTGCTTGTCATAGCCTTCGCCAAAACACATTTGAGAATCCAATATGTGTGAATCGATTAGTGAAAGAGGGAAAGCCTCCCTCTTGTGTTTCCTGGGTCAGAAATAAAGTCAATGTGGCTTCCTGCCATTCTATGTCTTCTTCTTTTTGGCTGCTTTCTCTTTCCCATCCTTGTATGATATTGCGGATCTGTGGTGGATTTCCAGCTGCATACAAATCAAAAATGTTTTCCATGGCTTCCTTTTTGGTTTTCCTACCACACTTGCTTTGGCCCATGTTCTAGATTATAAGCTTCTGCTTCCCTTTACCCGCACCCTTCCTTTTCCCTGTTTGGCCTTTCGCCATATGATTAAGCAGACCGACACTTACTGACAGCTTCTGTTTAATCTTAGTGAGAATTTGAAGCAAGCATGTGTATATCAAAACAAAGTCAATAACCAAATTCATTTGAACGCTGGTGGAGCCCATTATTTCCATGTTTGCAGGCGAGACCACAAAATTTGTTGTTATACACCCAGCATCATGTAGCATAAACAAGATAGTCATTGAAACCCTATTGCGCAGAATAAGACTCCAAATTACCAGATTATGGAAACTATTGTTATTGCTACTGGAGCTACTGGGACGAGGATAAAAACCATAAATTACAAGGACAGCTACCACCAGGGGGTTTTTCTGAGCTGCCCATCTATGGGAAATCGATCTATCATTACTGAGCATTCTAGCCTGTTCATAGGCCTGATATGAGTCAACCATATTGGTAATTCTCATGCCCAAAACCAAGGTTTGAGCCCCCCACAAAGATAGAAGAGGGATTCTATCATTAAACCGACATGGACCTATATTGAAAATTTCAGGACAACATATCCTCGACTGGGTCTTAAACAGGGTTCTCAACCATTCAACAAGGTTTAAGAAATCGACATAAGAGAAAGGATTTGGCGTTCAGAAACACGGTTCAATTGTTGGACCCGTGACTTTTTGAACTAGCATGCAATCTAAATTGACTACCCCTTCCATTAACTTGGGACAGAGACTCCTAACAATCCTACCTATATACACCACATTACTAGAGACTTGACTAATTATATGCGAGATAGTGAAACCATCCACGAACAGTAAGTCTCTTGCATTACTTTGAGTTAAATTATTATTATTGTTATTATTAATTATAAAAATAATTAGTATATAACTTAAATATGTATACATTTAAAAACATGGTACAAGATTCTTAATAAGGAAGGTTTATTTCTACTTTAGTTGGAAATTCTTAATCTATAAATAGGCTTTGTTACAATATTATGAGTTAATACCATGACTTATCAATACCATATGTCCAAAAAACCATAGTTCCAAAATATGAATGTTTCTTGGCATAATTATATTATATTGAAATTCTGTTTTTATAATAACTAATTTTTTTAGATAAATATTTATAATAAAAACTTTATTTATTAATGACCAGAAAATTTTGAGGTGAAATCTTGATTTTTGACTACATATATGTATTCATCACCTTGAAAAATCCCTAGGGCACTTGGATTGTGCAGATTCTACCCATCAAACTTGTGATTTCAATGAATTCCCACCAGATTTTAGACAAATTAGATTGGAAAAACAAATCCAAAAACTTTTCAAAAAATTACACTAAAAACAACTTGTTTATTAATTATATTTTTATTTAATTAATATAAAATAATATGAAAACACATAAATAATAATATTTTTTTTGAAATTTTTGGTTGCCCACCAAAAAAACTCAGTAAAAATGCATACTCACATCGACCAAGTATAACCTTCTCTTTAGTCAAAGGCTGAATATTAATGGCAGTGAAATGGTGGAAAATTTAATTCTTTGTTGATTAAAGAATTATGCTCATGAAATTACAAATTGATTTATAGATTCCATCAAATCAAAGAGATATGCAAGAGTAAGTCGTTTCACAATGGGAAAGGAGTCATGAGTCAACTATGCATGCCTATGCCAATGATACCACATGGTGAATGCATGGACGATATGATAGATAATTCAATGCATTTGTTCATGATTGAGCTTCCAAAAGGGAGAAGGGGTTAATGAGCAAAGAAAAGGGTTTAATTATTAAATATTCATGAATTTTAAGAATTATGGCAGATATTTGAATGATGATATAACAGAGCAGGAATGATGTTACATCAAAGAGGAGGAAGATTACTAATTGTTCAAGTTGAGCGAGATATTGTGAAAAGGGAAATGAAAGGAGGTGACTAATACCTAACAACAAGCTAGTTGTGTTATAGAATGATGTAAAGGAAAAAAAAAGTATTTACCTTCTATTAATTGAGAATGGGCATAGGAGATAAAGCTCTAATTGAGGTCCTTTTTACTTTTTATTTTTTAATTTGTAAATTTTCTTTGAATATAATAAAGTGTTAAGCAAGCTATATCTTTTTGGAGTTTCTGCAAGTCACATTTCTCCGAGATATATCTTTATGTTTTATTGATTGCAGTTATTTTTTTAATATACAATCCTAACTAATTTACATGAATGGTAAAAAGATAAATGATGTAGAAATTAATTTAGGATGGGATCTTCCCCAAGTCACATTTCTCTCAAATATATTTTTATGTTTTTATTGATTGTAGTTTTTTTTTCTTTTTTTCTTTAATATACAATTACAACTAATTTACATGAATAATTAAAAGACAAATCATCTAGAAATTAATATAGGATGGGATCCTCTAAGGTAAGTTTAGATAGTCATAATTTAATTGGAAAATTACATTAGAGTACTCCAAAATAAAGGGCATGACCATAATGAATCTTGATAAGATTGAGAATACATAAAGAAGTTTGAGAGTTAGTTTTAAAGAGATTTAAGTAAAAGAGGAAAGAGATAATGTCAAGATTTAAACATGGAAAACAATGGAGAAGGAAATGAGTGGATGATCGAGTTTATAAATTTGGAGATTCAAATGGACCAAATTTATCTGATCATGTCTCAACTTACCATAAGCATGCATAGATGAATAAAAATGTTGTCAACATAGCTACAAAATGTTTGTCGAATATAGGTACCTCATGAGCAAAGTTGATCTAGTTTTTTTCTTAGGAAAGTCATGTTGATATAGTTACGAAGAAGAATAATTTGAACAAGAGGAGAGGCAAAAGTCACAAGGGGTCACACCAACAAGGTTTAGACAAATTTTAGAGTTGAAGTAGCTATTGAAAATTAGGGGCCACATAGGTGATATTTGAATCAATCAACTAGAAGTATATTTCAATGCACACAAAATTGGTGAGAGCTAATAATCTCTTTCATTTGGTTGAAGTTGAAAGACCTTACATGCCTTTGTGGGGAAATTAAGTTATTTATTAAATACTTTAGTAAAAAACACCTATGAATTAATGGGAAACTCTCAATAATATTTTTAAGTGGCAATTCTACCCCCATTGGCTATGAAGGGGAACAAATATACAATGGAATTTTTATTGATAGTTACAAGGATAAGCCATTCAAGAGAACACCATTGACTTTAATTATTAAGGAAAAAAAAAAAAAAACTAAATATTTAGTTGGGTTCATCCCACTCATCAAATTCTTTGTTCATCCAATATTTTGGAGGAACTTTAGGTCATATGCGAAGACAAGTAATGGTGTTCAAACCAAACTACACTAATATAGCATGTGAAATCACAATATGTTGAGGGAGATAACAAGAAGGGATATCTCGGTGGACCAAAATTATTAGACCAACAATAGCATAAGAAAGTGGGAAAAAGAAAGGTAAAGGAAAGAAGACTATTGTAGTTTTGCATGAAGGCCAAACACTTAAAATAACGCCTGTAAAAATTGTAATGTCAATGGTCATATATAACATAATTGCTAGAATTTCTACCCATGAATGTGATGTAAATTGCATAACCAACAACATATGCAATTTTTTTTCTTGTTCTAGATATTGAAAATAAGATGGACGACTTTTACATCAAAGGTAAGGTTACCTGCATCATTGTCTGAAGTGAATTGACTTTAAATAGTCTCAGTCCAGAGAAGGAAAGATGAATGACAAAACTCTTTCACAATAAGATCTAGTTGAAGTTTAGAAGGCTCAATTGTCTCTTTAACATGAGATATTAGTTGAATATGATTTGAACCTAGTTAATTGAAAATGTTGGATTTAAACTATAAGACCATCCTCATATGTATCCATTGGGATGGGTTAACCAAGAAATGTAGTTGAGAAAAAAAGAAGTGTGATTTTAGGCTTAATGGAATTGCAAGTTTCCTAAATAAGGTAGAAGTAGATGTGATTCCATTGGATGTGTGCAAACTCATCTTGGGAATCTCATATCTTTATGTAAGAGATATTTTGTTCAATTAAACCACATACCAATATTTTAGCTTGGTTAAACATGAGTAATATATTCTCAAAGATACACATAAGGTAAAGTCAAATATCTTAGTAATATGTGCACACTAAGCAATAAGTTAATTTGATTAGTGTGAATAAGAAGTTTTTGTTGTTATTCTTGAGAGAGAAACAATAAGAAGAAGGAATATGGGGATAAAAGTGTCAGTGAAAGGGTATTCAATAAGAGCAAAAACAACAACTGAAAAAATTGATTACTACATAAAGGAAGTGTCTTTGCAACCCAAGGGATTTCCACCCAAAAAGGAAGTTGAGCATGAGATTCTGATGTTATTAGAATAATTGTTTCATAGTATTAGATTGAACTAGCAATTAATATTAGATTTGAAAGAAGTGACTTGAAGAAGTTGCAATAATTCTTGAAGATGGGAGTGATAAGGTCTTTTTCTTCACTTTATCAATCATGAATCATAATACTACCTAAGAAGTACAAAAGACGGAGGATGTGGATTTACTGGATAACATTAAATAGTATAAAGATCAAAATCATTATCCATATGTTACAACCCCAACCATGTTTCTGTCATGTATATAATGTAAATATTTTGCAAAAATAAATAATGGGATAAGTCAAGGGACATGGATTGCAGAGGATGGGGAGGTTGCTTACGAGGGATGACAAAGTTTTCTTGTTGCGGGAAAAAATTGAATTGTTGGGACAACTCTTGAAGGTTGGTTGGTGAAATTTTTATGGTCTGGTGTTTCCATAATTATGGAGTTGCAAGAGAAATATGAGACCATCCTTGATTAGAATGTCGAACAAGGTAGTGAGGATAAGAATTAAAAAAAGGGATGGGTGGGTTTCCAACTCATGGAAAGTACAAGTCGCCCACTACAACCCATTAAAAAAAAAAATTGCGTTTAACCAATTGGTAATAGGAAGAAAGGTGGCAAAATTCTATGGGTTGACAAGATTGTGTTGACAGGGCCCCTGTCTAAAGGTTTCCCAAGGAAAAGACAAGTGACTCAGTCTTGGTGGTAATAAGGGGTAGTGGGTTCAAATTCGCAGAGAGGAGAAGGCAGTGGGAGTCGATCAAGGAGAAACTCAAAGAACATGGGATACCAGTCGATGGACATCAACAAGCTATTTTGGTAGAAACATGTAAGAAGCTTGGGTTGATTTTCCATGTAAATGGAAAGAAATTATAAAAACAAAATAAGGCCAAGGTCATGGGACACGTATTCCAAGCTAAATGGACAGAAAAAAAATTAAAGGGGGTATCACTTGTGGTTATTAATGGCTATGGAAATTGACATTGGAATTAACAAAAGGAAAAAGGAAATAAATGGCAGTTAAATCAAGAAATAAAGGAAATTAGGAGAAAAGGGATATGAATGTAAGGGAAATTAGAGAGAAAATGAAGGAAAATGAAAGAAAAGAGGAAATGGAAAGGAAGAGACATAAAAAATCAATGATAAAAAGGCATATGAGAAACAATTGAAAACTTTTGATCAATTTCATTTTTGGAAAAATTTAGTTTTGCTAAGGAATAAATCGTACTCCAAGAGAGAGAGAATAAGCAAGGGAGAAAGAAAGCAATGAACGAGAAAATGAAAGAAAATGTAGTGCAAGGAGAAGATTAGAAGAGTAGCTACAACATGAATATTTTGAAGGTAACAAGTTGCATGTGTGATTTCCTTGTTGGGATTTGAATGCATGGTGCATGCATTTGGTTTACATGATTACTTTGATGTCAATGGCATGGGATTTTCGTGGATTGACAATGTTTATCGCCTTGCCTTGCCATTTCCTTGATAGCCATGGTGTGATGGGATTCATTCTTGGTCGAGCTTTGGATTGTCGGAATATTTTGCATCCGGGTGAGGTGGTCTCATGAAAATACCAATGGTTGGGGGTGGATATGGTTTTCCCCGGGAAGCCCTTGAAAAATATGGGTGGAGACAAGGAAATTCCTCAGGGTATGGTCAAGAAATTTTGAGGCATCCAAGCTTGTGTTGTTTTGGTGATTTATGGACAAGTTTAGGTGAAATCATTGTGGTTGAGGGTTGAGGTGGTTTAGCCTTTGAATACCTTGGTTGGTTTTGTTTTAGTTTATCTCATGAGATCCCACATTCATGCTTGGAATATGGCAAGAAGGTGATTGGCTGAAAGAGAGATTTGGTTCAGCCCAATCTATGGTCAGTTGGTACGTGGAAGTCCCTGAATTGGTTGGCATTTGTATACGTTATTATGTGTTTATTATTAATGAGATTAATGAGTACAAGTTCTAATTTTATATATGATTTTATGACTAGTTTTTCATGGATCTACTCTGGTTAAATGTTGGTTATATGCATTGTATATTTCTCATAGTATGTTGTGCTCTAGTTATGGATCCATTCCATGGTTGATGGGCTCTTGGTTATCATATATGAATGCATGAGCTAATGTGTGTTATTTCAACTTGTAATAGAGGGCAACAAGTCTTCTTGACGATTCTTTGATCAACTTAATGAATTCAAGCATTCATGACCTATAGGTACCTTGTATACCATTGGTGTTTGTCTAATTAATTTTCATCTATTTGATAAGTCTGAGTACAAATAAGGCCAAGAAAAATAAATGTAGATTTTTGTAGGTTAGTGATAGAGTTCTGGAAGATTCTAGGCATTTCTAGGAAGTTGGCTTGGAGCTAGCCCTGAAAATCCGGAACAGGGCTTTTGGCTGCAATCTCTTAATTGAGAAATTTCAGTTATAGCCGTGGATAGGATGGTCTGTACGTGAGGCTGGAGCCTTCTAGCCACATGAAAAACTTGGCATGTGTGCGACTGGGCTGTGAGGTGAGTTAAAAAGGTAGTTCCAGTCCAAGAAAAATTGATCAGTAGATGTTTCTTGACATCTGGGTGATCTGGTATTCCTTGAGGTTGTAGTAAATATTAAAGGTAGTAGGCCCCACTTCCATAACTGGAACTTGGATGTTGGGTCATGCATAGTAACTTTTGGCTCATGTTTACCCTATAGAGCTTGTAAAAGCGGGTTAAGGTGGGGTAGGGTGTTAGAGGGTGGTATTAGAGCAATTTCATTCCCTATAAACCTTTCTCTGGTACCAGTGTTATAGAGTGTTATCAAAGCGAGGTTTACAATATTGGACTTCAGGGTGAATGCAGATGGTTATGGTTATCATGCATGAAATTATTGTTTTAGTTTTGTATTGCCATCTTGATTCATGTATGATGATGATATGATGTTGCTATTATTATATATTTTGCTAATCTGGACTAACTTGTGCAGATGTAATAACCTCCCCTGAGATAAATTGAGGTCTTATTTTGATTATGTCTTCTATTTGGTTTATCTAACATGGTATGTTTGCAGGAAATAGAAGGCCAAAAGATGAAGAGAAGGATGGTGGATTACAGTTCACATGAATCCTCATATAGGCTCGAAGTGAAATTAATGGAATGGGAAAAGTTTGTTGAGCAACAAGGAGAGGAATATTCTCTTGATCTAATAGATACATTGAGGAGTTTAAGGGCATATATTAGAAGCTTTAAGGAAGATAATAATAGGTTGATTAAGGCACAAGAAATACTTGCAAAGGGTCAAGAAAGGTAAGATGAAGTCAATGCAGTGATTCTTCATAGCCTTTCATACTTACAGAAGCAAGGACAACTGGGGATTGGTCATGGAGATAGGTAGGAGGAGAAGACTAATGGGGTGGATGGAAGAAGGTCTCAGAGAAGGTATACGATGGACATTTATGATACAATGAAGAGTGGAAGACTCTTGGATACACTTGAGAAGAGGACTGGCATGCATGGGTTTTATCCTAGCTCTTCTTCCAGGAGACATCATCGCCATCACCAATCATCATAGGAGGATCGAGTACTTTCCAGAGGAATTCAAGAAAGCTAGTCCTCCTACTTTCGATGGGGAAATGAAGAAAGCCAAGCCAATTCAAGAAATCCAAGCCTCCGAATTCAGTTTGAAAGGAAGAACAAATACATGGTGGGAATATATTAAGAACATCAAAGGCATCAAAGAAAAAAGTTGACTTGGGAAGAGTTTGAAAGAATATTCAGGAAAAAGTACCTGTCTGAGAGATATTACGATGGAAAGGAAAATGAGTTTTATGAGTTCAGGACGCGTTCCATGACAGATGAAGAGTACACAAGAAAATTTCTATAGACATTGAGATATGTTCTCTATCTCAAGGATGAGAAAGCGAAGATCCAAAGGTTTATCAATGGATTTCCATTATAATTCAACGGTTCAGATTGAGTTTAATGAGCCTCAATCATTGGAAGAATCCCTCAGAAAGTTAATCATTTTTATGTGCAGTCAAAGTCTAAGCCTGAGTTCAGGAGTGTCTGGAAAGGTAATGAGAAGACTAAAGTAAAATGGCCCAAGAAGCGAGGAATAGCTCAAGATGCAAGTGAGAAGGAAAATGCAACCCCTCATAAGAATTTTAATGCAAATGAGAAAGGAAATGGGTCTCAGTCTGGAGAGCAACAAAATAAAGGAAGTGGAAAGGATCCGTTGAAGTGTTTGATTTGTGGTAAATACCATTGCAAGAAGGTTTTTCCATTGTACCAGGGTGGCAGATCACAGATCTATAATGCTCAAGAGGCATAGATAGTTGGGGATGTTGGTCAGAGCATTTCTCAGATCTATGTATCACTTGTTGTTTCAATTTTGATTCATAATTGATATAATTATCGATTTATTAGTCCTCACCTGGTAGATTAATGTCGTTTGAATAAAGAAGTGTGCATGCAAAATATTATTTGGTGTAGTTGGCTATAACGACCAAGAGAGGATTTCACCACTGGGTGAGATCTTGCACATTTCATCTTAATGGCATGCCTACAACAACACACCTAAATTTGCTTCCTTTAGGTTCATATAACATGTTTTTGGGCATGGATTGACTTTTCATTCATAGAACCAAGGTAATTTGTTATGAGAAGGCCATTGAGCGCCTAGATGACGAGGGATAAAATAGAATCTTGCAGGAAAAGAAAAATCCTACATCAATGAGAATGATTAAATTATTGAAGCTAAGTGCAGTTGCATGAAAGAGTGTGTATTTTTGCAGTTCAATGATGAAGTCCTGAGGAGTAATCCTATAAAACAGTTTCAGGATGTGTTTCCTGCAGAGATTCAAGAGATTCCTCCTCATAGAGAGGTGGATTTATCTATTGAATTGATGTTGGGAGCAGTTCCAACATATAAGGCACCGTACCAGATGAGCACTCCTGAGTTGGTGGAATTGAAGTTACAGCTTAAAGAGATGCTTGATAAGAGATACATAAGGCCAAGTGTGTCACCTAGGGGTGCGCCAATGTTTTTTGTAAAGAAGAAGGATGGCACTCTTAGATTGTGCATTGATTATAGGCAGTTGAACAAGGTGACTATCAAGAATAGGTATCCATTGTCGCAAATTGATGATTTTTTTGATCATATGAAGGGAGCACCAATAGTTTCTAAGATTTATCTGAGATCATGATATCATTAGGTGGGAATCAAAGAAGAAGACATCTACAAGACTACATTTCATACAAGATACGGGCATTGTGAATTCATGGTGGTTCCTTTTGGTCTTACCAACGCTCTAGCCAGCTTCATGTGTTTGATGAATAATGTGTTACACCCTTATTTGGATAAGTTCATGATAGTCCTTTTTGATTAAATATTGGTATATTCAAAGAATGAGGAGGAGCATGCAGAGCATCTAGCAGTGGTGTTGATATTGTTGAGAGAGCATAATTTTATGCCTAGCTCAACAAGTGCAGTTTCTTTCAGTCTCAGATTCATTACTTAAGACATGCTTTTTCTAAGGAAGGGATAACACTGGATCTAGAAAATATTAAGGCTATCATGGAGTGGCCAACTCCAAATAATGTGGATGAAGTAAACTCATTCATGGGACTAGTAGGTTATTACAGGAGGTTCATCAAGAACTTCTCCAAGATTGGTCATCCTATCACATCTTTGTAGAGAAAAGGGAAGAAGTTGGAATGGAATACTAAGAGTGCAACTATTTTTGTTCAGTTAAAGAATTTGCTTACCAATGCTCCAATTTTAAAGATTGAAAATCCTGATAATGAGTTTTTGGTTTGTACAAATGCATGTAAGGAAGGATTTGGTGGAGTCTTGATGCATGAAGGACATGTGGTTTTCTATGAATCAAGGAAGTTGAATGAACATGAGTAGAACTATGTGACTCATGATATTGAATTGGAACCTATCATTCATGCATTGAAGATGTGAAGACATTATCTCCTTTGTAGGAGGTTTGTATTGATAAGTGATCACATTGGACTGAGGTATTTGTTTGACCAACCCAATCTGAATGCAAGGCAAGCTAGATGCTTGGCTGTTCTCAGCGAGTTTGAATTTTAGATTAGTTACACTAAAGGTAAGGAGAACCATGTTATAGATGCTCTTAGTAGGAGAGTGCAGGTGAATCATATTTTAGTTGTGAGATCTTATGGGACAAATTTAAAAGAGCGGATCTTACAAGAAGAGAAACATGACGAGAAGTATCAACAATTGAAGCAGATATTGCAACAACATGATGAGAGCGATTAGGATGAAGAGTGTCACCTCACCACAGATGGCTTGGTCAGATTCAAGAACAAGATCTATGTGCTAGATAACAACGAATTGAAGAACCTTATTTTGAGATAGTTTCATGTCAAGTTGTATTCAAGCCACCCAGGATATCATAAGACTTTAAAAAATGTTAAGAAGTTCTATTATTGGCTAAATCTGAAGAAATAGGTGGCTAGGTTTGTTTCCAACTGGTTGGACTGTCAATAGGAGAAAGAAGAATGCAGGCATCCAATTGATTTTTTGCAGCCTATTATGATTCCATAATTGAAATGGGAGGTCATTTCCATGGACTTCATTATAGGACATCAAGGTAGCATGAATCCATCATGGTTGTGGTTGACAGGTTGAGTAAGGTAGCTCACTGCATTGCGGTGAAGTCTACAAATTCAGCTACTGAGGTAGCTCATATCTTGATCAAGGAGATAATGAGATTGCATGGAGTTTCCAAGAAGATCGTATCAGACAAAGATGCCAAGTTCAGTTCTAGGTTTTGGAAGGAGTTATTTGTAGTCTTGGGGATACAGTTAGCCTTCAGTACAACTTATCATCCACAAATAGATAGAAAGACAGTGAGGGTTAACAAGAATTCTTAAGGATATGTTGAGTATGGATGTCATGCATCAATAGAGGAAGTGGGAGGAGTATCTTCCACTAGTGGAGTTTTCTTACAACAATGGGTATTAGGAATCCTTGAATATGAGTCCATTTTAGGGTCTTTACAGGCGGAGTTGTAATACTCCTATCAATTGGAGTGATCGAGTGAACAAGGTGTTGATTGGACCAGATATGTTGGAAAAGTTGGATCAAGAGATGGATGTTATTAAAAGGAATTTGAAGGAGCACAAGACAAGAAATTTTTTTATGCATATCAACATAGAGAATTCAAGGAGTTTCAGGTTGGGGAGCCCGTGTACTTGCGCATCAAGCCTAAAAGGATATCCTTAAGGATTGGTTCATGTGCAAGGTTAGCATCACGATATTGTGGGCCTTTTGAGATCCTTGAGAGGATTGGACCAGTGTCCTACAGACTTGCTTTTCCGCCATTAGTCAAAGTCCATGATGTTTTCTATGTTTCATTGCTTAACATATATGTATAGGATTTTGATCATGTGATTGATTATTTTGTATTATAGGTGGAACCAAAGGGAGAGTTCCAATCAGAGCCATAATGCATATTGCATTAGAAACAACTCATGCTTCGAAACTGAGAAATAGAGCAAGTTAAAGTGCAATGGAAGAACTTTGGACCCGATGAAGCTACATGGGAGATGGATGATCAAATGTGGGCATTATATCCTTCTTTATTTTCCGGTTGTATTAAATGAGTTTTTGGTATATGTATATATATGTTTGTAAATACTAAATTGAGTTGTGTTTATAAATCTCCAATAAGCAGTATGTTTGTCATTTTTTTAGCATTTTATCATTGTAAATACTACAACATGCTGTGTTATAAAGCTCCAATAAGCAGTATGTTTTGTTTTCAATGGTTTGTTGGTCATAAGTGCCATATAATATTGAGGACGGTGTTCCCCCAAGGGGGAGGGTTTTGTAATAGCCTCGGGTTGATTTTCCATGCAAATGGAAGGAAATTATAAAAGAAAAATAATACCGAGTTCATGAGACACATATTCCAAGCTGAATGGAGGGGAAAACATTAAGTGGTTATCACTTGTGGTTAATTAATGGCTACGGAAATTGGCATTGGAATTGGAAAAATGAAAAAGGAAATAAATGACAATTAATTCAAGAAATAAAGGAAATTACGAGAAAAGGGAGATGAAGAGACAAGAATATGCATGCAAGTGAAATCAAAGAGAAAATAAGTTAAAATGAAAGAAAATAGGAAAAGGAAAGTAAGAGACACCATACATCAATGATTAAAAGTCATCTCATTACTTTTGATGAGTTTAAGTTTTGGACAACTTTAGTTTTTCTAAAATAGAAGACCAAGAGAATGCTAAGTGAAAGCAGGAAAAAGACGAAAAAGAGAAAAGGTGTAAGAAGATTGGAAGAGTAGCTACAATAGGAAGATTTTGCAGGTAACAAGTTGCATGTGTGATTTCCTTATTGGGATTAGAATGCATGGTGCATGAATTTGGTTGACATGATTACTTTGTTGTCATTGGCATGGATTTTTCCTCAATTGATAGTGGTTGCAACCTTTCCTTGGCATTTCCTAGAATAGCCATGGTGTGATGGGATTCATTCTTGGTTGAACTTTGGATTGCCGGAATATTTTGAATTCGAGTGAAGTGGTCTCAATAAAATACCAAGGATTGGGGGTGGAGATGGTTTTCTCTGGGAAGCCCTTCACAGGTGGGTGCATATAGGAAAATTACTAAGGGTATGGTGAATAATTTTTCAGACATACAAGCTTGTGTTGGTTTGGTGATTTCTAGACCAGTTTAGGTGAAATCAATATGTTTGAGGGTTGAGTTGGTTTAGCCTCTGGATGCCCTTATTGGTTTTGTTTTGGGTTATCCCACGAGATCCCACATTCATGCTTGGAATATGGCATGAGGGTGATTGAATGAAAGAGAGCTTTGGTTCAGCGAAATCTATGGTCAGGTGGTACTTGGAATTCCTTGATTTGGTTGGCATTTTCATATGTTATTATATGTTGATTCTTATTGAGATTAATGAGCATAAGTTCTAATTTTATGTACGATTTTATGACTGGTTTGTCATGGTTCCATGGTTGATGGGATGTTTTTTATCTTGTATGAATACATGAGCTAATGTGTGTTATTGCAACTAGTAATAGAGGGTATAAAGCCTTCTTGATGATTATCAGATGAACTTAATGAATTCATGCATTCATGACCTACATGTACCTTGTCTACCAAGTGTTTGTCTAAATCATTTTCATGTATTTGATAAATTTGAGTAGGAATAAGGCCAAGAATAGTAAATGAATACTCCTACTGGTTAATGACAAAGTTTTGGTAGATTTTGGGCAACTTTGGGTAGTTGGAATAGAGCTAGCCTTGAAAATACATAATAGGGCTTATGGACGGAATCTCCTAATTAATAAATTTTGTTTTTAGGTGCATGAAGGACGACCTGTGTGTGCGGATGGAGCCTTTTGGCAGCATGGAAAACTCGGTAAGCATGCAGCTAGGATGTGAGGTGAGTAAAAAAGGTAGTCCTAGTCTAGGAAAAGTTGCTCAGTAGATGTTTTTGACATTTGGGTGATCTAGTGTTCTCGGAGTTTGCACTAAAGATTAAAGGTAGTAGGTTCCACTTCCATCACTGGAACTAGATGTTGGGTTGTGCATAGTAAATTATGGTTCATATTTACCCTAGAGAGTTTGTAAAAGAGGGTAAATTTGGGGTGGGGTGTTACAAAGCAATTTTTTTTTTATTAGTAGGAGTCAGGAAGAAATTATTCTAGGTGAGGATAGTTTTCCTCTCGAATCCCCATAACCCAGAAGGTGGAGATGACATTTATTAGAAATTCCCGAGGGTTGGGGTGGAAGAAATAATACTGGAAAATTCCTAGAATAATTCTAAAGACTCCTTGTCGTGTATTTGTTTTGGTTTTGGTTCTAGAATCCATAAATTTGGGTGGAACCATAACGCCTTTGGGAACTGTTTAGTTGCAACGCAGATGGAGGGAAGATGCAGTAGAATCTCTAGTTCCTAGTTCAACTGGAGGCTGTGTTTAAATCCCTGAGAATTGGACCCCTCAAACTCTAGAATCTAGCTCAGGGGTGATAAATTTAAGTAAGGAAATGAAAATGCATGAAACAGTAAGGGGGTCTCTTTGACCATTGTCTAATATGTGTGCAAAGTCTCAGTAATGTCATCCATAGAAATCATGGGTGTGTACTTAAAGTCCACTTTCTAATGCAACATCATTTTTTTATTCTACTGGGCCAAACCATGGTTACTTATTACCATTTAGGCGAAATACCCCGAGAACCGGTTGTAGTTTGGCGGGAATTATTCTCATGGTAAAAAGAGTCTAATTTTGACTTATCATTTCACTATGAGTATGAGGAAGGTTGGTGACCTTTGTTTATGACTAAAAGGTCATAGTGGTCAAAGTGCAGTGGCAACACTTTGGGCCCAAGGAAGCCACTTGGGAAATGACTGACTCAATGAGGGAAGCATATCCTTTTTGTTTGTTGGTTAAAGAAAATGTACTTACACTTGTAAATAATATATAAAGTTGTACACATAAAGCTTCACGAAGAAATATGTGTGATTTTATTTTGTTTTATGAGTAGCATGTAGATAGAGAACACCGAGGACGATTTTCCCTCAAGGGGGAGGGATTTGTGATAGCCCCAACCATGTTTCTGTCATGTATATAATGTAAATATTTTGCAAAAAGAAAAAATGGGTTGAGTCAAGGGACATGAATTCGAGAGGCTGGAGAATTTTCTTGCTGGGGAGTATGAAGTTTTCTTGAGGCAAGGAAAATATGAATTGTTGCGACAACACTTGAAGGTTGTTTGGTGAAATTTAACAGTATGGTTTTTTTAGAATTATGGAGTTGCAAGAGAAAGATGAGACCATCCTTGCTTAGAATGTCGAACAAGGCAGTAAGGATAAAAATTAAAGAGAGGAATGGGTGGACTGTCAACTCGCGGGATGTACAAGTTGCCTACTACAACCCATTAAAATAAAATTGCATTTAACTAACTGGTAATAGGCAGACAAGTGACAAAATTATATGGGTTGACAAGATTGTGTTGACGACCCTTGTCTAAAGGTTTCCCAAGGAAAATATTAGTTAGTCCAGGTGGGAACAGGGGGCAGTGGGTTCGAATTGGTAGAGAGGAGAAGGCAGTGGGAGTCGATTGAGGAGAAACTCGGAGAACAATGGAGACTAGTCGATGAACACTCCATGTTGTGTATTTGTTTTCGTTTGAGTTATGGAATCCCTAAAGCTGGGTGGAACAACAGTGCCTCTGGGCAGTGGTTGATTACAATGGAATTGGAGGGAGGAGGTGGTAGAATCTCTTGTTCTTGGTTCAATTGGTCGTTGTGTTTAAATACGTGAGCATTGGACCCTTGAGACTTTGGAATCTTGCTCGAGGGTGATAGTTGTAAGTAAAGATTGACTACAACTATTTGTTAGCACCCTGTAATCAACAAGATTGGAAAAATTCCGACTGCAGGGAGAACATCATTTCAACCACTTTGGGATTCTAGGATCTAGCCCTCCTGAATCCGGAGAGGGATCTCTCCAATAAGGTGCAAAGATTGGATTTTTCTCTGAAGTTTGGGTAATGATGTTAGGCTAGTTATGAAGGTCAAGGATTTGTTTTTTTTTTGGATGGTTGAGCATGATTATTGTTTGAGGGAAATTCCTAAATGGAAAGAGTTTCAAAGGTGAGAATTTGCAAGCAATTAGAGTAAGTTTTGGCCAAAAAGATAGATAATTGCAGGTTTTATTCCATTGGGCTATGGAGTCATAATAGGGTTTAATTGAAACAGCAAGGGGCAAGAGTGGTCCATGGGGAAAGTCATCTATGTCTAAGGATCTCTTTAAAGTTTGATTTATGGAATGTAGTGATACAACAAGAAGGGGAATTTAAACAAATGAAGAACAAAGAGCAGCCCAAGATCTGGTAAGTACTTTGAAACTAGCTAGCTTTTGACATACACTTAAGAAAGACATGAAAGTAAACTAGGATCTGGTAAGTACTTCGAAACTAGCCAGCCTTTGATACACTTTCAATAGAAAACATTTAAAAAACAAAGGGAAACTTGAAGGAAACTTTTGGAGAAGAAACTAGCGAGCTGGGCTCACCACAAATCCTCTCCTAGCTCTGCTTTACTTGGTAAATTTCAAGACAGACACAAAGATAACAAAGAATGGCCTAAGATCTGGTAAGTACTTTGAAACTAGCCAGCTTTTAACACATTACAAGGGAAACTTTCAGACAGTTTTTGGGGATAAAACTAGGACCAGGGCACACCATATATTCCTTAGTTCATCTCTACTTAACATGAAATGAAAATAACTTTCAAGAATAACAATTAGCTAAGACAGGAGGACGAGGGAACACCAACATTCCTACTGCTTAAATTGAATTAAATCATTCTTAAATAACACAATCTTTGAGGAAAACATATAGATAAAGATTTTCAGTCAGAGAAGGGTACTGATATACAGTAAATCCTAACTCTATGCATGCTGTTCTTTATAAGATAAGATGAAAAAAGTGGAAACAGAAATGAAATAACAATTTACAATAAGAAATGACATCACCGTTGACATAGACCAGGATCCCATAAATCAGCTTGTATTGATGCTCCAAACCAGTTACAGCTTTAAGTCCAATGCTTTAGTTTAACAATCATCTACACTTTCCAGACTAACTTATCTATCATAAGCAGAGCTTCAAGAGCTAGTGAACACTATTTACAAGTAGGAGTTTCAAGCTCAAGTATATTTCAAAGTTCTGCAACCAACAATTCCTCATCCTCTACAGAAGTATTTATAGAAGGAATGAGGAGGTGGGATCTAATAAAAAATCATCAGGTCAATTAATACAGAGTTAAGACTTCTCGGACTTTGAGGGGCTCGATGGATAAGTTTATAGATGTTCTGTCTGTATTAATTGATTTACATTTATGAATTAAGCTCGGTGGGAGCCTTTGTTGACTTTTGAGGCCCTGTGTCATGTTGTAGTAACTCTGCTGATATTTTATGCATTAATTTCTTTTAGCAGAATTAACTGTTTGGCTGCGCTGAGGCAAATATCTGATTTTGATCAATAAGTTTGGCCTCTGTTTGAATGCTTTGAGGCACAGGTGGCTTTGTGGTAGCTGGGAGGAATCAATTTGCCTCTGATGTGGTGGTGGAGGCCTTCTGTCTGATAAACACTTATGATTTTCTTTAACTGTGTTTTAATTTGGAGGATTAGGCTTTTGATAATCAAATTTTAGCCGTAATCCCCCCCCCCCAAAATTGTCTTCAATCTTCTGTTTCTGCTGTGTTTTGTCTTCGACACTAATACTCTTTTAATTTTATTTTATTGTCTGTGTCTTGTTGATGTGTAGTGCTGCGCAGGGCTCACAAGGCATCAATGCCCATGAAGCATCGATGAGACGTGGAGTTTGAACCCTGCAAATGGTTTCCTTTTATGAACCAAAGGCACGGGAATCGTCATTCCCGACCTTTAGCTTTTCCTTCAATATAATGGAAAAACCATTAATCACCTGCAAAACACAAACTAATTAAGAAATCCTGCATTGTGAGGTAAACTACTTCAGAGGGTATGGGGAGAGAGCGTGGCCGTTGGATGGCATCATCCAACGGTGTAGATCTGTCTGCGAAGGTCAGAAGGAGAGCAGAGGGAGAAATAATTCAGAATCGTTGTTCGCGTAGAGATCAACAGTGGGGATTACGAGTTAAAATGCTCTTGGTGGAAGACGGAGGGCGATGAAACCATGAGGGAAAGATCTGGGACCGTCCAATCTAGACACGTGGACGGTCCAGATTAATTCGGAGGATCGCAATCGACGGGGAAAAACATAGGTTAAAAACACACCCGATGAAAAGATACGATGCGATTAAATGTAGACCGTTAATCTACAGATCAGATCGACAGTGGGAGTTGAATCGAAGGGGTTCGAAAAGCAGAGGAAAGACTTGTGATTGGAGCGAATGAGGGTCGTTGGATCAAAGGAAAGGGAGGAGGAGATCAACGGCTGACGACTGATCGGGGAATCGTCAATCGGAGGGGAGAAACAACATCCGTGAAATGCGCCTTTGATCATTGTTGATGCGATGATGCGCGGATCGTTGATTGGCTCAATGATAAACAACAGATTGTTTTCAAAAGCGAACTGGCGGAAATCCTTTATAATACATGAAAACCAAAAATTAATGGAAAGCAAAGGTTTTTATGGTGTCGAGTGGATATATATATGATATGGCTTGGCGCCCGTCTACGAGGCCTTTGATTATATGGAATGTGACAGGCCCAGGGCTTATATATAAGGGCCAATCGCATCGGAAGGTTGGGCTTTTCAATCTAACCATTTGGAATTTTTGTGATGCGATTGGCGCTTGGGACTTTAACTCTTGGTCCCGGGCGAAGTTATATGGAGTAAAAAGCGGAGGGAGTGGAGTTTTAACAAAGGGACTCAATTGCATCAGAGGTGGATTATTCACAAGTTTTAGTGCCCGATTGCGGGGCTATGGGTTATATGAAATAATAATATGACCGAGGGTTATGAGCAAAAGGGCTTAATCGCATCAGAGATTTTAACATGGCCAACAGACTTATATACTCCGATTCTTCCGATGCGATAAGCGCCGAAAGGGCTTAACGCTTGGTTCCAGGACTAGGGCACATGTGGGGAAGTGGTTTAGGATTTAGCCCAAAGGGGATTAAACCCTTAGTACAAAAAGGTGTATTTTTTATGAATTTTTCAGATTTTTTTTATGGATTTGGGGGTTTCGGCAGAGTTTAAAAGTGAGTTTTAAACTCTGTAGAGAGGATCTTATGAAGGGGGAATAGGGGAAAAATGAAAAATAGAGGAATTCTCATGGGAAAAAGGGGTAAAAATGGAGGTTAGTTTTGAAGTGGAAGGAAGGGAAAATGGTGTTTGCAGCAGTATTTTCTCTTATGGAATCAGCAGAATTCCTGAGCTTTGAAATGGAAACAACAATGAAGATTTGGACAAAGGGCAAGATGTCTTCATGAGTCTTCAAGAGATAACATTTTTAGCAATAAACTTGTTCCTTGAAGGCTCCAAAAATGTTTTAGCCACCATTTGATATAACAAATTTTATTGGTGGCTAACAGTGGCTCCACTTGGGGATGGTGCCTTCTCGAAGGCATCAGGAACTTCAGACTTGCATTCTTTGGGAGGCGGATTAGTGCCTAATCCATTGGTCTGCTTTTCTTCATTTGGATGGTCTTCTTTTGCTTTGGAAATCATGTTAGCAACCATGGAAAACAATGGAAATTCATCTATACAAGCTTTCTACCTACCCAATCCTACTGATCTAACATTTTTTCTTCTTTAGAGTGCACTTGGATTGACAAAATATTTTTACAACATTTTATTTTTTTGAAAGCAAAAATCTAATCTAATTCTACTCCTTATTTATCCATGAACTCAGATTAAATAGTTGAGTTCATATGTTTCTCTACTTGATCTACCAATCTGTTAGGATTAAACAGTCTAACAGATTTTTTATTTCTCTAATTTCTAAAACAGAAATTTAAAAGCATACAAGTCAGGATTAAACAGTCTAATCTTGATGCTATTCTATGGCATAAAAGACAAGCCGCACATAGATATTATTCTGCAAAAATCAAATAAAAAATGGAAGGCACTTTTTAAAGCACTTCCTTTATTTTTTTTACAGCTCTGTTTTGACTCTTGTTTGAGCTGTTTTCCTTGTTTGACTAGTTCAGATTTTGAGCTGATTAGAACCAGTTATTCCTCTTTTTTTACTCAGGAATTTAAAAAAATTTGAGTCATCTCTCTTTGGAAACTTAGGTTCATATTTTGAGTAGGTTTGAACCTTTAATTTCTAGCCTAATCTACCTACTGATAAGCCAAGATTAGACAGTTTGGAAAATCGAATTCACTACTCTATCAGCAGTAAATTTAAAACTAATTAGTCAAGATTAGGCTATTTGACTAACTAGAAGTGTGTTTTTCAGGAGTGGCATTTAAGCTTGCGCACTTTCAGATTTTATTTCTCTTTTTGGTATGGGGCTGTACCTTTCTTGTTTTCACAGTCTGCCCTCTTTTCTATCTTTTATTGTTTTTGTATTTTTCTTCTTCTTCAAAGAAGAAAACAACAACTAACTATATGCTCAAAGGTAGAGCTTTATTGACATTCCTATCTAACCTATTCTAACTTGGAATATTTACATGTTTAGCTAATGAACTCTCTTTTCTAGTACAACCAATCTAGTAAATGATTCCATGATTGGACCTTCCTCATCTCTTTGGGCAGGCTGGAGAAACAGGGCCACTCCCATTCCCTTTGTTTTTTAGCAGTAGTGGTAAATAATCTTCTTGCCTTTGGTAATATACTGCTCCTAATGACCTTTATCCCTCTTTTAAATGTCTTCAAGAAGTAAGCATAGGGATCTTGAAACAATGCCTGGTTGTGAGTTTTTGGAAGATATGTTTCAACCAGGATTATCTCTTCTTTCTCCACTGGATCAAGGTAAAGATTCTCTTGAGAAAGAAAAACTTCCTCATCTTCATTATTATCTGAACTAGAGGATTCATCATATATTGCAGGGCTGTCCTCCTGTAGTCCTGGTAAGCTCTGGTTTAGTAGACTGTACTCTATGAGGAGTTTATTATATTCTTGAGCAGGGGTATGTTCAATTGCTTCCTCTTTTTCAAAAGAAGGCTCCTTGGTTTTACTTTCCTCAAAAATTTCTTTGTTTCTTTCCTCCTCATCCTTTGAGTTGAAAGTCTGCTGAGTCCCAATCACATGGAAACTATTACTGATGATCTGAAATGAAGCAGAGCAAAGATATGATGAATCTTCACTCACTTCTAGGCTTCGAAAACTCTCATCATCAGTATCATAAATAGTCTGCACTGGCTCATTAATTCTTTGAAGGAACTGATCTTCCTCCCATAAATCTGCTAATGATGATCCTACAAAATTAACTTCTGTTTGGGAAGCATCATCACTAGATAGATTAAAGATAGGAGAATCACGAATATAAGTAATACTACCAATAAAACATACTGGGTTATCAGCAAGTCCTTCTTCATTCTGATCTACAAAATAACTTTTTAAATCTGTACAACAAAGTTCTCTATGTGAATGGGCAAGAGGGTTTGTTTTGCAAAAAGTTTCAGAGACTTGCTGTTTATAAATAGTTTGATCTATCTCTTTTTTTGTCAAAGGGGAAGATGTTTCTATGTTCCTTTGAACATGAGTACAACAGTTCTCTATCTCTTGTGAAGACTGATTTTGAGGCTGGATGTCTTCTTGAGCCTCAGCTATAAGGGATGATGAATCAATATTTGAGTTTTCAGGGATATCTTGAGGAATGTCTAGTATTTCTTGGTTGTTTTCTTCCTCAAGTGATTCATCTATATTCTTATAATTTTTCAATAAGAAATTAAACTCATGAATGGCTATTAAAAGATCTTCAGGATGCATTTATTCCAAATCTTCATCATTATCTATAATGTGTTTGGTGATGTTTTGTGATGGATCATAATATATTGCTCCCCATGATAATGATGTAGTGTTTTCTTTATAGTTCTCATAAAACACATATTCAAGGTCTTTTAAAGAAAACAAACTACTAGATCTCAAGCATTCATACCAATCCCTAGCTTTTCCTTCTAATGTTAACATGAACATTTTCATTAGGAAATCTTCATGCCATTCAACTTTCAACCTCCATACATGTATATGAAATTTGATGAGATGTAATAAAGGGTCATCAAACTTTTCACCTTGAAAAACAGGTAGGTTGTCATCCCAATTCACCTGGGGCATCTTATGTGGAAACCCATGGCATCATCCAACGGTGTAGATCTATCTGCGAAGGTCAGACGGAGAGTAGAGGGAGAAATAAGTCAGAACCGTTGATCGCGCAGAGATCAACGGTGGGGATTACGCGTTAAAATCCTCTTGGTGGAAGGTGGAGGGCGATGAAACCATGAGGGAAAGATCTCGGACCGTCCTATCTGGACATGTGGATGGTCCAGATTCAATTGGAGGATCGCAATCGGCGGGGAAAAACAAATGTTAAAAACGCACTCGATGAAAAGATCCGATGCGATTAAATGTAGACCGTCGATCTGCAGATCAGATCGACAGTGGGAGTTGAATTGGAGGGGTTCCAAAAGTAGAGGAAATACTTGTGATTGGAGCGAATGAGGGCTGTTGGATCAAAGGAAAGGGAGGAGAAGATCAACGACTGAAAACTGATCGGGGAATCGTCAATCGGAGGGGAGAAACAACATCGGCGAAATGCGCCTTTGATCATTGCCAATGCGATGATGCGCGGATCGTTGATCGACTCAATGATCAACGACATATATTGTTTTCAAAAGCGAACTGGCGGAAACCCTTTATAATACATGAAAACCAAAAATTAATGGAAAGCAAAGGTTTTTATGGTGTCGAGCGGATATATATATGATATGGCTTGGCGCCCGTCTGCGGGGCCTTTGATTATATGGAATGCGACAGGCCCAGGGCTTATATATAAGGGCCAATCGCATCGGAAGTTCGGGCTTTTCAATCTAACCATTCAGAATTTTTGCGATGCGATTGGCGCTTGGGACTTTAACTCTTGGTCCCAAGCGAAGTTATATGGAGTAAGAAGCAGAGGGAGCAGAGTTTTAACAAAGGGACTCAATTGCATCGGAGGTGGATTATTCACAAGTTTTAGCGCCCGATTGCGGGGCTATGGGTTATATGAAATAATAATATGATCGGGGGTTATGAGCAAAAGGGCTTAATCACATCGGAGATTTTAACATGGCCAACAGACTTATATACTCCGATTCTTCTGATGCGATAAGTGCCGAAAGGGCTTAGTGCTTGGTTCCAGCATTAGGGCACATGTGGGGAAGTGGTTTATGATTTAGCCCAAAGGGGCTTAAAACCTTAGTACAAAAAAGTGTATTTTTTATGAATTTTTCAGAGTTTTTTGATGGATTTGGGGGTTTCGGCAGAGTTTAAAAGTGAGTTTTATACTCTGTAGAGAGGATCTTATGAAGAGGGAATAGGGGAAAAATGAAAAATAGAGGAATTCTCATGGGAAAAAGGGGTAAAAATGGAGGTTAGTTTTGAAGTGGAAGGAGGGGAAAATGGTGTTTGCAGTAGTATTTTCTCTTATGGAATCAGCAGAATTCCTGAGCTTCGAAATGGAAACATCAATGAAGATTTGGACAAAGGGAAAGATGTCTTCATGAGTCTTCAAGAGATAACATTTTTAGCAATAAACTTGTTCCTTGAAGGCTCCAAAAATGTTTTAGCCACCATTTGATACAACAAATTTTATTGGTGGCTAACACTATCTACGTTGGTTAGGCAGTCTTTGTCCTTGATTCAGTGTCTCGTACTTGCACACATAAGTGTTTTCTTCCTATATTCCACTAATATTGAATGAATATTACATTATGGTCTAAAAATGTGGTGATGATGCTTGACGGATACTTGTACTGTGTTGTTTAATATAAAAAATTTGTTGTCATAGAAGTGCTGGAGCATAATACGTGTTAGTTTTGTTGAAATTATTATATGGAGAGATCCCATTGATGTGTGACTGAAATTTTCATGTGAAGAGCCATTTCTGACACTACTTATATTTATGAGTAGTAGCAAAGGAAGTTATTTTTCCCTTCGGCTTGACTGCTCGTCTAAAATACATAAATATTTGAACCCTTAAATTTAAATAATGTGCCCCAATTTTTGAGCACTTGCGAGTTGAGTGTAAGGAAACTATGAGCTCGTCGATCTGGATTAGTGTGCAGCACTCTAGAACTTGGGTGTTAGCTCGTTGTTATGTGTGCCAAAATAAAATTTCCATCAATATGATGCTTTGACGATGCTTAAGGGTCCTTTGGAAGTGAGTGCATGAATATTTCCCCAACACAATTTAGTGCAGCTTCTTCGTATTAGACCCTTTGGAATCAGAAGTGCCTTGAACACAATTGCAAGTGCCTTGAAGACAATCACACTCTTGTTGATGCTGAGTTGGTGAAATATAGTCACCTGCCACTATTGACATTATTGTGAAATCCAGTGGCATGATCCTTGTTAGTAGCATGCATCCCTATGCCACTGGTGACATGGATACGTATCGCTCGAGACATTTGTCTCACATAAACACAAACGACAGTCGAGGATAGACCAAAAGAGGGGACAATATGCCAATCTATTATGAGCACCGTTGGTAGGTCAGTCGATTGCAAATGTTGTCGGTTGGGAAATATAGGGATGGTAAGATCGTCGGTATGGTTAATAGTTCTTGTGGGGTATTTTTTTTTTCCGAAAATTTGGAAATTTTGGTAAGATTTAAAAAAAGAATTGTGGGAATTTTTGTAAATTTAGGTTATAGCTCTCAAATTTCAAAATTTTGGGCGTCTCATATATTTTTGATGGGAGGAGAACATAGAAATATGTTACCAGTCCTCCTCAATGGGATGGGTTCTTGTAAGTCCTTAGCACTTCAGATCTAAAATCCCTCTCTCTTGATGGTGTAGAAAACCTAGACAAAAAATGGAACTCAAAGGGAGCTCACAAGAAAAATGGTAGCAAAATATGAAAATGATGGTGGATCAAAGTCGGACCAAAAGTATAGATCCAGAGTGATCTTTAGGCAACAAAAGGTAGTAAGTGAATGGAAAAACCCTTCTATTTATAACAAAATATTGAGTTAGAGATTTTTGATGGTGCTGAATCTATATCTACCATAAAAAATATGATTCAAACTCTATTATTTTGCCCAGATTTTAGCCTTTTTAACCATCCAACAATTCCTCAGCCTCAATAAACTTAAACTTGTCCCATTTTCATTGAATAGATAAAAAATGTATGGACACTAAGTCTGTTAGATCAGATACGAGCACTGTTGGATGGGAAGAAAATGACTAGCCGGTCCATCGGTCTTAGGTACCATAACACTCTAAATAAAACTATTAGAATATTATATAGATAAAAAATGTATGGACAGTAAGTCTGTCAGATCAGATACAAGCACTTTTAGATGGGAAGAAAATGACTAGCCGGTCCATCGATCTTAGGTACCATAACACTCTAAATAAGACTATTAGAGTATTATATATATATATATATATAGAGTTGTGACACAACGATCATGCGTGTCACAACATGGGACCAGTCGAGTATAATATATATATATATATATAACCGGATAACTTGTCAACACACCGGGAAAGAACCACCAGTCTGCACATGAGGAAGGTTAAAGCATATGACCATGTAGGATATATGGTGAGTGTTAGATGATAATACACACCCACACAATGCTAAAGAGTTATGCATTTATCTCTGAAGTCGGTATAGTATCATTGCACATCACAACTTTTGGTACTTACATGAAAGCTTCCCGTAACGTGGATCGCCATGCCAACTCAGTCCAAAGTGTCGATGTTAGGAGACTATGCTGATGGGCCTATAATTTTAGTGGGGTCAAAATATAACCTTGATGGCATTCACAGATGGTATGATTCGTGTACAGAACCCCACTCGCATTCAAGTGGAATAGTTTTATGTAAACCATGACCCAGCTGACTGAGACCCTATGTCTCCTCGGTGTGCAGTCTAGATATACATACATTCATTGATTGCAATCAACGTTAAAGAGAAAAGTGACTTGTATCAAGGCTCACTAACAAATGGAGCAAGGAAAAAGGGATTTTACGAATGGACATATATTAGCATGTTGTGAAGCTCACTATATATAGAGGCATAGTTCCATTTCTTATATATATATATATATATATATATATATATATATATATATATATATATATATATATATATATATATATATATATAATCAAATAATATAGTGACTTGTATAAGTTATTAACAAGAACTAAGTATATGGGATTTTAAGATAGTTGTTTATACAGTCACTAATCGATAATATTATTATATATATATATAAGTTAGACAAACATAATAATGTGATATATATATTTATATATATATATATATATATATATATATATATATATATATATATATAGATATAAAGAGTTCTTTATGATTGGTGATAAACAAGTAGATAGATAGGGGTAGATTTGTAATGCATGGTTAAGAATGAGGAAGTATACATATTTGTATTAATGCTCAATTGGGGAGTCTCTCAAAGAAATAGATTTAAAAACAAATCCACCTATTTCTGAGGGGTGGTTACACCATAGCTATATTGATGACTTATTAGATCAACTACAACAAGTCACTTGTTCTTCACCAAACCAGACTTCAAATTAGAATATCACTATATGCAAGTGAAAGCAGAATATGCAACTATATTTGGGAAGATAATATATCATATTTGAAACAATATTCGACAAAATTAACAGACATTGATTATTGAATAATCTTGAGGAGTCTTAGTTTGGCCACCTCTTGGCTTAGCTTGGAAACATGATTGCAGGAGGAGATTAATAAATGATTGAAGCCATCAAAAAATGGCTCAATCCTACTATCATAACATAGCTAAGAATAATATTTGTGGAAATTCACTACATCATTTTTAACAATATCTACACCACTTCTCTCGTAACATGCAAATGGATGAATACTCATTGGGGCAAAAAACAATATAGGTATTCTCTGAGTGCAAGATTTTGTGATCCATAATGTTTATAAGGAGAATCTCTAGGGCAATCGCATTGGAATTTCTCAAGTCAAGCTTCTATGATCCATAATGTTTATAAGGAGAATCTTCAGGACAATCACATTGGAATTTCTTAGGTCAAGCTTCTGTGATCCATACTTTTTATAAGGAGAATCTTTAGGACAATCACATTGGAATTTCTTAGGTCAAGCTTCTATGATCCATAATGTTTATAAGGAGAATATTTAGGACAATCACATTGGAATTTCTCAGGTCAATCTTCTGTGATCCATAATCTTTATAAGGAGAATCTTCAAGACAATCACATTGGAATTTCTCAAGTCAAGCTTCTATGATCCATAATGTTTATAAGGAGAATATTCAGGACAATCACATTGGAATTCTCAGGTCAATATTCTGTGATCCGTAATGTTTATAAGGAGAATATTCGGGACAATCACATTGGAATTTCTCAGGTCAAGCTTATGTGATTCGTAATGTTTATAAGGAGAATATTTAAGACAATCACATTGGAATTTCTCAGGTAAAGCTACATTGGAATTTCTCAGGTCAAGCTTTTGTAATCCATAATGTTTATAAGGAGAATATTCAAGACAATCGTATTGGAATTTCTCAGGTCAAGGTTTTGTGATCCATAATTTTTATAAGGAAAATCTTCAAGACAATCACATTGGAATTTCTCAAGTCAAGCTTATGTGATCCATAATGTTTATAAGGAGAATCTCTAGGACAATCACATTGGAATTTCTCAAGTCAAGCTTATGTGATCCATAATATTTATAAGGAGAATCTTCAAGAAAATCACACTGGAATTTCTCAGTTCAAGCTTTTGTGATCCATAATGTATAAGTCTTTTGATTATATTAAGAGAAGAATGACTCATGCACCAATTTTGATCAGTGTCCAATTGGATGGGGAAGATAGGGATGGTAAGATCGTCGATATGGTTAATAGGTCCATCGCTTAAGGATGTCATCATATGGAATATGTATGGGGCAGTAAGTCTATTAGATACAAGCATTTTCAGATGGGAAGAGAATGGCTAGCGAGTCCATCAATCCGAAGAACCATAGCATTCTAAAATAGAATATAATTTATATATATATATATATATATATATATATATATATATATATATATATATATATGTTGAATATTTGAGACTGTGTCTCTAAAGAGGGGATATCAGTTGATCTAGAAAAGATCAAGGCCATAATGGAGTGGCAAACACCAAATAATGTGAATAAGGTTAGATCATTCATGGTATTGGCAGGTTACTACAAGAGATTCATCAAGAGCTTTTCCAAGATAAGCCATGCTATCACATCTTTTCAAAGGAAAGGAAAGATATATGAATGGACAACTAAGTGTGCTACAAGCTTTGAGCAGTTGAAATAGTGGCTCAGGAACGCACCAGTATTCAAGATTGCAGATCTGGACAAGGATTTTGTGGTATGCATAGATTCCTACAAGGAAGGGCTCGGTGGAGCCTTGATGCAAGAAGGACAAGTGGTTTGTTATGAGTCAATGAAATTAAATGAGCATGAGTTCAGTTATGTGACTCATGATCTAGATTTAGCTTCCATCATTCATGCATTACAGGTGTGGAGGAATTACCTCATTGGAAAGAAATTTATACTTATGACAGATCATAGTGAGCTTAAGTATTTTTTTGGTCAACCCAAGTTGAACGCAAGACAAGCTAAGTGCCTAGACACACTTAGCGAGATTTACTTTAAGATCAATTATATCAAGGGAAAATAGAACATGGTGGTTGATGCACTTAGTCGAAGGATTCAATTGAATCACCTGGAGGCTATAAGCTCTTATATATTGGACTTAGTGGAAAGGATAAAAAATGAATGAAAACATGATGAAAAGTATCAATAAGTAAGGGGAAAGTTGCAACAAGATGATGAGGATGAAGAGTATCATCTCATAGATGAAGGTCTAATTAGATTCAAGAATATAATCTATGTACCAAAAAACGATGATTTGAAGAGGCTCATCATGAGAGAGTACCATGTCAAGCCATATTCGGGCCATTCGGGGTACCAAAATACCATCACAACCATTATTTTTTTTTTATTATTGGCCAAATTTGAAGAAAGAAGTTGTTGATTTTGTTGTTAAATGCATATAATTCCAGTAAGCGAAGGTTGAATGAAAACTTCTAGCGGGTTCATTACAACCCATTCCCATTCCAGAATCGAAGTGGGAGGTGATCTCTATGGATTTCATTATAGGATTATTGAAGACCTCCACGAAGTGTGATGCAATCATGGTGGTGGTTGGCAAGCTGAGAAAGGTGGCTCATTTTGTGGCGATCAAATCCACCAACTCATCTAGTGAGGTGGCAAAAATTTTCGTAAAGTAGATTGGAAGGTTGCATGGAGTTCATAAGGAAATCATTTCAGATAGGGACATTAAGTTCACTTCAAGGTTCTGGAAGGAACTGTTTGTCGGCTTGGGGATAGAGTTAGCATTCATTATAGTGTACTGTCCACAAATGGATGAGAAAATAATGAGAACAAGTAGAATCCTTGAAGATATGTTGAGGATGTATGTGGTGCATCAACCCCAGAAGTCGGAAGAGTATCTTCCACTTGTAGAATTTGCATACAATAATGGGTACTGAGAATCTCTAAAGATAATCCCATTTGAGGAATTGTATGGGAGGATTTTTAATACTCCTATCAACTGGAGTGATTCGGTAAACTAGGTCCTAATTAGGCTTGGTTTTCTTAAGAAAATGGAGTAACAAATTTAGATCATCAAGCATAATTTAAGGTGGCACAAGATATGCAGAAGAGTTATGCGAACCAACATAGGGTGCCACAAAGAGTTCCAAGTTGGGGAACACGTATACTTGTGAATTAAGCCCAATAAAATTTCCTTGAGGATTGGGTCATGTGCTAATTTGGCACCACAGTATTGTGGGCTATTCCAAATCCTTGAAAGAATTGGACCAGTGGCCCATAGACTAGCTTTATCTCCATCGATTAAAGTCCATGATGTTTTCCATATTTCTTTACTTAAAAGACATGTGACATACTATAATCATGTGATTGATTGGTTTGTGATATATGTGGAACCAGATGGAGAGTTCCAACCAGAGCCACTATGCATCCTAGACCAAAGGAGCCTCACGCTCTGTACTCGAGTAATAAAGCAAGTCAAAGTGCAGTGGAGAAACTTTGAGCCCAAGGAAGCCACTTGAGAAATGGTTGACTCAATGAGGGAAGCATATCATTTTTTGTTTGTTGGTTAAAGAAAATGTACTTACACTTTTAAATAATGTATAGAGTTGTACATATAAAGCTCCACGAAGCAATATGTGTGATTTTTATTTTTATTTTTTACGAGTAGTGTGTAGACAGAGAACACCGAGGACGATGTTCCCTCAAGGAGGAGGGGTTTGTGATAACCCCAACCATGTTTTTGTCATATATATAATGTAAATATTTAAAAAAAAGGAAAAATAGGTTGAATCAAGGGACATGAATTCGAGAGGCTGGACAGGTTGATTGCTTGGGACGATGAGGCTTTCTTGAGGTAGGGAAAATCTAAATTGTTGTGACAACTCTTGAAGGTTGGTTGGTGAAATTTTAACAGTACAATGTTTTTATAATTATGGAGTTGCAAGAGAAATATGAGACCGTCCTTGCTTAGAATGTCGAACAAGGCAGTGAGGGCAAGAATTAAAGAGAGGAATGGTTGGACTACCAACTCGTGGGATGTACAAGTTGCCTACTACAACCCATTAAAAACAATTACATTTAACCAACTAGTAATAGGCAGACATGTGGCAAAATTCTATGGGTTGACAAGATTGTGTTGACAAGGCCCTTTTCTGAAGGTTTCCCAAGGAAGAGTGGGAGTTGATTGAGGATAAAATCAGAGAACAAGGGAGAGTAGTCGATGAACACTCCCTGTTGTGTATTTGTTTTGGTTGTGGTTCTGGAATCCTTAAAGTTGGGTGAAACAACAGAGGCTCTGGGCACTGGTTGATTGCACCATAGTTGGAGGGAGAAGGTGGTAAAATCTCTGGTTCTTGTTTCAACTAGTGGCTGTGTTTAAATACCTGAGCATTGGACCCCTCGCACTCTGGAATCTTACTCGAGGGTAATAGTTATCAATAAGGATTGGCTACAACTATCTACGATTATATGGGTAGTCTTTGTCCTTGATTCAATTTCCCATAATTACACATAAATGTTTTTTCTTCATGTATTCCACTAATAGTGAATGAATATTACATTCTAGACTAAAAGTGTGGTGATGATGCTTGAAGGATACTTGTACTCTGTCGTTTATGTGTGTGACTAATATAAATTGTTTGTGGTGATGATTCTTGAAGGATACTTATACTCTGTTGTTTACATGTGTGACTAGTATAAATTGTTTGTTGTGATAGAAGTGTTGGAGCATAGTAGGTGTTAGTTTTGCTGAAATTCTTATATGGAAAAATCCCATTGATGTGTGACTAAAAGGGAGTGGACCAAAGGGATTCCCTTTAAGTTCAATCGTGCTTGGCTGGAAGACAAGGGATATGTTCAACTCATAAGGGAGTCTTGGTATGATGTGCTGCTTTGGGTGATGTCTCGGGGTGGGATCGTTTCCATCAAAAATTGCAAAAGATAAAGAAGGTCTCCAAAGATTGGGAGATTAAGAAAAAACATGATCTCAAGGCTGAGCTTCGGTATATTTCTGACAAGATCAAGGAAATTTACACAGAATTTAAAAATAAAGCTCCAGATGATGAGACTTATGAAATATTGCGAGCTCTTGGAAACATAAAATAGGAGATTCTTAAAATTGAAGAGCTTACCTGGAAACTAAAAAGCAGAATTACATGGTTAAAGGAAGGGGATCTTAATACCAAGTTCTTTCACAAATGTGAAAATGATAGGAAAAATAGGAACGCCATTTGGCGGATTAAAAGATCAGATGGCAGCTTTGCGGTATCAACTTCAGAGATTCAGCAAGAGGCTCTTATACATTTCTCGACCTTCTACCAAGAGGAACTAAGAATTGATGTGAATTGTCAGAGATGGGTTCTATAACATATTAACAGAATTTTTGATGGAGAGGCTATTAATTCCTTAAATGAAAAAATTACTGTTGATGAAGTGGAGTCGGTTCTTAAATCCTTTTCCCATGATAAATTCCCGGGTCCGGATGGTTGGCCGGTAGAATTCTTTCTGTTCTTTTTTGACATTATGGGTGTTGAGATTGCGGAGACGGTGGAGCTGATCAGAGTCAGTGGTCACATGCCTTCAAATTTAAATTCCACCTTCATAGCGCTCATACCAAAATCTACAAAACCGTCCACATTTGGGGATTTCTGACAGATTTCACTCTGTAATTTGATATACAAGATATCCTCCAAGATCATTGCCAATCGAATTAAAGGGACTCTCTCGAGTCATATATAAATGGAACAATATGGCTTTCTCAAGGGGCGTTCTATTCACGACGCCATTGCAATTTCACAGGAGGTGTTGCACACTATACACTTAGACAAACAGGAGGCTATTGTTATGAATATTGATCTCTTTAAGGCATGTGACACTCTGGATTGGTCATATATTCGGCTTGTCTTGCTCAAGGTTGGACTTCCACTTGGGGTCATTCGTTGGATTATGACATGTATTACCACTGTGAGATATGCAGTGATTATCAACGGGCTACCTACTCCCTTCTTTGAAGCGGGTCGTGGGCTTCGGCATGGGTGTGCTCTGTCCCTACTCATTTTCAATTTGGTTATGGATGGGTTTAGCAAGATCATGCATATGGCTGCGCAAATGGGATATATAAATAGTTTCTCCTTTTCTGATACGGTAACTATCACACATTCCCTCTTTGTTGATGATATGTTATTATTTGGTTCTCTTAAAAGGAACCATTGATTCTATATTCATTATATGCTCATCTGATTTGGATCTGCGACGGGTCTCTGTATCAACAAAGTCAAATCATTTCTCCTATACGAGTATGGTGATATGGAGGAGATCACCTTTGTTGCTGAATTCCTCAGGATCAATTTCATTTCGGCATCGGATGGACTTCAATATCTTGGATATAAAATCAAACCATGTGGATACAAGAATAGAGATTGGACGTCGCTTGTGGATAGGATCAACAATAAGATCAATAAATGGACTCATAGGTGGTTAACAATGGGTGGCAGGTTCATCATGATTCAGGCAGTGTTATCTCAATTGCTTGTCTATTGGGGACATCTATTTTACTTACCTGACCAGATTATTGCTAAGATTAATCAACTACTTGCTCAATTTCTCTTGGGGGGACCAGGTATGAAACAAAAGTACCACCTTTGTAGAATGGAATTATTATGCCGCCCCAAACTACATGATGGGTGGGGTATTCTGAATTCGAGGGTCTTCAACAAAGAATTGCTGATGAAGTCTCTTTGGCGTGCTACAATGGGTACCGACATTTGGATTGATATCATCAGGTGCAAATATCTTGTTGGTGATACCCTACATTATATTTTCTGTCATGAATTATCTTTTCCTAGGGCTATGTTGACCATATGGAGGAGTTTTAAGAAGGTGATGATTTATATCGCGTAATGCTTGACATGGTTATTTAGAGATGGTAGTCGCATCCCCCTGGGATTTGCGGGTATATTAAGGGTTCCAAAGCAGTCAAGAACTTCACCTCGACTTATCCATCATCTCGCACACAGGGGAATCATATTCCTTTCTTAGACTATCCATTGTTGGTCTTTTGATGCTCCTGTTTTCAAAACGACGGAACAATTGGGCCTACATAATAATGATGCGGAGGAATGGAATTCGATCTATGATGTTTTCAGGGCGGGTGATATCTGTTATGCAGAGGGGGGAGATCTTGTTGTCTGGGATGGGCCTACCATTGGGAATTCTGTTATTGTCAAGGATATCTATCAATACATAAATTTTAGTTTATATATGGGCCAACAATCCAGAATTTTCTACCCATTCTGGCATAGGCAGATTCCTACTAAAATTGTCTTATTCGGATGGCTTGTTTGGAAGAAAAAGATACTAACTTGGGAAGCTCTTACTAGAAGGGGGACTATGGGTCCTAGTAGGTGTGCCATATGTTGTCTACAAGAAGAATCATCTAATCATATTTTTTTCCAATGCTCTCTTGTTATTTCTCTTTGGAAGCTATTCAGTCATTTTATTATGGATCCTTTATGGGCTCCGAGGGAGTTTATAAGCTCGGTCATGGAATGGGACAAATTAACTGGTAAGTTCAAATCTCTCCCATTTTTCTTCATATGGGAAGTCTGGATGGCACATAATAAGCTTATCTTTGAGAATAAACCTTTTGAACTTCCCTACATCTATTTTGCCATAATGCGTTGGATTGAGGATCGAGATCCTGTTGAAGCTGGTATTATGGATGGTTCTCGTCGACTTCGGCCTCATGAGATCTCCATTCTTGCAATATTTTTCGATGGGGCCTGCAATGAGGGCATCATTGGTTGCGGGGCCTGGATCAAATTGTCTACCAGAGAAAGAATTCATATATATTGGAACGGTGGCGTTGGCCTTCTTGCTGCTATCAACCTAAATCTAAAGGAGGTCAGTATCTATGGAGATTCCAATTTAGTTATTGGATGCATAACTGGTCGCCACAAACTGGCAAATCTGGGCTTACAAGGATGGTTAAGGAGGACTCAAATGTTATGGCACAGACTGAACAACCCGCCTATTTCTCACATATACAGAGAAAACAACACGAGGGCTGATGGTTTATCTAAATGTGGTATCAATGCTAATTTTGGGGTTTTGCAGGTAATTCATTACATAGATGGAAATCAAATACAGAACAACTCTATTCCGATTCCATAGCTATCTAAAACTTCCTTCAAGCGAGCCTGCCCACTTCTCATTTTTATGCCCTGGTTTTATCTATCATATGCTATAGGTTATTTTCTTATTTCAGGCCTGGTACTGGGTACAAGATTTCTACTTGTTCAACTGCTCTTCAACCTCAAGCGAGCCTGTGAAGATATTTTGTTATATTCACCACATGCTTCTGATTTTCATCTTATTTCAGTCGAAGAATGGGTTCACGACTTCTACTTTTTCAGGCAGTTATTCATCCACAAGCAAGCCTGTTTTTTGTATATATGTTGATATGATGAATCCCATCCACAAGCGAGCCTGTTTAATTTTTTCTCTGATACGATGAATCCATTGCACATGCATTTCTCAGCTGTCTTCAGTCCAGGAGTAGGTATATCAGTATAATACAAAATTCCCACTTGGTCATGTGCTATACAGGTATTATGTCATAATATGTGGAATGAATGGATGATTAAGATAGATATATTTTATCTGACAATAAGTTTTGGGGAGGTATCTCCCTAATTTTGCTTTATGATGGATGATATCTTGGCCATGTGGCTACTGGGCTCTTTTCTTTCTTAGAAGGGTGGTTTTGGTATGCTGTGGCTCTGATTTTTCATGTTTTTCTTTGCTGTTAACAACATAGAATGTAATGTTTCTCTTGATGAACTGTCATATATAATATACAGTGTTTTTTTCCTTCTGAAAAAAAAAAGACTAAAATTGTCATGTGAAGAACCATTTCCGACCCTACTTATGAGTAGTAGCAAAGAAAGTTATTTTTCCCTTCGGTTTCACTGGTTGTCTAAACTACAAAAAATATTTGAACCCTTAAATTTAATAATGTGCCCCAAATTTTGGGCTCTTGCGAGTTGAGTGTAAGGAACATATGAGCTAGTCGATCTGGATTAGTGTGCAGCACGCCAGAACTTGGGTGTTAGCTCACTCTCCTGTGTGCCAAAATAAATTTTCGATCATTATGATACTTTGAGGATGCTTTAAGGGTGGTAGTGAGTGCATGAATATTACCCCAACACGGTTTAGTGTGGCTTCGAATAGGCAGCCTTGGCAAGTGCAGCATGTATGCACTTCCGGTGCCAAAGTTGAGCATCATGACAGTCACCGGTGGGGGGGTCTCTTTGACCATTGTCCGATATGCGTGCGAAGGCTCAGTTATGTCTTCCATAAAACTCATGGGCCCATACTTCAAGTCCACTATGTAATGCAATGCTGATTGTTCTATTCTATTCTATCCATTTCCTCATAACTCAAATACAAATATGGCAGAAGAAAACGCGTTGAGCGTATTCACAGATGTCTTGCTATGTGGGCGTCACGAAATCGTCGTCGCTACATGGGTAGCAGATGGAATTGTTACGCTGCAGTCAGTCGTAGCATGATCCTTGTCAATAGCAGGCATCCCCGTGGGTAGCAAATGGAAGTGTTACGTCGACACACTACATCCAGGGGATGATCCTTGTCAATAGCATGCATCCCCGTGCCACCGGTGACGTGGAGACGTATCGCTCGAGAGACATTTGTCTCACATAACCGCAAACGACAGTTGAGGTTAGACCAAAAGAGTGGACACTACCCCAATCTATTATAAGCACCGTTGGTATGGATATGAAGTCAGTCGATTGCGAATGCTGTCGGTTGGGAAAGATAGAATGTTGTCGATTGGGAAAGATAGGGATGGTAAGATCATCGGTATTGTTAATAGGTCTATGGTTCTATGGATTGTCCTTAGCTTATTTAGTTTGTTTTTTTTTTTGAAAATTATGGAAATTTTGGTAAGATTTTAATAAAATATGGTAGGAATTTTTGTAAATCTAGGTTATAATTGTTAAATTTCAAGATTTTAAAAATCCTAAATGTTTTTGATGATCATGATTCAAACAATGTTAGTGCTAGATTTTTTTGAAACTTTTTTACCCAAATTTTAGCCATTGACCTCAATAAACTTTTCCCATTATCATTGAATAGGAAATGTAGAAACAGTTAGTATGTCAGATACAAACGCTATTAGATGGGAAGAAAATGGCTAGCCCGTCCATCGGTCTAAGTACCATAAAACTCTAAGACTATTAGAGAATTATATATATATATATTTATTAGATGGGAAGAAAATGGCTAGCCCGTCCATCGGTCCTAAGTACCATTAAACTCTAAGACTATTACAGAATTATATATATATATATATATATATATATATATATATATATATATTCAAATTTGTTGAGCAATGATCCGAATATCACAACATGGGATCAGGCGAGTATTTTATATATATATCACACCGGGTAGCTCGTCAACGCACCGTGAAACAACCACCAGTCTGCACATTAGGAAGATTAAAACACGACAAATTTGAATATATATATATATATATATATATATATATATATATAGATATTCAAATTTGTTGAGCAATGATCCGAATGTCACAACATGGGACCAGGCGAGTATTTTATATATATATCACACCGGATAGCTCGTCAACGCACCGTGAAACAACCACCAGTCTGCACATTAGGAAGATTAAAACACGACCGTGTAGAATATATGGTGAGTGTTAGTCAAAGAAGGGTAACGATAATACACTCCTACACAATGTTAAAGAGTTACGCATTTATCTCTGTAGTCTGTATAGAATCATTGCACATCACAACTTATGGTACTTACATGACAGTTTCCCGTAACGTGGATTGCTATCAACACTAAAGAGAAAAGTGACTTGTATCCAGGGTGACTAACAAATGGAGCTAGGCAAAAAGGATTTTACGAATGGACATATATGTGCATATTGTGAAGCTCACCATATGTATTTGCATAGTACGTTCTAATTCGTTAATATTATATAGTTGCAAGTTATATATATACACACTGAAGTATAATAAAATAAGTTGATATATATATATACAATGTCATGGGTGGAAAGAGTTTTTTATGAATGACGATAAACAAGTAGATAGATAGGGGTAGATTTGTAACGCATACTTAAGAATGGGAAGCATACACATTTATATTAATGCTTAATTGGCATAGTTTTTTAAAGAAATAGATTAAAAAATAAAAATCAACGCAATTCTCTAACCATACAAGGGAAATTGGTTAATCCAATGGATATTTCACTGAGGTAAGTGGGGGTGTTTACACCATAGCTATATTGATGATTTATTAGATCAACTACAACAAGCCACTTGTTCTTCACCAAGCTAGACTTCAAATCTGGATATCACTATATGCAAGTGAAATTAGAATCTGCAACTCTATTTGGGAAGAGAATATATCATATTTGAAACAAGATTCGACACACTTAACAAACATTGATTATTGGCTAATCTCGAGGAGTCTTAGTTTAGCCAACTCCTTGGTTTACCTTAGATACGTGATTGCAGGAGGAGATTAAGAAATGATTGAAGCCAACAACAAATGGCTCGTTCATATTAGCATAACATAGCCATGAACAATATTTGTGGAAATTCACTACATCATTTTTAACAATATCTACACCACTTCACTCGTAACATGCAAAGGGACGAATACCCATTGGGGTAAAAAAAAATATAGGTATTCTCTGAGTGCAAGCTTTTGTGATCCATAATGTTTAAAAGGAGAACCTCCAGGACAATCACATTGGAATTTCTCAGGTCAAGCTGCTATGTTCCATAATGTATATAATGAGAATCTTAAGGACAATCACATTAGAATTTCCGAGGTCAAGCTTCTGTGAACCATAATTTTTATAGGGAGAATCTTCAGGACAATCACATTGGAATTTCTTAGGTCAAGCTTCTGTGATCCATAATGTTTATAAGGAGAATCTTCAGGACAATCACAGTGGAATTCTTAGGTCATTCTTTTGTGATCTGTAATGTTTATAAGGAGAATATTTAGGACAACCGCATTGGAATTTCTCAGGTCAAGATTATGTAATCCGTAATGTTTATAAGGAGAACCTTCAAGACAATCACATTGGAATTTCTCAAGTAAAGATTATGTGATCCATAATGTTTATAAGGAGAATCTCTAGGACAATCACATTGGAATTTCTCAGGTCAAGCTTCTATGATCCATAATGTATATAAGGAGAACCTTCACGACAATCACATTGGAATTTCTCAGGTCAAGCTTCTGTGAACCATAATCTTTATAAGGAGAATATTCAGGACAATCACATTGGAATTTCTCAGGTCAAACTTCTATGATCCATAATGTATATAAGGATAATCTTCAAGACAATCACATTGGAATTTATCGGGTCAAGCTTCTGTGAACCATAATGTTTATAAGGACAATCACATTGGAATTTCTTAGGTCAAGCTTTTGTGATCCATAATGTTTATAAGGAGAATATTCACGACAATCACATTGGAATTCTCAGGTCAAGCTTCTAAGATCCATAATGTTTATAAGGAGAATCTTCAGGACAATCACATTGGAATTTCTTAGGTCAAGCTTATGTGATCCATAATGTTTATAAGGAGAACTTTCAAGACAATCACATTGGAATTTCTCACGTAAATCTACATTGGAATTTCTCAGGTCAATTTTTTGCGATCCATAATGTTTATAAGGAGAATCTTCATGAAAATCATATTGAAATTTCTTAGGTCAAGATTTTGTGATCCATAATGTTTATAAGGAGAATCTTCAAGACAGTCACATTGGAATTTCTCAATTCAAGCTTATGTGATCCATAATGTTTATAAGGAGAATCTTCGGGACACACACACACACACACACACACACACACACATATATATATATATATTTCCAATCTTAATAATAAATAAAAATAAAAATAAAATATTTTCCAGCATATAAATCCATCAACCCAAATTCAACCTTAGGAGGTCATTGGGTAATTTTCTCCTTCACAAACCAAACTGGAGAATCCCGCAGTGATACTTGTCATAGTCCCATTTGACTGAAAACTGAATAATGTTCCTTGAACGCTGACTGGGCTGCCATGTCATTAGCTTGTACCTGTTCTGCAATTTTTTAATAAAAATTTGCCTATTCTGAACGACGATCAACAAACCATAACTCCTTCATTCGAACTCAGTTTTCAAAGAAACGAGTTTCGTGGGATTCCTTGCGACGGGCCAATCGTTGTCATTCTTATTTCATTCAATTCTGAGCACTTTCATTTTTGAGCTAAAATATTGAGCCTCTGATCATTCCTCTCCACTAGAATCCTTTTGGACCCAAAAAAATCTCTAATTACTGATCATGTGGATGAGGGTATTGTTCCATCACCCTTCGAAATTTTCCCAATTTCATCATTTGGAGCTTTTCTCAAAAAGTCAACTTTTTCCTTGATTCTTGCGACCTTATCTTACTGTCATTGACACCATCATGTTGCAAAATTTCTGAATTTGCAGAACAACAATCTATTCTTGCAGAAACCATCTTTGTTCCTACCTTGGTCAAAAATCAAAGGAAACTTAAAAAATTTCTCACCTTGCACATTGTCACCATAGCGATTTTAGCTGCTTTTGCCTTGTACTTGCATCGACTCTTGACCAAGTATCTTCGTCATTGCCATGTACCTTTTCGAAACCAACAATAAGAATTTGTGGAACCCATGCCTTATTTTCCAAGCTGCCATGTCACTTTCTCTTTGACCTTTGCACTCTCTTGCACTGACATTTTGTTTCCAACACTGCTCAACACCACTGTTGATTGCTGCAAATGTATTTCACCTTCTTTCAAAGGAAACCTGTTAACATCCTGAAACAATTCCTTACAAGAATAAGCATCTTTTTGAAAAGTTTGATTCAACACATCTCTTTGTTTGATCATCAATAATGTCGAGTTTTGACTTGCATTCACTATCCTCTTCATTTCACGTGCATGTATAAGAGACAAACATGTCTTCTTCTTATGCACTCTAATTGTGTACTCAATACCATCCTTAAACAAGTGGTACTTGTTCTCATGGTGATGAAGTACAACTTTCCTATCATACAGATAAGGAATTCCCAATACAATACATGCTATCTCAAGCAACACCACATCAAGCTCAACTTCATCAAGAAAGTTTGAGTTGATGGCGAATCTTAGTAAGCACTTCCTTGTAACAGTGCAAGTTTGCATTCTTGTATATCCATCCGAAAGGATATGGTCTTGGATGTCTAATAGTTTCAAGGCCTAGTTTCTTAACCAAATCTTCGGAAATCAAGTTAGCTTGTGACCCACTATCAAAAAGTGTATCAATCTTGGTATGTTTAGAGACAAATCTAATATGGAAAAGTTCTATTCTTGTATCTTCATTATGAGTATAATTTTAATAATTTGAAGAACTAGTGCTTGCAACATGTTTACCTTTCAAGCCCATGGCTGTAATCTTTATCTCATCTCTTGAATTTGACCCTAAGTCTATGGCAATAATTAATTCCTTCTCTTTGGCTTTTTGTTGAATGGTTTCAATTAAGATGAGATTGCCAGCATTGGTTTCATCATGGCCAGGTCTTTGAACAATTTTTGCATGTGAGTTTTTCCTTTACCCTCACTTTCACCTTTCTCATATATGTTTTGTTTCTCCCTTGCCTCTAAGTGTGTGGCTTGTACACAAACTTCATCTAAATTTCTTAGGTTAAACATAAGAATAATATGCTTCAAATAGGAATGGAAGCCCCAATGTATTTCAAGAGTGTATCTTGGGAATTCAAATTTACTCCTAACATTAAAGCTCTCTTTCTAAACTCCTAGGTATATTCTTGAACTGTTTGACCCTTGAGTTGCTTAAAAATTTTCCAACTCATAATATCTTTTTTCATGTAGGCTAATGGATAAAACTGTCTTTTAATGGAAGAAATAAACTCAACCCAAGAAATGGATATCTTACCATGGATTCACATTTCCTCTTGAGTCTTTGCTTCCCACCAAACGAGTGCTGCTCCTTCTAGCCTTAATGAAGCCAACTGGATATTTATGTCGTCTTCATGAAGGTTTTGAATTCTGCAATACACCTCCAATTGACGTATCCAATTGTCAAGTCTCTTTGCATTTACCTTGCCATTGTACACAGGAAGTTCAAACTTAATGTCCAATTTGAGTAATGGAGTTTTTCCTTTTGTGGATTTTGAGTGAGTGTGAGTGGTCTTTGTGGTGGAAGTGGAAGATGATGCTGATGGCAAAGATGAGGATGATGAATATGGTGGATATGGAGGTGGTTTTCCTCCACTTCCCTTTGAACTCTTCTCTTCATCCTTCTTACCATCTGAAGTTCCTTCTCCATGTGGAGGCTTAGAACCTTCTCTTGCCATTCCAACAATAAATACATCAAACATAACTTTAACCATCCTCGTTATGTATTTGAAGTCTCTCTTGACATCTTCCTCTTGAGAATGTCCTTGAATCTCTCCAACACGTGACATGATGGCTATGAATTCAAGCTCAACTTCCAATGCTTGTACCTCTTCAATCAACTCAACTTCTTGTACAAATTGCACCTCTTCAATCTCAGCTTCTTGAGACAAAAATTGAGGTTAGTCAAGTGTAGTTATGAGTGGAATTTTGGGTAAGGATTATGCTCTTTCACATCTCCTTCTTCTGGTCCTAATCTCATGACTTGCAACTAACAATTTCCCTTCATCTTTCTACAACTTTAACATTGTTAGCATCACAAATTTATAGCCATTAAATTTGCACAAAACTTCAAGAAACTATCAAGAAAACAACATTGTCTTTCAACCTTGATCTAATACCAACTTGATCTGAATTTGAATGTTAGTTATTGTTGTGCTAATTTCATTTTCAGATATAAAACTGATTTACTGATCTTATGCTTGATGTGCAAGTTCCCTTGTTGATTATGTGTGTCAAAGAGGTAATTAAAACTGAATTTGATGAGTGGTTTTGAAAGCATAAAGCATGAATTTAAATGGCTAAATAGTATCAACATTAATAACAACAAAAAATTACAACTTGATCCATCAAAAAAAAGTTTTGATGAAGGATTTCACCCCTCTTGGGCTACATCTCCTTGGTCCAGATTCATAGCTTGGGCCTCTGCATTAGCTCAATTGTGCTCAAATTTATGTTTACATGCATCAAATTCTCTTGGAACTTGTTCCAATGAGTTTAAAATGTCAAAATCTATCATAAATGACTATTTGTTTACTCAATTTGGTTACCAGATGCTCTGGGTATGGCCTTCCCTCTTAGTGGCCCTAGGCTTCAAAAATATTCAAAGCAACAAAAAACTCCGTAGATGACTTCTTTTGCCTCCGCAACCTATTCCAATGGCTCCAAAACATCAAAATATACCAAGAATGACTCTTCCTGAGCCAAAATTGGTCAAAAATTGCCTTAGTTATGGCAAAAACAAATTCTCATGCAATTTTGCCTCCAAATATGGAGAACTGGAATTAACTCCGACTAAATCTGGATCTATCCACCAAAAATGGCACTCCGCCAAATCTGCCACCATATTAATCTCATCATTAGCTTAAATATAAGTGTGTATTAAGTTCAGTCTTAGCGCTAATCACGTTTAGGTTCTAGCCCTCGGCACGATCATGAGGTAGAGGTCGTGTGGTGAGGGGCTGGCCCCTCCATTCCCGCCATCGGAGCACATGCGTATTCAAATCCATAATAGGAGCATTCATTTTCATTGTAATGGCCTTTGGCCCAATGGTGCAGTGTGTCGGTGGAGAGGGGGTGTTCATGGGGTCGAGGCCCGACCCCCCTACCCTCGGGCATGTCTTTTGCACTACGCGCCATTCGAAAACCTGCCATCCAAATTATGTGCCATAACCAAAATTTGAACCTTATATTATATGCCAACGTTTAATGTCATTCTAAAAAATTAAGGCCACTAACAATGCCATTCGGACTGTGGTTTAGATTTAATACAATTTACCCACCATTAATATAAGGTTCGTAAAAACATGTTTATATGCGATTTGTGATCATTTATATATTAATTAAGATTTGAATGTTAATTATATATATATATATATATAATATTATAACATAATATATGAAATTAAAATCATATAATATATTATAATTATATATAATATAAAAATTAATTTCCAATCTTAATAATAATAAAAAATAAAAAATATATTTTCCAGCACATAAATCCATAAACCCAAATTCAACTTTAGGATGTCATTGGGCAATTTTCTCTTTCACAAACCAAACTGATGAATCCCGCACTGAAACTTATCACAATTCCATTGGACTAAAAACTAAAGAAGATTCCTTGAATGATGATTGAGCTGCCATCTCATCAATCTGTACCTGTTGTGTAATTTTTTAATAAAAAATTGTCTATTCTGAACGACGATCAACAGACTATAACTCCTTCATCCGAACTCAGTTTTCAATGAAACAAGTTGCATTGGATTCCTTGCGACGGGCCGGTCGCTGTCATTATGGTTTCCTTCAATTATGAGCACTTTCAATTTTGAGCTAAAATACCGAGCCTCTGATCACATTGAAATTTCTCAGATCAAGCTTTTTTTATCCATAATGTATAAGTATTTTGATGATCTTAAGAGAATAATTACTTAAGCACCAATTTTAATCCATTTCCAAGTGGAAACATCCATTTGAGATTGAAATTGATGCAAGTTAGTATGTCATGGTAACAATATTTATGCAAGGAGAAAGACCAATGTATTATCACTTTACATTCTTTCATAATGAAGAATTAAACTACCCATGTATAATAAGAACTATATGACCCATACAATTAGTAACTAAATGGAAGCATTGTGTATTGAGTAAGGAGACACTTATCATCACACCAATCATCAACCACTCTAGTATTTACAAAGTTAAACTAAATTGTTGTAGGTAAGGTGCTATAAGTAGACTAGTTTTTTGTGGCCATTCAATCTAGTAATTAAATGGAAGAATAACATCACAAAAAAAGTTTCAAACATGATACCAAAAATGCATAAAATTGCATATGTGGGAACCATAATAATGTTTGAACCTTTCTCCCATGAAGTCTTGGGAGAGGAGTTCGTAGAAGATTTGATTTTGGAGATGTAGTTTAGTAGTTGAAGCATAAAGAAAATACTTTGGAATAAAATGAATACTATCTCCAAAATGGGAAACTTACAAGTTAGAAAAGTTATGCATTCCATAGGAAAGGATAATTTAACTGATTAGATAAACTCATTCTTCAAGTATTACTCGAAATAAAAGAGACAATGTCAACTTTACATAGGTATGTGCATTGGCCTAAGATTCAAATAGTAAGTTTCCAAATACATTCAAGGTTGCACTCTTTTTAGCAAAATTAAACCAAATCATTTGGAAACTTAGGTTATACATGTTATTAGCAATTCTCAGTCAAACATCGAAGAAAATTATTTGGATTTTGTTGGAGGTTTCAATGACTAGACGAGGACATGATTACCTCTTTGTGGTTTTATACCATTTCAACAATATGCATGTGTTGATGTATTATAAGAAGAAAATCAAGGGTCATGAAGTTATTGAATTAATTTTTTTCCCCAATCAATGGTAACATTTTAGATTGCTGCACTTGATCACTCCTAATCAATATGGAAAATTTCTTTGTAAATTTTGGACAACATTATGTGGAATAATGGATATTAAGATGAATAATTCCACCATATTTCATTCCTAGAATAGTGGGAAAATGGAAGTATTTATGAATTCTAGTTATTAGCTAATGAATTTAGTTAGAGCTTTTAACACAGATGTGGTTTTCTACAAGTTATTTAATTAGAAAACAAGTCTTTATGACAGGGTATTGATGCTCATTGAATTCTTTACAATGTTTTCAGATAAGGTCAATTATACATTGTGCATACTTGATGAAGTATTTCTACGTGAGTATTATAGGAGTGTTACAAGTTGACAAAGAAGTAATTGAAAATCAATAGTTGGGAAGGGCTTATAAGAAAGCACCATTACATTTATTCTCAAAGTTAGTTGGAACAATTTGGTGATTATAAGTTGGAAATGCATTATGCGTATGAATGTATCTTACAAGGTCTTACTTAGGGTTATAGTGCTAACGCTAAAGCACATATCACTAAATACCATTGTGTTAAAGAAATTGGGTTTACTGAAGGATAATTTGTTTGATAATATTATTGTTGTTTGGGAAGGCATGTAATGGGATAAGAATTTAGGCATGAATGTGCTCTTCATTTGATAAGATTTGAAAAAGTATTTGATAGAGGTGAACTGACCTTTATACTAGCCATCTTATAAACTCTTGCTTTTGTCCTATATTTAATCGGAGATATGGAAACACCTTTTCAATGATTTGACGTGTCTCCATTAATACATGTAAAGGAAGAGATGGTTCCTTTTCTATCCATTCACCAGGGATGTTCTTTAACACCGACTTTATAGTCAATTTATGTAATGGTTATTAAAGCCTTGGATGCCTTATTCCACAAAGAGTTGCATTGATCCTTATTCAATGAATTCATTGCAAGAACTAGACTCTAGCCATCTTGTGAATGGGTTTTTTATCGATGACTTGTTCCTTACTATTAAGGAGAATAGAGAGTTAATGGATTTGCTAGAAATATTCTACACAACATCTAAGTTGATGAATCAAGGCTGGTATTGGATTATCTAGCTATTCAAACTTCCTTTGATTTCCACTTGTGAATTATGTCTCTTTAAAAAAAATATAAATCATGGTTAAAATGAAATGATGAAAAAAGAAAATAAAAAATTGAGTAGTTAAACGATTTCAATTATTAATTAAGGTACTAACTACTATGCATGTTTATTATTGAACATGATGAACTACATCCCTTTATATGACCTTAAAGAAAAATCTTCAATATTGTGTGTTTTTTTGTCATAGTGATAGACTCTATCTTTTAGTAGTTATATAATATTTTAGATTGTTTTTATGGGCTAACTTCAAAGACAAAAAAGTTTTCCAAAACATAATTTGAACCTACCTTAAGGGATTTGTTAGGATATTTCGACACATGGGAAATAGTTAATTGTAACTTGGTCTAGCGTAGAGTTAGGTAAAGTGTGTTTCTTTACTATGTACTTTTGTAACTTAAAATCCGACGGTCATGATATGTAGTGGTCCAACGGTTCATTCTCTCCTCGGTATTACCAACACTTGATTCGTGGCATAACACCCAATTAGTCCATGATCTCTATTTAGAGAGAATGGAGGGTCATTTGTCTGGTGATCATTTATCAAAGAAGATTATGCAAATTTTCTTTCTTTATACTAATAAATTGACTGAAGTGGCTGCGTTGGCTCAGGTCGTGGATTGTTTCCCTCTTTGAGCGTTTTAACCACGTCAAATAATGTTGTTAAGATCTGTGATATGTTTGTGAGCAGTGACCTTTGGTGTTTGATCTAAGGAACTTACCCTGTAAATTTATACATGGTATCAGAGCTATTTTGAGGGCCACATCCACTGTTGATCCAAATCCGAAGACGGTTTGACTGCATGCGACTGCCGTTTTCCAGATCTACTATTTTTGACCACTTTCGGGGCGAGATAACTACTCCATTGTGTCCAAAGCCTCTGTTCTAGTGGAAAACCCCTTTCGTTTCATGCGAAAAGGTTTCAAATTGCCCAAGTTTTGTCATTTTAGATATGGAGGTATAAAGTATTTTTTTGTAGTTAGATTATTTATCCCTATGTTTATTTCGGTTTATAGTATTTTTTTATTACCAGATCTATGCCCTCTTCTCTACGTATGCACTTTTCTCTGTGCTATGTGTGTCAATGCGATCCGGTAAACCAGAAACATAAAGAAAAGATTTTTCTGCTACGTATGCGCTTTCCCTGCGGCTTTGTGTGATCTCGAGAAATCAGAAATAACGAGAAAAATATATAGTTGTCGGATGGATTAACCGAAAATCTAACTTTTTTCGTAAGACTTGTATTTTTGTTGTTATTTTCGCGGTTGTTTTTTTTGGAGGAAAAAAACACGTACCTTGAAGCAAAAAAAAAAAAACCTCCCTCCTTTCCAACAATTACAAAATCATTTTACTAGCTCACTTACTGTAAAGTTACTTTATGAGAATAGAGGTCTTGGGTTCAAGTCTCTTTGTCAAGCTTCTTTTTCTAAAACGTATTTTGTGAAGTTACTTTTTCTTAAAAAGTTTTTTGGCAAGTTACATTTTTCTAAAAGGGTTTTATTTAAAAAACACATGTAACTTACGTTTTAAAGTTACTTTATGTAATAGTGTTTCTCACCCATTATAAAAAGTGAGTCAGTTATCGTCTAAAGTCCATTTATCTTTTATTTAAGTTGCAGTCTACTTGGTCATTAGTTCATAAAGTAACATTGTAAAAGTGACTCTCACTTATTTATAAAAGTGGGTCACATAAAGTAGTATTTAAAAAAAGAAAAAAAAAAAAGTAAGCTTATTATATTAAGTTTGGAAAATGAGGGGATTTTTTTTAAGTACAATTTTATCATCAAATTTCGGCCTATCATGTGACTACTCAGCGTCTACTACAACTTATCTTCAAAAAGGCATAACCTCTTCATTAGGAAGCCATTTTCAGAGTCGTTTTTTTAATCAACCTAATTTTTCAAGATCTTTCCATTGGAGCAGTTAGTTTCAACCTTTTTAGATTCAATTTTTAAAAATAGAAAGTGCATGACCAGTTATTCTTAACAACACAAATTATTTCCAATGGCTATCCTACATGGTAGAATTACTTAGAAGTAAAGGGATTTATAGAATAGTCTTAGGACTAGAATCTAAACCTACCGATGGAGATAAAAATGTTAAATAGGAAAATAAACAAGATCAAGCACGAGGGTTGATAGGAATGTCCATTGCTCGAGGTCTTAGATTTCATATCCAAAAAATTGACTCCCCTGATGAAGCTATGAAAAAGCTAAATCTTGTTTTTGGCATAAAAAATGAAATAAGAGCCCACTAGCTTGAAAATGAGTTGCTTAACTTGGACCCCAATAATTTCTCCTCTATTAAAGATTTTTTGTCAAAATTCAAGACCCTTAGACTTATCTTAGAAGGTTATAAGGTCAAAAAGGAATATGGTAGTCTTATCTATTCCATTCTTGTTAAGTTAGGCCCCACATACTCTGTATTTGTTTCCACCTTCCATTCCACTAGAGAAGCCCTCATTTCTTAAGGAACACCCTACAAGTCCCCCTCTTTTGATGCCTTTTGCGATTCTTTGATAAGAGAACAAGAAACAATATTACACCTTGGTATTATTAATATTGAAAACTCTTCTAAGAAAGCCTTAGTATCCCAACAACAACCATATCCAAATAATACTAAGAAGCAGCATCCTAAAAAGAATGGTCTTAAACCAAACAAGGGTCTTAAGCAATCTCAGCCGCAAACTGAAAAAACAACTCAACAAACTGCTAAGGCAAATAAAAACAAAGGGAAGACGACAGATAAACATTGCAACTTTTGTAATCGTGATGGCCACATAGAGTCAATTTTTTTTAAGAGTATGGAAGCTTTGGAAGCAACAATGAAGAAACACAACATCCATTTGGAAAACTTTTCAACTTCATCTATGGGAATGACACTTTCTACATGTGGTTGTAAAGCATCAAGATCTGTTTATGCATTGAATGTATCTTCTTATTCTCATTCTCATGAGTGGCTCATTGAATATGGAGCTTCTTACCACATGGCAAAAAATAAAGCCATGTTTTCCTCTTTAAATGATTGTAACACCAAAAATATTTATGTTGGTGATGATAGATATCTTAGTGTTGTAGGGTCTAGTACCATTCATCTAGATAATGGCCAGTTTAATATTGTATTATGTGTTCCTACCTTGTCCTGCAACCTTCTATCTGTTTATCAGATAACTCATTTAGGTGAAGGGAAAACAGTAGAATTCTCACCTCATGATGTTGTAATTAAGGACCTAAGAGATCCTAGACATATTTTAGCTACTGACATTACTGATGATTCCACAAGGTTGTATAAGTTTGACAACTTTGGGTCATCATGTCTTCCATCCATTTTTGTTGCTCATAATGATGAAGTGAGCAAACTTTGGCATGAGCAATTTGGTGACTTAAACTATCGCTCTCTTCAAACTCTATGTAAACAAAATATGGTGACAGGTCTTTCTATGGTATCTTTCCGAGATGGTGTTTGTTCTGGTTGTGTACTCGAAAAACATCATTAGGATAGTTTTGAAAAAAATGCCTCTTAGCACGCTTCAGCCCCATTGCAGCTTGTGCATAGTGATTTACGTGGTCCACTTCCAGTTGTTTCTTTCTCTATGATCCGGGGCTCAGTTTTATGCTAAAAATAAAGGTTCTCAGAATGACTCGAAACCTAAAGGAACGTGTAGTGCTCGTCGTTATGAATCTGGCGCACTTCGTTTCGTGCAAAATGGATTCCGTATGCTCCCATAAATGAGTTTTGTTCGCTTTGCTAAATAGACAAATTAAAAAAAAGGACACATAGGTGCCCAATCAGCAGTCCGTACTGCTGACGTGGCATGCTGACTAGATAGGGTCGATTTTTTTTCATTTTCCTATGGCGAATAATGGACTGCCAAGTGGCAGCATTGTATTGGTGAAATTTTTGGTTATTTGGCGGTTTTGAATTGGTTGGAATTAGACCAATTAGGTGAGGACACGTGGTGCAACCTGGGGCCACCACGTGCCCCCCCCCCCATGGTGGATCATGGATCAAAATTTTTGGGTTGAAGATAGGATGAAGGCGCTGAGGTTCAAACCCATGACCTCCCACAAGCTAGCGCCACACGTTACCATTATGCCAAACCATTAGTTCTTAACCGTATGCGGTTCCACATTTATTTAAACATTGTAATGTTAAATGGTGGGGGGAGAGGGGGCCAGCCCCCAGTGCATATGACCATAGCCCGTGACCATCTGACATAGCCAACTCTTAAGCATGAAGTTTAAACATTAAAACTGTATTAAATTAACACTAATACATCATTAATGCACCTAATCTATGTTTATCACTAAGAGCAATTTATAATGCTAAACGTGCTTAATTAATTTAATGTGTTTAATTATAGTTAAATAGTATGAACTTGGAGGTCTACTAATTTCGACGGAATTTCCAATTTAACTCCAGCTAATCGGATTTAGCTCTAGATAGCTAAATTTAGGCCTGATATTGTGGAGAAAATGTAAATGGTCATAACTTTTGAAGTTTTCGACCAAATGAGGTGCAGAAAAAGGCTAGATGACCATTTTTGGGCATTCTGGACACATTGTTACAAGTTTCAGGAGCATAAAAGCATTGTAAATAGGCCATTTTTCAAAATTTAGCATAATATAAAGGCCCAAGCCATGGAAGTTGGACCAAGGAGATGTAGGCCAGGAGGGGTGAACTCGTTCATCAAATACCTATGTTGATGTGTTGTATGGTGATGTACTGTACTTTTATTTTCTCTTGTTCAACCTTTATTTTATGTTAAATTGTTCATAAAATTAACATGAAAAACACTCATGAGATTTGATAATTTGCAAGAGAACTTGAACCCTTAAGCACACATAAGACATTGTATTCAGAATATGAAAGAGTAATTAGCACAGGAACAATAACATAATTCATTCAGATCACTCTGGCTGCAAGTACTTCTTAACTTTCATTGATGATTTTTCCAAACGCACTTGGGTATACTTCTTAAAATTCAAGAGTGAAATTTTAACATGTTCTTGGCCTTTAAGGCCTTTTGTTGAGAAACAATTTGGACATCACATTATTAAGTTAAGATATGACAATGGATGAGAATATGTTAACAACAAATTTATCAACTTTTTCACTAAGCAAGGAATTCAATTGCAACATACTATTCCATATAATCCACAACAAAATGGTGTAGATGAAAGGAAGAATCGCACTCTAAAAGAAATGGCTAATTGTATGCTTCAATCTAAAGGAACTAGTCTTAATTTTTGGGTAGAAGAAATTAACTGTGCAAATTACATAGAAAATCACACTCCTAAGGTTTTAAGGAATATCACTTTAGAAGAAGCCTGGAGCTCAATCAAAGCACATGTAAGTCACTTTCGTGTTTTTGGAAGTGAAGTTTGTGCCCATATTCCCGACGAGAAACATAAAGCCTTGGAACCTAAGAGTGAAAAATGCATTTTTGTTGGATATTCTAAAGATGTCAAAGGATATATACTTCTTCAACCCAAATCCAAAAATGTAATCATTAGAAGAGATGTAAAATTTGATGAAACTATATCAGTCGCAAGCCTAGTTCGGCAGGTGTGTCGCCTTTGGCCCGCGAGCCTGATTCGACATATGTGCCACCTCTCTCTATCTCTTCTACTTCTGACATAATTCCTTCTACTTCGGATGATGACAACGAGGATGAAAATCCTCCTCCACCTCCTCAAGATCTTCCATTAGCTCCACAACTTCCAAAATGGGTCTGCTCTACTCGGGATGCCGCAGGTTCTCTTGCATGTGACCTTGCAAATGAATGTTGTACACGTTCTCAGTGTGACGAAGCCTCTTCCTTATTGGCTCAAGTTCCAGAAAATCATGATCCAAATACCTTTGAAGAAGCTCGAGGTCATCCAGATTGGGATGCAACTATGACTAAAGAATATCGTTCCTTATTGGCAAACAATACTTGGGATCTTATTCCTCTTCCAAAGGGAAGAAAACTTGTCAGATGCAAATGGGTTTACAGAAATTTTTTTGGACCAGATGGAAAAGTGGATAAACATAATCTCGTCTTTTTGCTAAAGGATTTTCACAAGTTGAAGGCATTAACTGTACTGAAACCTTCTCCCCTATTTCCAAAATGAATTCTATCCACATTGTTTTTTCCCTTGCTGCCTCCTTTAAATGGGAAGTCCATCAGATGGATGTTAAATCCGCCTTCTTATATGGGGACTTGCATGAAGAAATATAGATGGAACAACCCCCTATATTTATCCAAAACGACTCTAGCCTTGTTGGTCGCCTCGTGAAGTCTTTCTATGGTCTCAAACAAGCCCCTCGGGCTTGGTATGCCAAAATGGATAGCTTTCTCTTAGATACTTTCTTTTCTAGATGTCATTCCGACAACACTGTCTACACCAAGAAAGTGGGTAAGTCCTTAATCATCCTTGGTATTTATGTTGATGATCTTATCCTTACTGGTAGTGATCCCAACCATTTAAACCATGTGAAGTGTAGCCTTAAAAATAAGTTTGAAATGACATACCTTGGACACTCGCGTTATTTCCTTGGTCTTCAAGTCTTGCAATCCACAGAAGGTATTACCCTTTCTTAGTCCCAGTATTCCTATGATCTTCTACGCCACTTTCACACGAAAGAATGTAAGCCCGCCCCTTCTCCATTTCAGTCTATAGTCAAGCTTTCAATCACTTCTATTTCCTCTAAAGTTGATGCTACCTTATACCATCAACTTGTTGGTAAAATTTTGTATCTAACCCATACTCATCCTCACCTTTCCTTTGTTGTTGGTCTTGTTGCTCGGTTTATGCATAAACCTCATGAAAGACACTGGAAAGAAGCTAAAAGAATACTTCGATATATTCGAGGTACAATTCAGTTTGGGATTCATTAGAGTGCAGGATCATCTCCATTTTTGGTTGGTTTCACTGATTCTGATTGGGCTGGTGACCCTGATGATTGAATGTCTACTATAGGTTATGTATTCACCCTTGGTTCAAGACCTATTACATGGTCTTGCAGGAAACAAAGTGCCATCTCTCTTTCTTCGGCAGAAGCAAAGTATCGTGGTGCTATTGAAGCCAACAAGGAAGCCACAGTGTGATAATCAGAGTGCCATTCAACTATGCAAATATCCAATTCAACATTAGTGCATGAAGCACATTGAGCTACACATACACTTCATCAGAAAGTTCATTCATGATCGTGTTCTTCAAGTGCATTATTGTTCAACCAATGATCAAGTTGCTGATATCTTTAAAAAGACTCTCACAGAAGCGAAGTTTACCAAAATTTGATCTATGCTTGGAGTTCAAGAAAGTTATCATTAAGGGGGGGATAGGCTCTAATGCCTCATTCTTTCTCGTATTGTGTCACCTTTGTATATCCTTTAATCCTATCCCAAGTTTTTCTTAAGGGGGGATGTTAGTATATTTCGACACATAGGAAATAGTTGAGTATAACTTGGTCTAGCATAAAGTTAGGTAAAGTGTGTTTCTTTACTATGTACTTTTGTAACTTATAATCCGACGGTCATGATATGTAGTGATCTGACGGTTCATTCTCTCTTCGGTATTACCGACACTTGATCCATAGTTTAACACCCGATCAAGGTCCATGATCGTCATTTGTCCGGTGGCCGTTTACGAGAGAAGCTTATGTAAATTTTCTTTCTTTATATTAATAAATTACTTGAAGTGGCCACGTTGGCTCATGTCGTGGACTGTTTCCCTCTTTGAGAGTTTTAATCATGTCAAATACTGGTGTACTGATTTGTGATCTACTTGTGAGCGACGACCTTTGATGCTTGATCTAAAGAACTTACCTTGTAAATTCCTACAGGATTAAGGTGACATATTTATTATTATATGGTTTATGTTATATTATTATACGATTTTAGGTAAAATCCTTAAAGTGTTAGGATGCCTAGTATGATTTGATTAAATTAAATAATTGTGGAACTTTTTATATTAAAATATTTTGAGTTAAATATGAATTTGTAATTATTCATTAAAATAAATTGTGCTTTGTTACTCAAATTATTTGAAAAATGTGAAAATAAATTGTGCTTTTATTACTCAAATTATTTGAAAAATGTGAAAATTATTAATTTTTTTTATGAAATGAAAAAGATTTTTTTAATAAATTTTCTAACTTAATATAAAAAATTTGAAAATCAGTTTCTACTCCATTTTGATCACTTATCACTCTAAAATACTAAAGAAATTAACAACATTATGTATTGAATGAAAATTTCTCAAAACAAACTCATTTTGTAAAATCTATATTAACTGTTCAACTAAATAAAATAAATCATTTTTCACTTTTTAATAAATAAATGTGTGATATTGCAGTCTCATCTTCTACACTTATCTTTTGCTAATATTTCCTTGTTTAAGAGAACTCTTTGACCCATCGCCATTTTTTTTAAAACCCATCACCATTTTTTAAAGTTATTTCTTTGTATAATAACCAAAGACATATAAAAAATAGTTACCTTTTTAAATTTAAAATGACAACATTATACTTTATCATTTTCATTTTTTTCAGTCTAGATAACACCCTTCCTCGCAAATAAAGTCTTCCCTTAATCCCTATTCCTTGGAAACCGCAAACCAACCCTTCCACGAGGCAAATACAAACGTTCTACACCGAAAAAACAGAAAAGGAAAGCGAGTCTTCCACAAGGAAGATATCAATGCTCTATTAAGAATTAGAAGAGAATTCCAATTACTTGGCAGCTTCTCAAAATAGTCTCTTAAAGGGTAATTCTTTAATATTGTATTCATTAGAGCCCTCTTGATAAACTCTTCTTATGATTTGAGAAGGTTGAAACCCAATATTGTATTGACTATTGCCCTTCTAATAAACTCTTATGATGATTTGAGAAGGTTGAAACCCAATATTGTAGTGACTAGCGGCCTAATAAATTCTTATGACGATCTCAGAAGGTTAAAATTTTATTTTAGAATTTATAATTGTTTTTGTTTTTGTTTGTTAAGTTGTTTAGATCTGGAATTATTTAATTTTTAGCTTAAAAAAATTACAAGTGAGGTATTAAGGCGCATTTAAGTAGTCAAAATCACTAGTTTTTGGTCACAAGAACATAAATGACTAGATTTTTTCTCACATAATTTCAAACAATAACTTTCATATCACAAAATACTTCGAAAATACACATCACTATACAAAATTTTTACAAATTTATCACTATACAAAATTTTTACAAATTTATTTACAACTTGGATACCATTTAATTGTGAGATTTGATGGCCATGTGTGGATTAGCGTGTAAATAGAAAACGTACAGTGAGTTTGAGCTGTATTTAACATGAGTAACACAAGCAACACTTCTCTGATTGTAGCAAAATATATTAAAACACTTATATAGATTTCATCAAACCTTGTCAGAAAGAAAAAGTGAAGGATATACATACCCTCCATCTTTTGAGTATTTCAAGTGGGGCTTTCTTGGGCGCTATATTGAAAGCATCGTTCTGCATTTCCTTTGCATTGTCGTCATCGCCGTTGTCAAATCTCTCGTACATCTTCCAGAAGGTGGCCGAAGTATCGTCTCAGTCTCCTGGATTCACAATAGACGACCTCCAGTGCAAATCACAGCTTGCCCTTAAAAGCCACTATAACAATTGCTGAAGTCTCAGCACATCTCATATAGACGTGAAATCCTATATATCGTACCCATAACACTCAGTGGTGGGAAACCTTACACGACGCATAATTGCCTAACTATAACACTCAGTGGTGGGAAACCTTACACGACGCATAATTGCCTAACTACTTGCCTGTTTTTGAGCGTCTCTGCGACGCAATCAAAAGTTGCTAGCTAAGCATCCCCAGAAAAACTAAGGAAAATGTTGTCCAGTCTAAATATTACGCGAATAAGACCTACGTAAGCATTAAATCACAAGAAAAACGTCGGAAAATGTCATGGAATGTGAAGAGTTCCCGAAAGAAGCGCGTCCATAAACGACAAATGACTTTCGGCCATACCAAAAAGTCCAAAGTCCACATAATGAAAAGAACCGTTGTCTTCCTCGAAGTTTCATGGGGCGACCTTCTTTTATGGACAATTGTATCCCTGTTCAAAATATATAACTCAAAAGTAATGACAGCTGGATAGGGGGCGTGGGGGGCCCCTTCGCGCGTTTCTTGAACATCCTGTGTTTCTTTTGGTTGTCGACAGTGATGTTGGGTGTGGGATCCGTTTACATTGCATGTACAGGTTTTCGTATAGAGAGACAGGGGAGAGAGAGAGAGAGATATCCCTGTTCAAAATATATAACTCAAAAGTAATGACAGCTGGATAGGGGGCGTGGGGGGCCCCTTCGCGCGTTTCTTGAACATCCTGTGTTTCTTTTGGTTGTCGACAGTGATGTTGGGTGTGGGATCCGTTTACATTGCATGTACAGGTTTTCGGAGAGAGAGAGAGAGAGGGAGAGAGAGAGAGAGAGAGAGAATGGGTATGGGTTGTTTACAGCGTGTCTCACATGCTTGTTATTTGTTATTATTATCTAATTTTAAGAGTACGGTCAACTCAGATATAATTTGTGTGAGATTTTTTTGTTTGTGAGACAAGGCATTCACAGCAATTTGACTACTAAATCTAAAAAACATACATATTCTATATTTTTCTGGTTTTGAATTTATGACCTCTTAAGAGGAAACACATGTTCTTAGACTCACTCAAGTTGCATACCCAAATAAATTATAAGGTATTAGTAATATTAGTTGAATTAACTGAAATAGTGAGTAAAGAGTAAAATTGGTCGAATTAGTCACATTAGACTGCACCAAGTCCAGTGGTATTAAATTATAAGAAGAAAAATAATAAGATTAAAAATTAAATTAATCTCATTTAACAAATTATAAGTACAATTTCTTCTCATTCATCTGGCTATCCAGCTGTAATGATCACAACTGGTACCTAAAACTTATTCATCAATATTTCTTCTTATTACGATCTTTCCAGCAATCAGCAATCACAAATGAATGGAGGTCTGCCTCACCACAAAGCAGGCCAGGACGTGAAGCAGAACGGGGAGTGTTCGCAAAAATGGCCACAAAAATTGCACGACAAGTTTCTTGTGCCATATGTCACAATTTTTTTTTGAAGCTGACAACAATCTGGGGAAAATCATTTATTTGAGCTTCATAGTTTTTTGAGAGTTTTTCGAACTCTCAAAATGTAAAATGATAAAGTTCTTATTGGAGTTGTTTTCAGTGCGACTTTTTGAAGTTTCAGGTGCCGGAATCTGGTGAAAATTTTTGAGGTAAAATTTTGGTTTTTGTTATTCAAACTGGTTTTTTTGATTCTATATAAGGATTCAGCACTCTCAAAAACTTCTAGGACTCTTCGATTGTGCAAAGTTAGCAATCAAACTTCTTTTTTCAATAAATTCCTAGAAAAATTATACCGTAAAAAATCACCGTAAAAGCTTTCAAAAATTCGCACTAAAAACTATTCGTTCCCAAAAATCTAAATTTGTTGAGCTCAATAATTTTTAGAATTCTCAAAATTTGAAGTTCTCCGAGACCTTGAAACGTTTAATTTTCACGTGGGTTTCAGTCCAAGCGTTGAAAGGGGTTGTCGTTGATAATCTGAGTGAAAATCCACCAATATAAAATCTTGATTAAAAAAAAAAAAATCTCAGATAGATTTTGTTAAAGCACAATAATTGGAAGAGTACTTAGCAGATGAGTTCTTCTTCACTCAGATTTTATTAGTAAAAAATATTGAATATTTTGATGATAAGGTGAATAATAGTAGGCATCATGATTCAATTTAAGTGATTTCTTAAAAATCACTGATTCACCAATTACTATTAAAAACACCACCAGTTACCATTAAAATTTTTTTAAAAATATCCAATTATCCTAAACTTAATTTAATTATAAATTTTAGACATATTTCAAAAATCTAATAAACAAATCCACTAAATTCTGAAATATGTTCCAAAATCTAGAATAGACATAAAAATGAACATTCTCAATAGTTTGGATTCACGCCAAATCAACATGGCATAAGGATGGACTGCGATGATTGGACATTTTTTAACCTGTAAACCTCCCAAATATATTATGATGGATAAAGCGCAGAATTTCGTTCACGTCAAAAAATTTATATGCTGAAAATATACACTCAGTTAAAAATAGTTTGAAGTAATTTTGAAGTCATACCAAATTTGCATGAACCGCTAATTACTCATCAGGTTTAAGATTCAAAATCAAAACCATTTTCACATCAAGTTTTAAATGTTCAATTTGCTTTCGTAAGCAGCATCTGGATTTTGGAATATTTTTGTATGAATCTAATTCTAAAATATTTCTAAATTTTATAATAAAATAATAGTTTGTTATTAATTAAATTCTAAAATAATTTTAAAATTTATAATAAATTTAGCAATGTCTGATAATGTTTAAATATTTTGGATTATTTTAATCATCTTAACAATAAAAATTATGATGATGATGATGGTGGTGGTTAATGTCCAGTGAGACCAAACTTTGGTCTATCTAACTCAAAGAAATCCTGAAAGAGCTTGGAGAGAAGCTTCGAGAGCTCACTATAATTTTGACATGTTAAAAGGCTAGGAAAGTTCTGAGATCTAATTTTGACATGTTAAAAGGCTAGGAAAGTTCTGAGATCTAATGTGGATGTATGCAAAGGCATTCTAAGAGGAAGTTATTTTCATCATCAATGTTCATATTCTAACAGAAATGACAAATACTTTCCACCCATTAATTTCTTATCTTTACTATATTAATTTTTTTCTTTGAACTAGTTAAAACAGAAATATACTTTTGATTTCTAAAATAAAAAAAACCAGATTTCGATCTTTATAAGAATTAAAAGTTTAAAGATATGATGCGTACTCTCCATTTTCTGAGCTTCTCCAGTTGGACTTTCTTGGGAGGGACATTGAAGACATCGTTCTGGATCTCGTTTTCGTCATTACTGTTGTCGAATCGCACGTATTGCTCCCACGAAGGTGATCGTCTCGGCGAAAATCCCATCGGGTTTCGAGGACCGCCGAAGCGATTGTAAACCACCTCCGATGCAAATCACAGATTGCCTCTCAATAGCACAGTATTTACGTCCCGCAACTGTTAGTAAAGATATCTCGCACTCCTCTGTTCTCAGCTCCTCTCCTTTACAACCACATTTACTTCTGTATATGGTACGCGTTGTATCACGTTAGTAAATATCAGTTCAGAGCCTACGGCCAGTAAAGTCGCTTGGTTTTTTTCTGGCACGAGCGATTTTTCATAAAAACTTTGAAAACTAAACACTCCTAAATTTCTGAAAACAGGTAAGACACTTGTCAATTTCAATTTTACGTCTGATTTTTGTAATTCCAACCCTGATGTGTAGATTAATACGGCTGATCCGATCCGATTCGACACGACCATCAATGACCAATCACCGATGATATGTAAAGGAGTTTTTGGATTTTTTTGGAATTATCTTTTGGAAATTTTCTTTTCTGAGCTTCTACAGTAGGACTTTAGCTTTGGAATTTTTTTGGAATTATGTAAATTGTATATTTATGACCGGCTTACTGATAAGCTCTCTGAAAAACTGAAAACCGGGTCATAACGGGGAATTTGAAATTATATCTGGAGTTTTCTCAAAGCCTCCTAGTTCTAAATGTTCTATATTTGATTTGAATTAATATTGAATGTTTAAATGTTTTATATTTTGTTTCAATTACATGCTGATTCTTTAAATGTTAAGTAATTTTAAAAAAGAAATGACTTGAGGAGTAAGGAAGATTTTTTTAATTTTTTTTTAATAAGAAAATCAAATTACATAAAAATGAAATAAAATAAATAGTTATAATTATTAATAAAATATTTTGATTAAATCAAATAATATAACATTACAATAAAAATCTTAAAAATAAAATTAACAAAATTAATATTTATAATTATAAGTGTAATTTATTATAATTAATAATTAAATTAATTTGGATTATCGTAATTTCATATTCTATATTTCAGAGAACAAATTTTTGAAAGAGCAAACCTAACTTATTTTAGAGTGAAAAGAGATTTGATTTTTCTTAACACTTGTAGATTATGAGTTGAAATACTAGTTCTCTTTAATGCAATTTTCTGAAAAGTTTTCCTATTTATTTTTCCAATCTAATTTGTCTAAAATCCTAAAAAAATTCATTGAAAACACAAGTTTAATAGATAAACTCTGCACAATAAAAATGCTCTAGTGTTTTTCACGGTGTTACATAAATATATACAGTAAAATAACCAGTTTAAATAACACATTAAAGACAACTCCAACTCCAACTCACTTAAAAAAGATCAAACTAATAATAGTAATATGAGATTTATCTTAATGAAATTTATTTATTTGTATTGTAGTTAAAATTTATGGTGTTGTAGATTCCTCTACCATATTTTCCGATTTTTCTAACTTAATTCCAAATAAAACCAACCTAAAAATTGACCTACGAAAAGAGTGAAAAATCAATAATTTGACTCATCTCAAATGTTACCCAAAAAAACACTAAATCTTAAGTGTCTGTGAGGAATTTGGTCACGGATCATGTCGGCACCGGCTTTAAAATGTACAGTTTATGCACTCCCGTCGCTTCCGCCTTCAAAACGTCCAATCATAAAGTCGGTGCGCTGGTTCGAATGTCAATGAAACATGTTTGGGAATATTAATCGCTTACGGAAAAGAGCCGAGTCAAACAAGCCCACTGACCAAAGAGTGAAGTCAAAATTGAGCTAAAAATTTCCGCCCTGCCTTTTAAAAAAGGGCCAGAGCCATAAAGTAATGATTCATTGTTTTCCTGGTTTCCTTTTCTGCTGGCCAACTTTTCTCTTTTTCGTCAAAGTATTTATGCCGGCGCACTGTTTCAGAAAATGTGTTATTTATGTCCCCACATTTGTCGCCTCTTTTTGCTCGGTGGTTCTGGTGGACAGTACTGTGAACTTATTGTATACGGCTCCATGTAAGAGTTGCAATGCGGACACTAAATGAAACCAGGAAAATTGAAGTGTATTAGTTTGTTTTATATTTCAAAGAAGGGCAATTTTTGTTTTGTTTTTTCCTATTTAATATTTTTCAAGTAACAATTTTATTTATATTTATATGGTTTTATTTATATTAGATAATCTGGTTTTTGGGGTTTTAGATAGATGGTGATTAAGTGTTATGTTAAGACACTTCTTGATGTGAAGTTACTAGTTCAATTTCTTGATTTCAGATGTGAAATTACTAGTTCAATTTCCTATTTATAGACAATGAAATTTCAAAATTTTCTGCTGCTCCCCTTACTATTGAATCTCCATTTGTACTCTGAAAGACTCCCAATTCGTCACATGGTGGATCATTGGTACCACCCTCCTCAATTCCGAAAACTTCTTTCAGAACAAACACCACAGCAATCTCCACCCTCTCGTTCAAATTCTTTACCTGCCTGTCCAAATTTCCAACCTTCATCATTTTAACTTCTGCAGCCGCCAGGACGTTCTCTACATAATTTTTCAGACTCTCCAACTGATTCGAGACAAGGGTGAAGTGAGACCTGGCTTCTGAAATAATTTGTCCTCCAATCCTTGAGACCATATCCTCGACCTCTTGTCTGAACGCTCCAAAGGAATTCCGAGATGTATCTCCAGAACCATTGCCCGACAGTGAAGCCATAACTTCGGCCCGAAGGGAATGCACAACAAACCACAATGCATAAACTCTCCAAATCCATCTTCTTATAGCTAAGATCAACTCCAAATTGATGGTGCGGGAGGACTTTCCATGTTTAATGCACTGTGTTAATTCCCTCCGTGGAACCAAGCTGGAATTCATTACATCTTTCCTCGAGTTGAATGTCCACACGAGTGATCTGAACTGATCCTCCTCGAGCTCAAAGATCACCATTTCTTCGCATCCTCTCTGCCTTAAATTGCATCCTGCATGAACCGAGTTGTCCCTCATCATGCCACTGGTTTTTATTATTGTCCATCTGTGGATTAATGGTGCCAACTTATCACCAGTACTGCCCTTGCTTAACAACTGTACCATGGCATAATTATGATGCATAATTTCCCTGTCAACAATGCTCTTCTCTCAAGGCTCTTTCGCATTTTTGAGACCTTTCGATCATATCGTTTCATGGGATATGATATATTATGGGTGTGCCTTCATTTATCCTTAGTTCTCCTTGCTCCAACATGGAATCTCAATTCACTTGTTCATCTGCTAAGCTATTGTTTTCGATATGACTCTATGAAAACAAATTTAGCCAATAATAATATTATTTTTTGCAGTGTTGGGTTTGGATCTGAATTCTTGATTTTAAGCCACTTCAGAGACTTTTGAATGGTGATCTAGGAGTTTCTGAAAATTGATATATACTTAATTCCTTAATCTAGTGGCATCCTTATTTTTTGAGGTAAATCATATTCTTTTGTCTAGTTGTTTGTGGATATTGCCAATCTCCAAGTGAATGTTTTTCTTATTTTTCCATGAGAGCTAAAGATTATCTCTCTAACTCTAGCCTCTCCCAAAATTTAAATAAAATTTTGTAAGAACCACAAACTTAACATATATATTTTATATAATTTTAGTATTTCTAAAATTTTAAAACACCAAAATCATTTATAAAACACAATTTATTACCAAATTTTAATATAAATAAATAAAATTAAATCAATTTGAAGTATTTTTACAAAACAAAAAATTAATCAAATTATAAAAACTTATATTTTTACATAAAATTTCAATAATAACAAGAAGATTAAGACTTCTTCGACTCTTACCCATAACAATCAACTAGGAGGCAAAAGAAACAAAGTATCCCACATCATAATATATATATATTATTAGTTAAATTTAATTATTATAATTAAACTAATAAATTTTATGTATGGTAAATATTTAATGATTATAATTCAATTGTTAAATATTTTAAAGTTGTGAAAAATGTATTAGAGAATTGTGCATTAGTTTTGGATAGATGGTGGTTGGTGAGTTGTTAAAACACTTATAAATGTTAAGTCACTATCATAATGTAGTCTCACTAATGCCTATAATATATATATATATATATATATATAAGTTAACTTTTAGGCAGGTCTCTTTTGACTCAAGTTGCTAAAGTTTCTTTCTAGACATTCCATTCCTTCCATTCCTTGCAAGAATTTGTTTTTTCTTCAGAAAAATCTGAAGTAGGTATCCATGATGGTCTAGGAAAAGATAATGGAAGAGTGAAAGGATAATGGGGGATTACTTTCAGTGCAAAAGAATGGAGGACTAGATTGATGTCTTGATGATGGTCTGGGAAAGGATAATGGAGGATTACTTTAAGTGCAAAAGAATGGAGGACTAGATTGATGTCTTGAGGCAACTTCTGCTACTTTCCCGGGACATAATATTGGTAATATTTTTGAGTTGGATTTAAATGTTTCGATCATGTTGCTCATTTAAAATTTTCAATATAATGTAAATTTTGTTTGTATCTAGGAAAATCTACACCTCCAATATATTTCTAGAATGCATACCATAGTACGGTTACAAGTATAACTACTAATTTTTTTATCTTCACCTAATGTAAATATAATCATCTTAATATTAATTTTGAATTAATATAATATTGTCATCTCTAAGGATTTTCATTATCAATTTTCCCACCATAGTTTTAAAAAAAATATTAAAAAATTAATTAAAATGATTAAGTTAAATATCATTATCAATTTTCTCACCATAGTTAAAAAATATTAAAAAATTAGTTAAAATGATTAAGTTAAATATTGATAGAGTTTAAATTCACATTAAGTTAAGTAGTATTTAATTAATGAAAATTTCTAAATTTTTTTCATAAAGTAAATTAAGTAGTATTTAATTAATGAAAATTTCTAAATTTTTTTCATAAAATAAAAATATTTGTAGTGGATATTTAGTATCTAATAACATAATACATTATATAAAAAAATTAAAATGGAGACGAGTTTGAATCTTTTAATATATATATTAGATTTCATTAAATTAACAAAAATTGATAAAAAAAATTAATTAACTTTCATTTAATATTTTTATAATTTATTTTACTTCAATTTTAAATAATTTATATGATTAAATATCTATTAAGTGTAGATTTATTGATTTGAGTGAAGTTAAAAGATTAAACTTCGTCCAAGCTCAATCAAATTTTCAGATTCAAACTTTATGAGGGAGATTAAATATGGAAACTACTTTAGTTAAATACTCACAGCATTTGCAACTTCATCGCGTTACTTTAAACTTCTATTCCTGAACTAAAAGTCGAAATCTTTTAGCGCATCGAAACGAGATCCTGTACTACGGGATTCTTTGAACTAACGGAATTATACTCAGGATAACGCTTTGGAACCATTTTTTAATCATATGATGCGCAACCAGTGATCAAATTTGAAGGCCTAGTTTTTTTGAAGGGAATATATTTATCTAACTCTTCATAGATGAAAAGTTATAAAAAAAATTGCACTTTTAATGATAAATGTATATTAAATAAAAATTTCATAAATATAAATAAATAAATAGTGTTTTTCTAATTATTTTAAATTTTAAATTAAAATTATCCATAGTTTTTAGTTTTTTACAATTTGTATTGAATAATTTTAGTTCCTTCTTGTGTTCCAACTGAAAAGCTCTCATGTTAAATTATTGTAAATTATAGTATTTGAAAAATAAATAAAAAATATCCATCTCCAAATTCAAAAGCGTCTTATTCCATAAATTTGATTATAAAAACATCCATCTCCATAAATTAGAAAAATAAAAATTCAAAAACATCTCATTCCATAAATTTGATTACTATACAACCCACAGAATAAGAACTTTTACCATTGGAATATATTACGAGATATTCCTTTTATTTTAACAATTCTAATAAGAAATTTTACCATTAGAATATAATATGAGGTAATATTTTATTTTCACAATTCTATGGTTTGATCGACATGATGTAGTCAAATGAAACACACAAAATCTTTATGATAATAGGAATGACCAGAAAATAATCATTTTCTTCATTTTTCCTGTTTTAGGCAACTTTTAGCTGCCATATTTATTCATCATCCAAATGACTGTTCACTAAATAGAAAGAAACACATTAATTATGAAAGAATAGAAAAGAAATGGGTGAACAATGGTGAAGAATAAGATTTTCAACATTTAAATAGGGCTAATTTTATTCCAGAGTTCATATGATTTTTTTAAGCCATACTTCTTTTTAAGCCTTCAAAATTAAAGTATTTGGTGTACTTACTATTGAAATGTATATCAAGAAAATGTTGTTGTTTTTTTTTGTAATTATTTAATTTTGTCTCTATTTGTATTTGCATTCATTATCATTAAAATCTCTTCAAATTTAAAGTAATTACAAGGCTATTTATTCTAAATTTTACATCAAAGTTTATTTTTACCATATTGAAATTAAAGAAATTTTGCTACCCATTATAAATTTCACCTCTGCCCAAAACAAACAAAAAATATAACTTTTCATCAAATCCCTTTATAGATCTTAAATATTGGCATATTTGTTTGTGTATTGCAGATCTCAGCTTCACTAACATTAAACACACATAGACCACTAATTTTCCTACAAAATTTTCATTTGGCTTCCTCCACCAAAAGAAAACACATACCATTTTACAGTGCAATTTAATGAACTTGATTTAGTTGGACAAGAGTGGAACAAAAGGATCAAGGATTCCATGGGTAATGCTAACTTAGAATTAATGCATTCCTAAAGGCCAAAACTCTGGAATATCTTTCTAGTTGTCCTTTGTGTAACAAAGGACCCTATTTGTGGAAAAATCCATTGTCACTTGAAGATCTCACTTAAATATATGTATACATGTATGCCTTATTCTAACAATTTTTTGTTTTAAAAGTCTTTTGGTATATTTTTAATTAAATTTATACATAATTTATAGGAAATTATTAGAATATTAAATTTGATTGGTCAAATCCACAACATTGTAATATATAAAAACTTTTCTACTAGTTAAATCTATTTAAACACTAAAAATAAATTTTAAATAACAAAAACCATGGTCTAAATTAGATCTAATTTTACCATGTTCTAACCCAAAACTCCACACAATTAGTTTATAAAAAAAAAAAAAATCCTACTTATTTAGTTAAATCCTCTGTTTCTAAAAACATTCCTACATATTTAGTTAAACCCATTTAAACATTAAAAGGAATTTTAAATTGCAAAAACCACTATCTCACTTAAAGCTGGTTTTACCTAGTTACAACAAAAAACTCCAGCAGTAAAAAATCTCCATTGTAGTGCTTTGTGTCGCACACCCTTTTATTTAAAGGAGGATTGTAGACATGTTGAAGAGTGTGAGGTGATAATAAAGATGGAGAAAATGGTGTAGTGTTGTGGCGTTGCTTAATACATTGAATAATATTAACTGAGGATTCACTTTATAATTTTGCATATGTACTTAAAATATGTTTTATAATTTTCTTTTTAATTGTAAATTTATTTTTTTAAATATATTTATGAATAGCTACCTAATACTATGGAGCTAATTGAATTTCAGTGTGAGTCTCTTTTGCACCAAAAAAAATGGTAGAGGAGAACAACCTTTAGTGCCTCTAGTTTTAAACAAACAAAATAAAATAGAGAAAATAAAAAGATGTCCAATGCCCGAAAATACCTATGAATCTGTTTGTAGTATTTATCAACCAATCAAAACTAGAGAGAGCTCGGATTCCATCTAAAATATGTCGTTATTATGAGATCCAAGACATAGAACAAAAAACTACTCAATGAACGTGTTTAAAACCGGCAACTAGGCACCTGGTTCAATAGTTATCCAAAAAGAAACACAATCGAGAGACTCATCATGGAAAAAGACCTTTGTTAAATTCAGACGAGAAAAGAAAACTATCTAGATGGAGAATTGAACTTACTAACCAGATAAAAATTATATAGCCTCGCTAACTAGAGATTCACTCTATTTGAAATTCTGAATATTCGAGCTACAAAAGAGGAGTCACTCCTACATACAAAATTGGCTCTTCCCCAATTCTCCCGCTCTCTTTCGCAGTTCTCCAATTAGAATGGATGAAAAAATTAGTAAGAAAATGTATTCAAGGGAAAAATAACAGACTTTCATTATGACTGTTCGATGCAACAACCTCCAAACTCTATTAAATTTTATTTATTGAATCAGCAACTCTCGTAGTAGCGTGTAGCATAGTCTAGAATCTATGTCAAGGGGGACCAATTGTCATACAACCTTCAACTCCTTTGTAATTTAAATTTTATTTATTGAATCAGCAACTCTCGTAGTAGCGTGTAGCATAGTCTAGAATCTATGTCAAGGGGGACCAATTGTCATACAACCTTCAACTCCTTTGTAATTTAAATTTTCAGAAATGGCCAGCGGACTGGCAGCCCTTCATAGGGCTTTTTAAGATATAATTTAAATTTTTTGTAACTTGTAAAAATCAAAATTTAATTTTTTTTGACTGGTAATTTCACGTTATCACTTCTCTGACGTGTTGGAGGCCTCTTGAAGGGCACTGATGTGTTCAATTTTGAACACTGTGCGCAACAATAAACTGAGTGACTCGGTAACTCAGTTTCTTGGCATTCACCTTGAAGTCTGTTCTGAACAAACACTATACAAAGAGTATACCTTTGTACTTAAAATCTACGAATCTCTATACATGAATGTAAAATCTTGAAACCGGATCAATGAGGGATTTAGTATTGCAAATTTACAGTAGCTCAAGATAGTTTGAAGGGCTGACAAATTCGCATAAGCTACAGATTTACATTTCTAATCTCAAAGTACAGATTCACAATTCTAAATCAACTCTGTTTCTGTTTTGAACTTATAGTAAGCTACAAACAGACTTAAAAAATCACAGTAAACATATAAACAATTCACTTGTATAAAATCATTAAAAACAAACCAACTTTGTAGAGAAAGAAGAAGAAGAAGCAGCCGAAGATAGACAGTACATACCCTCCATTTTCTGAGCTTCTCCAGTGGGGTTTTCTTGGGTTGTATATTGAAAACATCATTCTGCATTTCGTCTTCGTTGAATCGTTCGTAATTCTCACAAATCTCCAATGCAAATCACAGCTTGCCTTCAATGCAAATAACTAAAAACAAACTGGTGTTGCAATTTCCTTAGCAAAGATTGGCGGTGAAATACGGTTTCACAGTTAACGAAAATATCCCACATACTTTGTGCTCTCAGCACGTCCCATGTCTATATATATATACGCTCCCAGCAAAATCATCCCTCTCGAAAAGACAGAAGCAAAACATTTGTGAACGGGCAATGCCAACTTACGTTGTAGATTCCGACCGAAAGTTTTTCGTAGATTCACGCTCAATTATAAAAATATAAAAATTATTCTTCTCTTGGTCAAGTTATCTGCTTGTTTGACCAAAAGTTAATAAAATATCATTTTCAAATATACTTTATCCTTCTCATTCAACTATTTTCTTTTTCTTTTTCTTTTGAAAGGTAAAAGTATGATCGATTCTTTTGCTTATAGAATAAGATATCCTTCTCATTCAACTATTTTTTTCTTTTTCTTTTTAAAAGTAAAACAAAGATCGATTATTTTACTTATAGAATAAGATAAATATATATGAAACTTCCAGAAATTACTTTATTAAAATCATAAATAGTTTTATTAAAAAAATTATTAAATAATTAAAGATTAATTAAAAATAAATATGATAATAAATTTTAAAAAAAACACCTTTCTATTTTAATTAAATTATTAAATATAAGAAAAATTATGATTAAGTATTTAATTTATATAAAAAAATTATTATAAAAGGAAAAAGAATTTTTAAATTACTTTAAATTTTAATCAAATTAATTTATAATTTTGTTAAATTTTAATTAAATTATTAGAACATAAAATAAGAAAGGATTATTAAAATGAATATAAAAAATATTTTCTTTATTCAATGAAAATTTGAAAATTTATGGGGAGATTGGAGTTGGGTATTTTTGGTTTTGATTGAAATTGATTTTTTAATTTGTTTGGGGATTTGGAATAACCATTAACAACTAAGCTAAGTTTCTAGCCCTATGGATGTGATTGGAGATTCACAAAGATTGTAAAATATTCAGAATAAATGTTTTTGGAGACTCATGCTCACCATACAATAGTTCACCAAAGCCAAGAATTTCATTAATAGTGAGTATGTGACCCTAAGTCAAAGGATTCTTGCCTCAAACTCTCATTTTGAACATTTGAATTTCTACCATGTATGTAGACTCCTAAACTAGGTTGCTAACAAGCTTGCTAAAAACAGTGCTAGCATGAACCAATGAGAAATAGAATTAAATCAAAGATAGGATTTTTCTCCAATTCCTTGACATGTTGAGTTCTTGAAGCATAATATTGACATAACGGGAGAGAGTTTTCTTCCACTTTCTCCATCCTTTGAAAATTTTGCGCATGTTAAGGAGCAATCAAGATTATTTTCTAGTAGAATTTTGGGCCCAACATCATTATATTTATCGGTCAACCATCTCACATCTCTGGTCCTCCCAAAGTATCAAGGTTCATCCCATGTGTCCAACGACGGTGTATGGGTGGTCTCCTTCTCTAACATCATTCCTTATCAAAGGTCTTGTCTATTTATTTTGCATGAGGTATGGGTCATTATAGTTTCACCTGGATGAGGCACTCAATGCAATTTGCTTGAGAATGAAGTTAATTCCTTTGTCCCGTAACGTCCCTTCGACGTTGCTCCCCTGCACAAGTGATTTTTATATGGAGATTTGGGTCTCATCGTTGTAGGATGGATCGTTCCAGATCTCGGGGTTTCTCTATATATTAATCCCTCCAAGCCTTCGACTTTTAGCATGGTATATTGCAATTGTTCTTTATGCATTGGCTTGACATTCTCCCTACCAATTGTCTCAATGGACTGAGGTCGTTGGAGCGATTATTCTAGTTCTAAACTGCAGAGTTAGGGGCCCTCAATTTAGAATGTCAGGAAATCCCGACATTCAGGAGAACAACGATGCATCGACTGTGATTGGAAGGTTGTTGGACACCGCCCAAGCCCTACTTGTTTATATTAAAAAGCTTGGAGACATGGTTGAGAGGAAAAAGTGCTCCTTCCAACTCTTCTTAGAGGCCAAATTGCTCTCCCATCATTTCAAAATGGAAGACTCATTAGATGGTTTGAAGGAGGAAATTCACTTACTTAGCTCTTAGGCAACGAAGTCTCCTTGTTCATTGTTGCAAGAGAAATTCACAGAGGTACTGGTCTCGAGCTTCCTGCAAATTGTAAAAGAACTCTGTCCTGGAGGATTCAAAGAGGCTGGTCACAACACTATGTGATCTTTGCTTTATGTCCTAGAGACAATTTTGGTTATGTGGTTGGTTTCGGTAATCTATATCTATCTAATATGTTTTTTTGTAAATGCATCTTCCTGCTTGGGTCTTTTTACAAAATATACAATAGTTATATTTTTTTGTATGAATTGGTTTGCCACTTCAAGAGCTAGTAAAACTATGTTTACTATGGTGAATATATGTATTTTTTTTATCATATTACAAATATAAAGGTTTTGGGACTTCTCCTAGTTTTTATTAATATAAATACTCTTACTCGTTCCATAAAAAAACAAAACAAAACTTAATGAAAAATTATAATATGATAAAAAAATAAAAAAATAAATTAAATTAAAATATCATAAAAAGAATCAATTATATATATATATATATATATATATATATATATATATATATATATATATATATATATATATATATATTTCAATAGATTTGTTACAATATCCACTTTATTAACCTTTAAAATCATGGAAATTATGATGTTTTAAGAAAGCTTCTCTTTTAGAATACATAAATAAAATTCTAAAACAAATAAAGTATTTTTCTTACTTCTACAAAATTCAAGAAACTAAATTTAATTTTAATAAATGCTAATAATAATCATATATTTTTACTCTCTTTTCCAAATGAGATGCTAATAATAATCATATATTTTTACTCTCTTTTCCAAATGAGGTTAGTTTGGACATAGAGGCTTGACCATATGGGGATCATCAAATATGACAACTACTTTATTATATAATCAATGGGGATCAAATATTGAGAACTATTTATTACATAACTAGTGTAAATCCTTCTTAACTCTGGATCTATCAAGGGTCAAGTGAGATCAAATTTCTCGAGGTGCAAACCTTTCCTCAAGTTTAATATTTAAAACTTTTTTTTAGTGCAAAAATTGAGGAAATGTTTGCAGCCAGAGATATTTGATCTCTTTCAACACTTATAAATCGAGAGTACCTTCTTTATATATATATATATATACAATTTACTAATACAAATTTACAATTTTGAAAGATGGATAAATGTAAATAGTTTACATTATGATCAATCTTAATCTCTCTTCTCTCCTTTTCTCATAGTCACATTTAAGACACTTTCATAAAAACAATCTCATGGTGAAGTACAACCATAAATAGAGGTATTTTTGGTTTGAGATTTTTATTTTATTTATAAAAAAATTCACAAAAGCTTGAAAATATAATTAAAATAAAAAAAAAGAGATAAAATAACTCTTGTTTATAATGAAAAAAAATTACAAAAAAATTCCCTAAATTCTTTTTAAAACTTTGTTATAAGAGCCTCAACATTAATTATGCAAAAATAGGGCCTAATATTTTTATACATAAGGACCATTTCCAAAAAATTTTAAATGAAGAAGTTAAGACACTTTTATAAAAATGCTCTCATGATTGAGGACAACATTAATAGAAGTATTTTTGGTCTTAGTTTAGAAATTTCTCTTACACAAAAGATAATTAATTATATAAAAATAAAGTTAGAAATGTAAAATACATTTCAAAAAACATGATTCACATAAAATCCATTATTAAATAAATCATTTAAATGAGATTCCTATTTTTTTTTTTTTTGGTAAAACTTTACCACTCATACAAAAACTCAAATTTTTAGGCATAAGGATGATTCACAAAAGTTTTAAAGAAACAAGTTAAGACACATTCATAAAAACACTCTCATGTAGGAGGACAATAATAAATAGAGGTATTTTTAGTGTGAGAATTTTCTTTTATTTATACAAACCATTAGCAAAAGCTTTCAAATATAATTAAAAAAAAATAAAGAGAAAATAACACTTGTTTTTTATTTTTAATTATGAAATTATAACAATTTTTTTAATAAAAAAATTCTCAAGTTCTTAAGAAATTTTTGCTTATAAGACAATCTATACAAAAATAAATCCAATTTTGGTGTTCTAAAGGGGAAGACTTACATTTACCAATAATAAACACATGTGGTATTGATAATTAAGGTCCTAATCCCTAAATCACTTTGTGTAGCTCTCACACAAAAGGATTCAAATCTCAAATTTGGTACAACAAATTGAGGCTTGGTGTCCTATAAAACACTCTCCTACTAAAGGAAAACAATAGCTATACAAAAGTAAAATCTATTTTTTTTAGACATAAAGACTATAATACATAAATCAAAATTATTGAAATAAAATTCTCAATTGAATGGAATTCCCTAATTTCTTTTTTGAAAAGTTTGGGTGTAAGAACTTGATACAAAAATAAATCCTAATTTTTTAAACATAAGGACTATAAATACATGACACAAAATCAATTGAAACTATAAAGGAATTTAACTTTTTTTTTATTTTTTTAAATTAAAAATTTTCAAGGAATATGTTTTATCAAAATTTTCCATAAATTTTCAATTTTTCTTTCCTATAAAACACTCTAGTGCTAGAGAAAGTCACTATTTATACTAAAGTAAAGCCTAATTTTTTAGACATAAAGACTATAAATACATAAAAAGGGGATTGTTTATTTTTTTTTGAAAATTTTTGCTACAACACACTTTGATACAAAATTATAGGTATTTTTTATGTGAGAATTTTATTTTATTTATACAAACTATTTGCAAAAGATTTAAAATGTTGAAAAAAAAAAAAAACTAGTTTTTCATTTTATTTTTTCATTAAAGAGCACCTCCTAACTTAATTATCTTTATATATAAAACATAATATTAATACCATTATTAAAAATAAATACATTCCTTAATCTCTTTTGAAATCTAGAAAAGCGTGATGGAAATTTTTACTACTCTATATCTTTAGAATGGAATTCATTAAAAAAAACACGTAGAACCATTGCAGGAAGTCTAAATAATCCTTTATGAAAAAGTAAAGCCATGTGTTCTCTTAAGCCATAGTGCTCGATGAACATGGAATCAAACCATGACGATGCATGCTCCTATTTTTATCCAGTTCGTAGATCTTCAACAATCAACCCCATGCCAATTATGAGAACTTGGAAATAAAACTATTGATAATTATGGGCACCTTCAAATATATAAGCTTAATTTTACATATTTTTGGATACCTTTTAATTCTTGATCTTTACATGGTAAAAATGTTGATACGAGTACTACAAATCCTGAAAGGAGTTACTATACATAAATTTAAAAGTATCTATACTAATCTCCTATATTTTATTAATTTGACAATTTCATAGATATTATCATAATTTCTATGAATATCTACACTTTCAATGAATATCTAGACACTTTATGATTGTTTAACTTATATATGGCTTATATATTTTGATAAAATTACTTATAATTATCTTCTAAATCGATGATTTTTTAAAATCATATTAACTAATAGACATTATGTTAAAACAACTCAAATACACTTTATCTTTCTCATTCATTTTTTTTTTCAATTAAAAATAAGATTATGATGAATATTTTATTTATTGAAATAAACTCAATGGATTAAAAAAAAAACTTTCTTAAAGTTACTTTAATCAAAATCATATCTAATTTTATTAAATAATAATAAGAAAAAATATTATGATTAAATATTTAGTTTATAAGAATAAAATAAATATTATAGAAAATAAATATTTTTTTATAATAATTATTAATTTTAAATAAAGCCATTTTTTATTTTGTTAAATTTTAATTAAATTATTAAAAATATATATAAAAAATAAGTATATAAAATATTGTTTATTTAAATTTAATAAAGAATTATAATAAAATTAAAAATAAAGTGAAATTAAGATATCATAAAAAGTGATATATATATATATATATATATATATATATATATATATATATAATAAAGAATTAAAAATAAAATGAAATTAAGATATTCTAAAAAATAATCAATTTAAAATATTTAAAATATATTTTTATTTTATTTATTATAAAGAAAAATGTAAACATTAATAATATAAAAATAAACTTTCTAATATACATCTATATTAAATTACAATTTCAATATATTTGTTACAATATTCATTTTTTTTAGTACTTTAATTCATGGAAGTTATAATTATTTAGGAAAGAGTCAATTACAACTGAATACATAAAGAAATTAAAAAAAAATAAAAAAAATCTTACCTTTTTTTATTAAATTCAATAAATTTAATTTAATTTTAATAAATGTTAATAATTATCATATATGTTTATTTCATTTTTAAAATAAGGTTAGTAGGGTCATAGAGGCTTAGCTATATGGGACAGGATCTTGACAATTACTTTATTATACAATAATCTTTATGTACAAAACATAATATTAGTCCACCATACTTTAATTATAAATATTGTTTTAGTCTAATATTTTTTGTTTGTCAAGTTGTGTATGTTCAAGGCTTGTCTTGTGGCTAGAGAAATCACAATCCAGAGACATCTAAGCCATGAAAGTCAGCTGGAGATCACACCCAACATAGACCACACCAACCCGAAGCTGACTAGATTTTAGCGTGTCTCCTCCCCTAACACGAACACAACAACCTCCATCCTCCATGATGTTTGACCGTGGGTTGCCTTGCTAACGAGACCCATCCTCAACCGGTTGTGCTCGTGAGACTTGGCTAGTCCACCATACTTTAATTATGAATACATTTTTTAATATATTTCTAGATTTAAGTAAACATGATGAAAATTTTATGTCCACCAAACTTTAATCATGAATACATTTTTTAATATCTTTCAAGACTCAAGTAAACATGATGAAAATTGTCTACTGTGCATATATTTAGAATTGGATTCATGAGACAAAAAAATCTAGAACCATCTAAGGTGACAAGATTCTAGGTGGAGCCATGTGTTCTCTTAGGCCATAGTCCTTGATGAACTTGGAATCAAACCATAATGATGCATGCCACCATTTTTCTCCAATTTTTAAGTTTTCAACCATCAACTCCATATTAATTTATCATAAAATCCACCTAGTATTAATACTAATAATAGTTATAGACACCTTTAAATAGATCAACATTTAATTCTACATAATTTTTGGAACCTTTTAATTCTTAATCATCACATGGTGAAAATTTGAAATGAATATTGCAAACCATGAAGTGATGAGGAAAATGAAAACCATGAACTGACAAGGAAAATACTTATCTAACACTCTATTACTATATATGATTTATGCTCTAATAAATAGATTACAAAATATCTACTTTGAGAAAATTACATATATTATTTTCTAAATCTTACTGTAATTTATAAACATTATATTATTTTCTAAAATCCTATTATAACTTATAAACATTTTATTATTGTTTATTCAAAACAATTTAAACACACTTTATCCTTATATTTTGATATTATTTTCTAAATTCCTACATTTTATTATTGTTTATACAAAACAATTCAAATACACTTTAACCTTGATAATATTTTCTAAATTCTTACATTTTATTATTTTTTATACAAAACAATTCAAATACACTTTATCCTTCTCATTCAACTGAGTTTCATTTTTGTTTATTTATTTTTATTTCTAATGAAAACTATGATTATGGTCAAGAATTTCATTTAATGAAAAGTGTGATTATGTTCAAGAATTTCATTTATAGTAATAAGATGCATGGATTAAAAAGCTTTCTAAATTACTTTAAACTTTAATTAAAATTATATAATATGATTTTTAAAAATAAAATTATATAATATGATTTTTTTATTAAATAATTAAAGATTAATTTTTTTTTTTATGATTAAGTATTTAACTTTAAAAAATAGAATAAATATTATAGAAAGTTGAAAAAAATATTTTAAATTTTAGACAACTTAATTTATAATTTTATTAAATTTAAATAAAATAATTTGAAAATACATCAATACAATACAATACACAAATATATATATATATATTTAATTTATTGAAAAATTATAATATAATAAATGATTAAAAATAAATAATAAGTAAATAATCAATTTAAAATCTCAAAAGATATTATAAAGGAAAGAAAAAAAATGATAATATAAAAATAAAATTTCTTATATATTTAAATTAAATTACAATTTCAATATATTTGTTATAATATCTATTTTTTTAAGATATTAATTTATAGGAATTATGTTGATTTATAAAGATTTCTCTTAAAATTTTTGTAATACATAAATAAAAATTCTAAAACTAAACAAGTAACTTTCTTACTTTTTCTTTTAAATTCAGTAAACTAAATTTAATCTTAAAAAATGCTAATTATCAATATATATGTTTACTCTCTTTTCAAAATAAAGTTAGTAGGGACATAGAGCCTTCACCAAAATAAGTTTAGTAGGGATATTGGTCTTGGCAATATGGGGATTAGATCTTGATGTAGAAATTTGAATAACTGATATGTTATCCACCCAGATTCTCCTGATCACACACTATTTTAACTTCATGCACAATACATAATCTCTTCTACCATTGATCATTAATTGCGGAAATAAAATCGATTGCATGCACACATTAAAACCATAAAAATTCACACATATGAACACAGTATTTCATGGGAAAGCTTAAAGCTGAAAACCCCCAACTATTTTTATATTATATATGTCATAGAGATCATGTAACAATCACTGTACAAAAATCCTCACAAGCTCTCAACACAATCTCCAATTGCTACACACTAATCAAGCTAGATCTAGCAAAACACATGCTCCAATCTCTGCTACCTGATAGCCTGCCTCTACTGCACAATCACTGCTGAAGAATAGCTCTTGATGAGTTCGAATTACCCCAGCCTTGCTCACGCAGTCTTTAAAGGCATCTCTACTGAGTGTTGGATGCAAACCATGCATCACTATAGTCACAACTGATAGTCACACTTGCTCTTTCACCTACCTCTCCACTGGTCTCCACTGAAACTGTCCATGCACTGTAGTTAACTGATGTATTATTTAGTTGATTAATGAGTTAATAATTAGTGAATTAATTAATAATTAATTCACACCACTCTCACTAGTGTATAAATCAGTTAGACTAGATACAACTAGCTCAACTATGTTTAACTAAGTTAAACTGAACACAACTCCACCAACTACCTCAATAACTCCACCAAACTCTGTCACATGAGTTCTAACTGAAGTCTCCATGCAATAGCTCCACTTAACCCTCAGGAATAGTGTAATTCTTTCTGTTAGCTCCTGTGCCACATCTGTGCACTTAACTGAAGTGCTCCAAGAGAATAAGATAATGTTTATAGTCCAAATATTATTAAGAGCTAATAATATTCGACATATCCATTTTTAGACTGGCAATCTAAAAATAGATTCCGCCCAATATGTCTAAAAATAGAAGTCCATCTATTTTTCCAACTTGACCAACCATCCACAAATAACATCCTGCAACTCATAGAATATGATCGACATGTCTAAAAATAAACTTTGCGACAAAAATCACCTGTGTGGGCCCCACCTAGTTTAGGTGATCACTTTCCAACTAGGATCAGGAATGATGTTTCAGGATGCCTCCTTCATTGTTTCTTATTGCAATCTTCAATACTTGACAACTACTTTATTGTACAATTACTTTTATGTCCAAAATATAATATTAGTCCACCATACTTTAATCATGAATACATTCTTCAATATCTTTCGAGATCTAAGTTAGCATGATGAAATATTTTAGTACTTTGCATCTCTTTGGAATTAGATTCCACAGACAAAAACTATGGAACCATCATAAGAAGCCAAATAAATCCTCTACAAAAAGGTGAAGCCATGTGTTTTCTTGGATCATAGTCCTTGATGAACTTCAAATCAAACCATGATGATACATACAACCATTTTTCTCTAGTTTGTAGGTCTTCAACAATCAAATACATGCTAATTATGAGAAAGCCCATTTGGAAATAATATTAGTGATAATTATGGACACATTCAAATAATTCAACACTTAATTCTACATAGTTTTAGGAACATTTTAATTCTTGATTATCACATGATAAAAATGTTGATATGAATACTCCAAACCATGAAGTGATAGGGAAAGGAGTTACTCTAGAGCAATCTAAAACTAGCCATACTAATTTCCTAAATTTTATTAATTTGATAATCTCACAGAGTTCACCATAATCCCATTGAGTATCATGGCACTCTATTACTCTCTAACCTACATATGGCTCATGTTCTAATACATGGATTGCAAAGTCTCAACTTTGATAAAATTACTTATATTATTTTCTAAATCATAATTGTATGACCATTTTTCTAATATCATAGTATCTTATGGACATTTTGTTCTTGTTTATATAAAGCAATTCAAATACACTTTATCCCTTCTCACTCAACCACGTTTTTTTTTAAGCTAAAAGTAAGATTATGTTAGAGTATTTCACTTAAGGAATAATATCAAGAGATAAAAAACTTCCTTAAATTACTTTAAACTTTAATCAAATTCATATATATTTTTGTTAAATTTTGATTAAATAATTAAAGAATTAAAAAAAAAATATGATTACATGTTTAATTTATTAAATAATATGAAAATTTAAAGTTGGTTTTTTTTTTTTTAATTACTTAAATTTTAACCAAATTAGAGTTTTGCTCTTAAAAAATTTCTTAAATTATCCATCTACTATTGACATAATCGATACTACAATTTGATTCTATATCATTTCTGGTGACTTCCATTGCTTCCATCACTTATCGAATCAATGAGTGGGAATGCGAGGAAGAGTGCAAATCCCTCTTATAGATCAACATTCATGATAGGGGAACTCTAGACCAATCTAGGTGGGTTAGACACTTGCGAGGGAAACAATAATATTCAGGACAAGCTTATCTTTAGAGATCAATTCCAATCCCAACTTAAAGGAAGATATATGTCTAAATTTGTGGTAAACCCTAAGTATGTGGTTCCAAACAATATGTTGGAATGGTATTATAAATACATGAAAGATCATGCACTCATCTGCAAATTCATAGGGTTTTTTCTGCTTGAGAGAGACCTTATTAAATGGATCCAGAACAAATGACAGCCCAAAGGTCATATAGAAAAACGAAAATTTATGGGGAGATTGGAGTTGGGGCTATCTTTGGTTCCGATGGAAAAATGATTTCTCAATTTTCTTGGGGATTTGGAATAACTATTAACAACCAAGCCAAGTTTCTAGCCCTATGGATGGGATTGGAGATTGCCAAGGATTGTGAAATTTCCAGAATAAATGTCTTTGGAGACTCAATTCTCACCCTACGATAGTTCACCAAAGCCAAGAATGTCATTAGTAGTGAGTGTGTGACCCTATGTCAAAGGATTCTTGCCTCAATCTCTCATTTTGAACATGTGAATTTCTACCATGTATTTAGAATCCTAAACTCGTTCGTTGGTGAGCTTGCTAAAAAGAGTGCTAGCATGAACCAAGGAGAAATAGAATTAAATTAGAGATAAGAATTATCTCCAATTCTTTGACATGTCAATTAGTTGAAGTATAATCTTGACATTATGGGAGAGAGCTTTCTACCACTCTCTCCATCCTCTGAAAATTTTGTGCATGTCAAGGAAGAATCAAGATTATTGTCTAGTAGAATTTTGGTCCCAACATCATTATATTTATCGGTCAACCCTCCCTCATCTATGTTCCCAAAGTATCAAGGTTCATCCTAGGTGTCCAACGACGGTGTATAGGTGGTCTTCCTCTATAACATCATTCCTTATCAGAGGTCTTGTCTATTTATTTTTCATGAGGTATGTATCATTACAGTTTCACCTGGATGAGGCACTCAATGCAGCTTGCTTGAGAATGAAGTTAATTCCTCTGTCTCGTAGTGTCCTGTCGACGTTTCTCCCCTACATAGTTGAATTTTCGATGGATATTTGGGTCTCATCGCTGCAAGATGGCTCATGCCAGAGCTTGGGATTTCTTTATATATTAATCCCTCCAAGCCTTCGACTTTTAACATGGTATATTGCAATTGTTCTCTGTGCCTTGGCTCATCATTCTCCCTTCCAATTGTCTCGATGGATTGAGGTCGTTGGAGAGATTATTCTAATTCTGAACTGCAGAGTTATGAAGCCTCAATTTAGAATGTTAGGAAATCTTGACATTTAGGAGAACAATAATGCATTGACTATGATTGGCAGGTTGTTCAACACCTCCCAAGCCCTACTTGTCTGTATTCAAAATCTCGAAGACATGGACGAGAGGAAAAAATGGTTCTTCCAGCTCTTCTTGGATGCCAAATTTCTCTCCCATCATTTCAAAATGGAAGACTCATTAGATGGTCTGAAGGAGGAAATTCACTTACTTAGCTCTTAGGTAGCTGCATTGGAAGTCTCCTCGTCTACTATTGCAAGAGAAATTCATGGAGGTATTGGCCTCAAGCTTCCTGCATATCGTAAAAGAACTCGTTGTCTTGGAGGACTCAAAGAGGGCAGTCATAACACTAGGTGATCTTTGCTTTATGTCCTAGAGACAATTTTGGTTATGCGGTTGGTTTCAATAATATCTATCTATATAATATATATTTTTTTAAATGCATCTTCGTGCTTGGGTATTTTTTTTTTTCTAAGTAATTCTAAATCTATTATGGGAACATGTGGTACATAGCGTTCATGGCCTGCATGAGGCAGACTGTCAGCAAAATATCAAATATTGAGCTGCCCTTTGAGGGAAACCAACCCGAGCATTGTTTAAGAGCTGGCTCATCCGAGGAAACTAGCTTTGACACATCAGTACTAAACAAAAAACCAGCGTCGCCCACGAGGGGAAACCGACTCATTCTAAGTTTTTGCCTAAGACCGAAAACAATAGCAATTGCCAAAAAGTCATAGAGACCGTACAAGATTACTTGAACGTGGAGCTCAGCTAGAGGCCGTAGTCGCCTGAGGGCGATTCTTCTTCTATTCTGCACCATCCCGCGTCTTCATCTTTGTGGGTCGGATCACTTGGAGCTGCAGCTGGTTCAGCATATCGAACTCCCACCTGGAAACCTTCAGCTTGAGGGTTGCTGGAGCAACCCTCTCCTCCTTTGCGCGAAGCATCGAAACCTACAGGCATAGTGGTGTGCAGAGCAGAAGATGGTGCAGGCTCATTATTCGGAGGGGCAGTAGATGGAGGGGCGGGAGTAATCTCGGCAATCTCTTTGAAAGAGACAGTGACTGTTGTGATGATCAGAGGCTTGTCGGAATTGCTTTGAAAGTGGAAAATGGCGGTGGAAGGGTTGTGTAGGGGCGCGATAGGAGTGGGGCGGGAGTCAACAGGAGGTCTGGAGGTTTCAGAGCGCTGTCTGGGCAAGGAGGGGACTCTGCGTCTACGCTCGGGGCCATGCTGGTGTCTCGCTCGAGAAGGATGCTAGAAGCTGTCTGCAGAGGAAGACGACGTCGAGGAGGCAGAAAGAGAGTGCCGGCGCCTGGCTGAGGGAGCACGCGTGCTGCCCCGTCGGCACCTTAGCCTATGTCTGAGCTTAGGCATAGTGTGACCAAGGTCAAGGGGATGAACAAACGGGAAGCAAGGAGGCAAAGAATCCAAGAACTCAGGCGGGGTAGCAAACAGACAAGAACAGTAAGGATTGTGGGTGTAGTGCAAACTAGGTAAAAAATCGATGCAGCAGGTGAGCGGACAGCGTCTGCCTACCTGAGTGTGGAAACTAGGCGAGGTAGCTTCTTGAGAGCACTTGGAATTGAGAGGTTTGATCTGCATAGGCATGAAGCTCAGCTGGGCGTTGCGGAGAGGCCAAGCGATCAGACGGAGAAAGGAAACGGAACGCTGAATGACGATGGTGCAAAGGCGAGAGTACATGAAGGGAGGCTTGCTACCTCGACCATCCCACCGACGTAAATGCTGCGTGGGGTGGTGGATTGCAACGAAGATCATGGCGGTGAGAAATAAATTCAGCCAGCGTGAGTCCATGTGGCTAGGCCACGCGCCCTCCCGCGGCATTACATCCGTCCGGACAACCTTAATCACCCGTAGCCAGGAGATTGTAGTCCTGTTGCACCAGCAAAGTGCATTCCTGATGTAGTTTGCTATCATGAATACTGGAGAGGGGTCCTGCTGTGAGAGTTTGGGGGCTCCCGACGCCTAAGTTTGCCAGAAGATCAACGACCTTATTGCCTGCTCTCTTGGTGTGCCTAAAATAAATAGCTCGCCGATTTTGCAACCAGCCAGCTATGAGTTCGAGCCTGGCCATCAATCTCCAGCTATTAGCCACCCGAGAAGGAGGAGAGCCGAAGAGGAGTTTCTGGGCCATATTGATGAGAATTTGCGAATCTCCCTCTATTTCGAGAGGGAAGAAATTGTACATTTGGGCCAGCTGCATACCCTGCCATAGACCTTCAAGCTCCATGGAGTTATTAGTATCCCACCCTATTGAGTTGAAGAAGATGAGCGCTGGACTGCCATTGTGGTCCCTGAAGATCCCTCCAAATCCAGCTTCCCCAGGTTTACCTTTGGATGCCCCATCAAAGTTGAGCTTCAGAAAGCCAGCCAGAGGAGGGGCCCATGAGTCGAGTGTGTCCATCTGAGGACCCCGGTTGCCTGTAGGAGAAGGATAAATGTGGAGACTGAAGTGCCACCTATTCCAAATTTGTTGTTCAATAGGGAGAGTCAGAAGGTCCTCCTGCTTCCAATTTTAAAGGGCTAAGGTCTCCTGAAGATTGCTGCATAGGTTGTTCCATAAGATTTCTTGCGGAGTGGACTGGTCTTTGAAGATTCTCTTGTTTCTCTCCTTCCATATGGTCCAAAGGGTTAATCCTGGGATGAGTCTCCAAAGGGTGTTGAGGATGGTGCAATTGTAGGGAGTCGGGGGCCAGTTGCGAAGGATAGTATTTAAGTCTCCTGAACTTCTACCATCTCTCCTACAATGCGTGCTTATGTTTTCCCATAAGAAGACTGCCAGAGGGCAATTGATCATGAGATGAGTTATGTTTTCCTCTAGGCTATTGCAGTTGGGGCATCTTGAGGGTCCAACAAATCCCCTTTTGAGAAGATTGTCCCAAGTGAGTATTTTTTTGTGACAGAGCAGCCAAAGGAACGTGGAGACTTTCGGCCATGTAGGAGGTGACCAGAGATCTTTCCAAATGGGATCAATGGGATCATGATTTTGAGTTAATAGAGAAAAAGCTTCCTGAGTGGTGAACTCTCCTTTCGATGTGTGGCCCCATCGAAGGATGTCCTGTTTGTCTGAGTATCTGATCTTTCTGCTATTCAAGGCCGCGTCCAGAGCTGAGATCGAGTGTTCTTGCTGATTATTCAGGCATGATGCTACCGATTTCCAGCGTCGATAGCCATAGATTTGGTTCTCCTCCCAGAAGCACTGAATTGGAGCTGCGAGAGAGTGGATCAGATCTGGTTGCAAGGGCGGCTCGATGGTAGAGAGCAGATTCGGTTGCTATTGCCAGGAATCAGTCCAAAATCTGGCTGTGTGGCCATTGCAAACCTCCCAAAAGTTGTGCTCTTGGATTAGGTGGCGAAGTTGCTTGGCTGCATTCCAAATTTGAGAACCCGTGTCGACTGCAGAGAGTCTGATTAGCAGAAGGAGGTCTGTGATTAGTGTATTTGGTAGTCTAGAGCTTGGCCCATGGGCGCTGAGGGGAAGTTAGCCAACGCCACCATATCTTGGCTCCCATCATCGCGTTGTTGTGCTAGGGGTCACGAAGGCCAAGGCCACCTGCAGTCTTGGGTCTACAAATCATAGCCCACTTCACTAGCGCCCATTTCCTGCTATGTCCTGATGTTCCCCACAGGAACTGTCGTTGAAGAGCTCTGATCTGCTTAAGGACCCACTTGGGGGCTGCAAGCACAAAGAAGAGATACAGGGGCATGGTTTGAAGAACCGCCTTGACCAGAACGAGTCTGTTGGGGAGGTTAAGAGCGCGATAGGTCCAGGAAGAGAGTCTGGCCTCGAGCTTGCTAAGTAGATTTTGCCAGGCTGAGTGCTTGAGTGCAGAGTTAGTCAGGGGTGCCCCAAGATATTTATCGGGAAGCTTGGCAACAGAAAAACTAAGGATCCTAGAAATACGGTTTTGGAAATGGACGGCTGTATTGAAGAAGAATATTTGCGACTTTGAGGCGTTGACAGTCATGCCCGAGGCTTCAGCGAAAAGATCAAGCAGGCCTTTGAGGGTGGAGGCTTCCTGGGCAGAAGGGTGGCCAAAAAGCATGCTATCGTATACAAACTGCTGATGGGTGATGGGAGAGGCTCCATGGACTGCAATACCTCTAAGGCGCTGGGCGTGGAGAGCATGGGATATGCAGCGACTAAGACCTTCGGCCATGAGAACGAAGAGAAAGGGGGACAGAGGATCTCCTTGCCAGATCCCACGGGAGGGGGAAAGGGGAAGGGGGGAATGCCATTAACAAGAACAGAGAAGAATGAGGTGGAAATAAGGCTCATGACCCATCTGATCCAAGTGGGGCTGAAACCATAGGCTGTTAACATCTGACGAATATAGTTCCAATTTAATTTGTCGAAAGCCTTAGAAAGACCGATCTTCAAGAGCATACCTGGCTTTTTGGTCTGTTTCAGTGAGTGGATGACTTCATGCGTGAGGATTTTGCCATCAAGAATTTGGCGACCCTCCACGTAGCCTGTTTGCTCTGGGGAGATGAGCATGGGGAGCAGCGGCTTGAGTCTGTTGGCGATGACCTTCGAGATGATTTTGTATATGACATTGCAAAGAGCAATAGGGCGAAATTTATCCGGAGTAGCTGCCTGGTTTTCTTTAGGGACCAGAGTAATGAAGGTGGCATTGAGAGACGGTAGGAGCCAGTGCATGGATCTGGATTCCTCCACAAGATGCCAGACATCATTTTTGATTAGTTCCCAGAAGTGGTGGAAGAAATTGGAAGTGAAACCATCTGGTCCTGGCGCTTTATCTGCTTTGTTTTGAGCCACTGCTTGCTCCACTTCCAGGAGGGTGACCGGGCGAAGAAGGAGCTGATTATGATCCTCCGTGATGAGTTTAGGAATGTGTTGAAGGACTCTATTGATGGTAGGTTTCTGATCAGTGTTGTCTTCCCGCAGTACAGATTTGAAATGGTTGACTAGTTCCCCCTCTATGGCTTGGTGATCTTCCAATATCTCTCCTGATTGATTTATGAGAAAGCCGATGTGGTTGCCCATTCTACGCTGGATAGTGGAGCGATGAAAGAACTTAGTATTCCTCTCCCCCTCTTTCAACCATCTGATTCTGGATTTTTGCTTCCAGTAAATTTCTTCTTGCTACCTTCTTTCCTCTAATTGTGTGAGCAGGCTTTGCTCTTTCTGATTGATGGCATCATTACGCCCTTCTCGGATGATTTGGCGCTGCAGATCTGCCATTTCTTGTTCGATGTGTTTTTGCTGTTGGAAGATATTGCCGAAAGTAGAGTGGTTCCAATCCTTAATGCGGGTTTTGAGGTCTTTGAGGTGTTGCTGAAACTGGTACATTTTGGATCCTAATGGCGGAATGAAGGCCTTCCAAGCTGAGTGGACCATTTCCTTGAAGCCTGGATGAGTGAGCCAGAAAGCTTCGAATCGGAAGGGTCTTTTGACGCAGTCTCCTGGTTTGGACCATTGGAGGAAGATGGGCCAGTGATCTGAGCCAGAGTAAGGCAGGATGAAAGTCTGAAAGTCACCCCCAATGTGAATGGCATTATCGGAGAAGAGGAAGCGATCTAGTTTGGAAGCGATTTGCTGTGACCCATATCTCTTGTTGTTCCAGGTGTGGGTCCCATTTGCAAATGGGAGATCAATTAACTAGTTCCGTTGTATGAAATATTTGAAATGAGTGATTTCCGATTCCATATTTGCCCTGCCGCCTCTTTTTTCCTCTGGACAGGTTATCATGTTGAAGTCCCCTCCTAAAATCCAGAGGGGATGAGTTCTATTGGAGTTGAGAAGCTCAATTGTATCCAGCAGCGCTATTTTCCTGGCAGCGTCTTGGGGAAAATAGGCATTGGAGAGATGGCCATGCAAGTTGGTGCCATGGATGTGAAATGAAGCTTGAATTAAATTGTGGGCTGCATGAGCATCACTTATTGAGATAGTTCGCGGATCCCAGACAATAGCTATCGCGGATCCCAGACAATAGCTAGACCTCCAGAAGCTCCGGAGGCATCGACTGCCATAGATTGACATCCAGGCCAGGCTCTTGAGAGTATGGGGCCTAGAGTGAGGCTGTTGCATTGAGTTTCTTGGAGGAATAAGACTTGGGGTCTTTCCATCCTTATCAGGTTCTTGATCATACGAAGTTTGGAGGGGCTATTGAGTCCCCTTATATTCCACGAGACGAGTTTCATTGGGAACTGCTTTCACGAGGTGGAAAGAACTTGGTAAGCTTGGGATACCTACCAGATTCCATGAGCATCTCCCCAACGAGGATAGTTCTTTGCAAATCAGTGTTCCTTCCTCTTTTCTTCGAGTCTTTAAACAATTTTTTCCCATCCCATGGGCTGCCTTGCTGAATACCCAGGGTTTTCTGATGTTGCTGTGCTCGTGTGAGTGCCACCGTTAGGTTCTCAATTTGTTTTTCTGAGATCTGATCATACTCCCTTTTTCTGCAAGCTTGCTCGAGGGTAAATATGTCTAGGTCTCCAATTTCCACCATTTCCGCTTCTTCCTCCATAAGACTGCTTTGTCCTGCATTGGCCGCAGTTGTAACAACTTCCATGTGCCCAGCTGGGGCGGCACTGGTTCCAGGCTCAGCATTCGGCGGGGGTTGAGTGGAGCATTCGGCGGGGGTTGAGTGGAGGCTTGCTCAAGAGGGGTATTTGAATCTGAATTGGTTAGGATTTCGAAGCGGTTGCTAGAGGAAGGCGGGGGAGGATTTTGTGAGGGGCCTTTAGGGTTGGTCGGAGGGGTTTTCTTGGTGTGACGGTGGCGATTCTGGACTTTGGTGAAGCCCTCTGCATCTGGGGTGGTGGAGGTGGCAGAGGGATTGCTGGGAGGGGCATTCAGAGGGCAGTCTTGAAAGAGGTGACCATGGGTATGGCATCTTCTACATCTAAAAGGCACATGTTCATAGTCTATGGACTGAACCCATTCATAGTCATCATGATAGAGACTTACCGAGTCTGGAAGGGCGCTAGCTAGATGCATTAAGACGCAGATGCGGGCGTAGGAAGTGTAGCGTTTGAGCTTGGTTTCCTCCGCCGTTTTTATGAACTCTCCAAGACCATTTCCAATGTCTTTGAGGGATTCTTCGTCCCAGTATTCCAAGGGCAGAGAATACAGCCTGATCCAGACCGGCGCACAGTTAAAATCCTCTTTATCTGGGTTGAATCTTTCGATCCATTCACGAAGATATAGTCCCAATGAGTTGAAGAAGTAGGGGCCCTCGTCCATGACGCGGTTTTGTCCTCCAGACAGTTTAAAATGGCCGTGAAGAACCCTTTGGGACCGAGTTGGAGCGTGACTTGGCCCTTCGGCTTCCACTTGGTCTTGACCCATCCATGAAGGGCTTTTTCAGTGGGCCAGAAGCCCACGAATTTGCCAATCAATGCATGATCACGCATGTATTGGATCTGAGCATTGATCCGCTGGCTGGGGAGATCAATCTTGGGCCGTTCTGCAGCAATCGGCCGGCAAGTGGTAGAAGTGACTTTGGGAGAGGCCGTATTACCTTCAGGATCTACGCTTTTGTCTAGTTGCGTTTTTGAATCTTGCCTGGTGTGTTGAGTGCACTCAGCATTGCCCGTGGAATCGCTGTTCGTACCCAAGCTCTGAGCATTGCCAGAGGGGGCGCGATTCATGTCAGTAGTTGGTGTCTAGACTGCAGAGGTATTGCGATTGGGGGGGGCTTGGTGAGCCTCCCCCTGCGATGGATCCATGGCTCTGGATCAGCAGAGTAGGAACGGAGGCGCACGCGGTCGAAAGGGAAGAGAGCAGTAGGAAATGCAGCGGGTCGGTGCCGTTGCTGAAGAAGAGGAAAACCCTAACGCATGAAGTTGCAGAGCTCTGACTCGATATTCTCTTTGTGCCCCGTGCTTGGGTATTTTTACAGAATATACAATAGTTATATTTTTTGTATGAATTGGTTTGCCACTTCAAGGACTAGTAAACTCTATGTTTACTATGATGAAGATATGTTTTTTTGTATAAGATAGAAGATGTAAGGGTTTTGGGCCCTCTCCTAGTTTTTATTAATATAAATACCTTTACTAGTTCCATTAAAAACAAACAAAACTTAATGCAAATTTATAATATAATAAAAATAAAAATTAAATTAAATTAAAATATCATAAAATAATCAATTTAAACTATATATCTCTCTATATATGAAAAACAATTAACATATATATACACATTAAATTACAATTTCAATATATTTATTACAATATCCACTTTATTAACATGATTACTGTAAATATTACACATCTTGAAATGACAAGAAAAGAAGTGAAAGAAGTTACTATACATAAATTTAAAAATATCCATACTAATCTCCTATATTTCATAAATATTATCATAATTTCTCTTAATATCTAGACACCTTATGATTGTTTAACTTATATATTACTCATGCTCTAATAAAAAGATTAAAAGATTACAAAGTATATTGTGATAAAAGTATTTATAATTATTTTTTAAATATATGACTTTTTTTTAAATCATATTAAATAATAAACATTAAATTATAAAACAACTCAAATACACTTTACAGATTAAAAAAAAACCTTCGTAAAATTACTTTAAACTTTAATCATATTTGATATTATTAATTTTTTATTAAATAATTAAAAAAATATTATGATTAAATATTTAATTTATAAGAATACAATAATATTATAGAAAATAAAGATTTTTTATAACAACTATTAATTTTAATTATTTTTTTATTTTGTTAAATTTTAATTAAATTATTAAAAATATATATAAAAAATAAATATGTAAAATACTATTTATTTAAATTTAATGATAAATTATAATAAAATTAAAAAATAAATAAAATTAAAGTGAAATTAAGAAATTATATATATATATTAAATTTATGTTATTTAAATTTATTGAGAAATTATAATAAGATAAAGAATTAAAAATAAAATGAAATTAAGATATCTTAAGAAGTAATTACTTTAAAATATTTAAAATATATATTTATTTTATTTAGTATAAAGGAAAATGTAAATCTTAATAACATAAAAATAAACTTCTTATCATACATCTATATTAAATTACAATTTCAATATATTTGTTGCACTATTCATTTTCTTAGTATTTTAATTCATAACTAAATTTCTAAAACAAACCAAATAATTTTCTTAATTTTTTTATTATTAAATTTATTAAACTAAATTTTATTTTAATAAATGTTAATAATCATCATATATGCATATTTTATTTTCAAAATAAGTTTAGTAGGGTTACAAAGGCTTGGCCATATGGGGACATCCTGACAATTACTTTATTGTACAATTAAAAAACATAATATTAGTCCACCATATTTTAATTATGAATACAATTTTAGTCCACTATATTTGTTTTTTGTTCTTGAAGTTGTGTATGTTCCTTAAGGCTTTCCTTGTGGCTTGAGAATCCATGATCCAGGGACATCTAAGCCATGAAAGTCACCCGAGGATCACACCTAGCCTGGGCCACACCAACCCTAAGTTGACTGGATTTTAGCATGTCTCCTCCTCATAACAGGGACACAACCACCTCTGTGAGGTTTGATCATGGGTTGGGTTGCGGGTTGGGTTGCCTTGCTAACGAGGCCCATCCTCTACCATTTATGCTAGTGGGACTTGACTAGTCCACCATACTTTAATTATGAATACATTTTTTAATATCTTTGGAGATTTAAGTAAATATGATGAAAATTTTATGTCCACCATACTTTAATCATGAATACATTTTTTAATATCTTTCTAGATTCAAGTAAACACGATGAAAATTTTCTGTTGTGCATATCTTTAGAATTAGATTCATGTGTTCTCTTAAGCCATAGTCTTTGATAAACTTGAAATCAAACCATGATGATGCATGCCACCATTTTTCTCCTTTTTTAAGAAATTAACTCTATGCTAATTTTCATGAAGTCCACTTAGAAATAATACTAATGATAATTATAGGCACAAATAATACTAGTAATAGTTATAAACACCTTTAAATAGATCAACATTTAATTCTACATTTTTTTTTTTTAGAAAATTACCTATATTATTTTCTAAAATCCTACATTTTATTATTGTTCAAATAAACTTTATCATTCAAATAAACTTTATCCTTCTCATTCAGTTCACTTAGATTTTTGTTTATTTATTATTATTTCTAATGAAAAGTATGATTATGTTCCATAATTTCATTATAGTAATAAGATCCATGGATTAAAAAGCTTTTTAAAATTATTTTAAACTTTAATTAAAATGATATAATATATGATTTTCTTAAATATTAATTAAATAATTAAAGAAAAAAAAGTGTGAATAAGTATTTAACTTGAAAGAATAAAACAAAAAGTGTGAATAAGTATTTAACTTGAAAGAATAAAACAAATATTATAGAAAGTTGAAAAAAAAAATACTTTAAATTTTAATAAATTGAAGTTATAATTTTATTAGATTTTAATAAAATCATTAAAAAATATAGATATACAATAAATATATATAGTTTTTTTTTTAATTTATTGAAAAATTATAATATAATAAAAGATTAAAAATAAAATATCATAAAAATTAACCAATTTAAAACCTCAAAAGACATTATAAAGGAAAGAAAAATAATAATAATATAAAAATAAATTTTCTGACATATATCTAACTTAAATTACCATTTCAATATATTTATTATAATATTTATTTTTTTTAAGATATTAATTCATGTGAATTATGGTGATTTATGAAATTTTTTCTTAAAATTATTGTAATACATAAATAAAATTCTAAAACAAACCAAGTAACTTTCTTAATTTTTATTTTAAATTTAATAAACTTAATTTAATTTTAAAAAATTACTAATTATCATCATATATATTTACTCTCTTTTCAAATTAAGGTTAGTAGGGACATAGAGTCTTGGCAAAAATAAGGTTAATAGGTACATAGAGTCTTTACTATATGGGGATTAGATCTTCACAACTACTCTATTGTACAATTATTTTTATGTCCAAAACATAATATTAGTCCACCATATTTCAATTATGAATACATTCTTCAATATATTTTGAGATCTAAGTTAGCATGATGAAATTTTTAATACTCAACATCTCTTTAGAATTAGATTCCATAGAAAAAAATATGAACCATCGTAACAAGCCAAATATATGAACTCAGAATCAAACCATGATGATACATAACACCATTTTTTTCTAGTTTGTAAGTCTTCAACAATCAATTGCATGCTAATTATGAGAAAGTCCACTTGGAAATAATATTAGTGATAATTATGGACACATTCAAATAAATCAACACTTAATTCTACATAATTTTGGGGACCTCTTAATTCTTGATCCTCACATGGTGAAAATGTTTATATGAATACTACAAATCATGAGGTGATAGGGAAAGGAGTTACTTTAGAGCAATCTAAAACTATCCATACTAATATCCTAAATTTTACTAATTTGATAATCTCACAGAGATCACCATAATTCCAATGAGTATCATGACACTCTATTACTCTCTAACCTTCATATGGCTCATGTTCTGATAAATGGATTACAAAGTCTCTACTTTGATAAAATTACCTATAATTATTTTCTAAATCATAATTATATGACCATTTTTCTAATATCCTACTATCTTATAGACATTTTGTTCTTTTTCATATAAAGAAATTCAAATACACTTTATCCTTCTCACTCAAGTGAGATTTTTTTTTTAAAGCTAAAAGTAAGATTATGATAAATTATTTCATTTAAGGAATAATATCAAGAGATAAAAAACTTCCTAAAATTACTTTAAACTTTAATCAAAATCATGTATATTTTTGTTAAATTTTGATTAAATAATCAAAGAATTAAAAAAATTATGATTAAGTATTTAATTTATTAAATAATATAAATATTTTAGAAAATAAAAAAACTTTTTAAAATTACTTAAATATTAACCAAATTAGGGTTTTTCTCTGAAAATTTTTATGAATCATCCATTTGCTATTGACATAATCGATACTACAATTTGATTCTATATCATTTCTGATGACTTCCATTTCTTCCATCACTTATTGAATCAATGAGTGGGCAATGAGTGGGCATGTGGGGAAGGGTGAAAATCCGTCTTATAGAGCATTTATGTTAGGGAATCACTAGTCCAATCCAAGTGGATCAGGCACTTGCAAGGGAAACAATAATATTTGAGACAAGCTTATCCTTAGAGCTCAATGCCAATCCCACCTTAAAGGAAGATGTATGTCTAAAGTTGTGGTAAACCCTAAGTATGTGGTTCCAAACAATAAGTTGGAGTGGTATTATCAATATATGAAGGATCATGCACTCATTTACAAATTCATATGGATTTGGCCACTTGAGAGAGACCTTTTTAAATGGATCAAGAACAAACAATAACCCGAAGGTCATATAGATTTGAAACTCGAGACAAAATATTTTTTCACGGTGATATTGTCTAATATGGAAGATAATTCCTAGGTCATTGAAAATGGGCCATATTTTTTCAATAATATGGGTTTTTTCATGATGTTTTGGGAGGAGTGTTATAATCTAGAGAAAGAGAAATTCCCAACAACCCAAGTATGTGTGAGATTGTTTTCTCTACCGACAAATTTATGGGATCCTGAGATTCTTGAAGGTATTGGTAATTCCATTGGAACATTTGTTCAAATATCAAATGTTACCAAAAGAGGTCGATATATTTCTTATGCTATGTTTTTTGTATACATGAATATATCACAACCCTTTCCAAAATTAGTAGAAATTTATTACCATGATGAAGTATGGTTCCAACCTCTAGACTGTGAGAATGCACCCTTTAGGTACAAGAGATGACATGAGTATGAGAAATTTTTTCATGATTTCTCACTAAATAAAGTTGAAATGAAGGGAAAAACTACAAAGGAGGACTATGAAGGATTTCAAGCAGTGGTTAATAAAAGGAAAACCCCTGAAATTCAAGAAATAACAACAAAAAATAAATATATCATGCTCTCAGCCCAAGAATATAACTTGGAACTTCTAGAGGTTTTGATGAACCTAGATAAAGAAGGGAATAATTTCTCGGAGAAAGGAGCACTAAATTGGAAAACCCTAGAGGCCTCGTCAGAAATCTCGGATCGAGAGAAAGAGCCCATGGTGGAAACATAAGGAATGGACACTAAGGAGATTGGAAAAACCCTCAATAACAAGGTACAAATATTGGATAGTATGTAAACGAAATGAATAAAATTGTATCTGAGGTTTATTTCAGAGAACCAAAAATATCAATTCTGAGAGCTTTGTAAAAAACTGAAAATCCAAGGCAGGATAGGTGTTGAGAAACAAGAAATATATGACATGGGATTAGGAGCTCAATACCAGAATGGTCAGGACAAAGGATCGACACTAGAAGAGACTAGAAGAAGAGGATGTAAAACCACTATAGAATCAATCCAAACAGTTGGTGAACTTCTCATCAACACAAGATAGGTGATAACACTATTGGAGGTGTTTTCCTTCTCTAAATATTATACTCAATGAACATCATCACATGGAATATACATGACCTCAATAATAGAGGTAAAAAAAGAAATATTAGGGATAGGATAAGTACATAACATCCATAAATTATAATATTGTAGTAGACAAAAAAAATTAAGTGAGAAGGTAAAAGAGATCGCAGAATGTTGTTGGAAAGGTCATGAATCAATGGTGCTGGGTGATAAAGGTAGTGTTGTAGGTCTTGAATTCCTTTGGAACCCCCTGAATTTTTCTTTCGTATATTTTATCAAGTGCCACATATTTTATCAAAAAGATTTATATATACCAGAACCGAAGAGATGGTTTGTTTGATAATTGTTTATGGCCCTCATCTCCTAGTGGAAAAGGTGACATATTTATTTGACCTTTGTTTAATTCAAACCCTGCAGCAATATGAGTTATGAATTGTAGGGGGGATTTTAATCTTATTAAATCCCCGGAGGAAAAGAAATGGGGAATTAGAAGGCTTCAATATGAGGTTCTTCAGTTTGAAACTATGATTCATGACTTAAGGATGGCAGATCTAGATATAATTAATGGAGATTTCACTTGGAATAATCATAGGGATGGAAAACATTAGGTAGCAAGCCACTTATACCGGGGTGAAAATGTGAAGTTGGGTTACACTTTTTGCCCTTTTTTGAGAAAAAAATTTCATTTTTTTCTATTTTTCAACTTTCTGCAAGCCAAAATAATTTTTCTGTTTAGAGTTTCATTTTGCGATAAAAATAAAAGTTGTCAGAAATTTTATTAGCTTTCTATTACTTATTTTTTGGAAATTTTTTATACACATTTGTTATGTCAACTTAGTGTTTCTTTGAGTGTGTGTTTTTTAACAATCAAATGATTCATAAAAGTCATGTTAATACGCGCTGATGTATTCTTTGAAACTTTGTGATTTTGAGAAGAAAAATGTGTTACAACAATCTAGACAGAGTCTACTTCGATTTCATTATATTTACAAAACCAACTTATGCATATCATAATTACTAGAATTTTTTGAACTAATCCAATATGAAAAAACTACATATTTTGAATATGTTTCGTGACACACGAAATTTCTCAACATATAAGTTATAAACTAAAAATATAAAAACTACCCATTACAGACGACGGACCAATGTAATGCACCATAATTTTTTCAAATTTTTAACAGTGTATTTTGGAAGATACAAAATATTGATTTCACTTAATCATAATGACCTTCATAAATTGTTTGCACCCATTTTATTACAAAATTAATTAAAATTAGTAAATATTTATGAAATTCCATAAAATTTATATTTCCTAAAAGTAGATTGAATTCTGAAAATGCTTGTCTTGGTTTCGACAGTTAATTCAGAATGTTTCATGGAGTTTAATCAATCCAAAGTTGAAGATATGTATTTAGAGCTTGGATCTGCGTAATTGCAGACGTGTTAGTTTGACCGAACTTTTAAAAAAAGTTGGGCTGAATTGTTTTTTGCGCTGACGACCCGTCAAGTCTAACGACACAAAAGCTCAGCTGAATTTATTATAAAAGTTCGGCCGAACTTTTACTTGACTTTTCATTGGCCGAAAAATACAGCAAAGCCCCTCCAAAAAAAGCATTTCGCGACAATATAAATTGACATAAAAAAATTCATTATTTTCGCATAATTTCGCACATTTCTTCATTTGGTATGATTTTGCAAAGGATTGTTTTGGGTTTAAGGAATTTTCTTGGAGGTACATTCAAAGGACATTTTTGCAAAGGATTGTTTTGGGTTTAAGGAATTTTCTTGGAGATACATTCAAAGGACATTTTTGCAAAGAGTTGTTTTGGGTTTAAGGACTTTTTTTGGAGGTACATTCAAAGGACATTTCTTGGAGGTATGTGATACAATTTTTGAATGTTTTTTGGACTTCATTTTTGTAAAGTATTTTGTTTTTAGAGGTTTTGGGCTTATATTTCATTGTTTTTTTTAAAGAAGTTTTGGGCTTAATTTTCATTGTTTTTAGAGGTTTTGGGCTTAATTTTCAAAAGAATTTTTTTTTGGATGTATTTTGTTTTCAGAGGTTTTTGGGCTTAATTTCCAAAAAAAAAAAATTGGACTTAATTTCGAAAGGACTCTTTTTAGGCTTAATATTCAAAGGGCACTTTTTGGAGGTATTTTTTAAAGTGATATTTTTTTAGAGGCTTTTTTGAAGTATTTTTTAAAGTGGCATTTTTTAAGAAGTTGGAATTAATTTTCAATTAACATTTTTTGGAGGTATTTTTTGAAATGACACTTTTTTAGAGTACATGTTTTGGGTTGAAGTAAATCTTTTATAATGATTTTTTTAAATGAGTTTTTGTCTAACTTTTTAAATGAAATTTTTTTGCAGGACTTCGAAGGAAATATTTTGAGCTTCATTTCATTTTTATAAGACATTTTTTTCTCGGATTTTTTAAAGTAAGTGTTTTGGATTGAAATATGTATTTTTTGCAAAAAAGTAAAATAAGTTTTTTTAAATTAAATCTTTTGTGATGTTTTTTTTAATTGAGTATTTGTCTAAATTTTTGAAAGAAATGTTTTGAACTTCATACTCTATTATCATGGGAAATCGAAGGAATTGCGCGAGAAAATATGATTGAACAAGAGACCCTGAGGAAAGTAGAGAAGAGGGGAGAGAATCTTGCAAAAGAAAGAGAGAAGCAATCTCAAATATTGAAAGGGAAAATCAACCTCAACTAGAAGTTGAAACAAGTATGTAAATGTAAATATTATGAATTTGATATTTAAAATTTTCCTAGTGTAAAATGTGAAGCTTAATTTTTATTTGCTGAACTAATTTGAAAAATATTTTGCAATGTAAACAGAGAGAGATATCCCTCAAAACATTGATGATGAGATACAATATTTTGAAAGAGAAAGTGAAAGAGATATTGAACCAATGATTGAAGATGGTGAAAATGTTGAAAGAAATTCAAGTGAAGAAATTGAATCACAAGGTGTGTGTGTGTGTGTATATATATATATCTGTTGAACACATGCACATATTATTGAAATTATACATATTTATTAATTTAGTTATTTATTGAATATGTAAACTTATTATGTACTATTGATTCGAATATGTACAGTTGAAATCAATGTCAATGATGAGATGTTGAACACACACACACACACATATATATATGTTGAACACATGCACAAATTATTGAAATTATACATATTTATTAATTTAGTTATTTATTGAATATGTAAAATTATTATGTACTATTGATTCGAATATGTACAGATGAAATCAATGTCGATGATGAGATGTTAGAAAATGTTGACACTCACACATATGGAGATAAAAGAGCTAACCATGTTATACGATATCGTGTTAAACACATTTTTGATACGTACTTCATAAAGGAAAATGTGACAGCTCAATCCCAAATGTTGAAAGGTCTCCTATCATTAAGGAAATTAAAAGAAGCTATGAATTTATTGGGTATTCGAAAATAAAAAAAGATAAAAAAATGAAGGAAAATGTGATACAAAATATAAATAGTGCTATAAATTCAATTAGAAGATCTAGATAGAAAAATGTTTCAGTTGTACGAAGAGAAATACATATGGCAGTGGTTTCAACAAGTACTAAAGAGAATCACTTGGTAAAATCTATGGCATGAGCATTAGGAACCTCACGAAAATCTTTGCACAAACATCATATATTTCGGTTGCAAATAGATGTAAATGATGAAATCACTTGTTGGAGAGCTATTTGTAGGCAACCATACAAAGATGGGCTTGGAGAAAATGTTAAAAAAATAATATATGAATATTGGAAGAAAAATTCACGTGTTTCGCCAAATGCAAGGGATGTGATGTGAAGAAGAATAACACGAAATCAATACGAAGAACATGAAAAACATTTCTTGGATACCCCTCAGATATAGTTGTTCAACAAGTTCAAAGAAGAGAATCATGAAATTCATGTCTCAATTAGTGCTTTTGTTCAACAAAAACCATGGTATGTAAAACCTATCACCGTACGCGACACTTGTTGTTGTCGTTATCATGTGGAATTTCAGTTATATTATGACACATTCCTTAATTTTGGTAGAACATTTTGGAAATATTCACCTCCTCCTTCCACTATCCGTGATTTCATATCTGAAATTCTATGCGGAAGAGAAAGCGATGAATTATTTTACAAAAATAAATGTGTTGGTGGTAAAAAAATGAGATGATTGTGGAAATTTGACTAAATTTCAAAAAAAATATCGTACTGATGTAAATGATCAATCATTTTCCAACATGAAATTGAAATGGAAGAGATATGAATATATCCATACATCGATCAAAGGTTTAAATAGTGCTAAAAGAATTGAATTACAAGAAGAAGAAATTTTTGTGATATATTTTTTGAAAAAGTTCGAGGCAGAAATTTATAAATACACCAAGAATTCCCATAGAGCTCGAAGGAAAGACTTGAAATGCAAAAAATCCCATGAATTTTTTCCACCAGGGACCATTTTGTCAGTAATTGATTTTGCAGAAAACTACACATTTGTTCCACAAAAATAAATTCAGAGTGAGCACTATCATTCTGACTAGGTCTCCATGCTCATCCATATTCTATATGGACATGTTGAACAAAACGTCGATCATATAGAAAGCACCAGTGGAAATCGACATGTTATTAAAGAATATCACTTTTATATTAGTGACGATCGTACACATGATACATATTTTGTACAACACTGTTTTGGAAAGATTTATGACTCCTTAAAAAGTCGTGGAATAAAATTCAATGAACATTGGATATGGTCAGATGGATGCACAGGTCAATTCAAATCTTCACAATCATTCTTTTGGTTGTGTTGTCTTCATAAGAAAACTTGCATTAAAATTCGTTGGAATTTCTTTGAGACTGACCATGGAAAACGAGAACATGATGGTGCAGGGGCATGCATAAAACGAGCTCTTCGAAGATATCAAATGAACCCCTCTGCAAACCGACTTGTGGATGCTAAAGAAGTTGTTTAATGGTGCATCGCTGCTCTAAGCCATGAGACTAACCGATCAAGGGAAGTGCGAAGGTACATTCAATTTAAATTTTATTGGATATCCAATTTTAAACAATTTACATTTATCACAATGATTATCTTTGATGGTATTTTGATACAATAATTACATTCTTCTTTGAATTTTTCATATATAGGTTTTTTTGGCATATTGGGATCGAAGATGTAGATAGATCAATTGGAAATGATGTTGAAACAATAAAAGGGACTCGAAAATTGCATTCAATTAAAAAAAAGTTGTCCACAAATGTGTTTGCATTGGATAAACGAAAATATTCTTGTTTTTTTCATGTTTGTATAGACAACACAGAATCCAATGATGTTTGTGAAAACAAAATGTATGTAAAATATTGGAAACAAATAGAGCTAAATACAAAGGGGAAAATTTTCGTTGCAATGTTTGAAGAAATGCAATCAGAGGAGACTACAATATCATCTGATGGTGATCAAGTTTCTGATCTTGTTAGAGAAGGTAACATTTGAGTTGCTTTCAAATGATAGAGATCTAGAAATAGATACTAAAATTATTTAAAAGTTAATTTCTCATGTTAATTATGATCTAAATTTAAATACATAAGTTTGTTTTATTGTGTAGGAGATGTTTTTGTTGTAATTGCACCTACTGACAACGATGAAAATGTGAAGTATTATTTGATGCGTTGCACTGAACGAAAGATGAAATTATTAGAAAACTTTAATGATCACGGGTTTCCATATGACAGAGGATCTATTATACTGAAAGGTTATTTTTCAAAAAAACTAATCAAAATGGGGATTTGTTTACTTTGAAGACTATGAACTTGATGTCATACGTTGTCAATATAGTCACTTGGTGTGTGCAACACGCATAAAGTTAATAGAGGTTCAATCAAATAAAAAAATGGAAAGTAAGAAATGGAAAATGTCAAAATCTGATCATGAACGAATCATTGAAGCTGGCATTCCATTGGAATTTTTTTTGATTGAACTGCCCAACAATTTCTTCTCTTTGGATTCATGTTTTAGAACTTCCAGAACTCAACTAAAAATTGAACTGCCTTGTTATGTTATCTATGCAAGTGTTTGCACATGTAAATTGTTTTGGTACATGCACACTAGTATCAACTGAAAGTAGCTTTTCTATACATGCATTGATGAAAAATGTTGCATGTATTGGATATATATATATGTTCTAGAATGCAATTTACTGAAAGTAGCTTTTCTATGTGTATTGATGAAAAATGTTGCAAGTACTGGATATATATGTTCTAGAAGTATTGGATATATATAAGCTCTAGAATGAAATTAACTGAAAGTAGCTTTCTATGTGCATTGATGAAAAATGTTGCAAGTACTGGATATATATGTTATATAATGAAATTAACTAAAAGTAGTTTTTCTATATGCATTGATGAAAAATGTTGCACGTACTGGATATATACATATTCTAGGCAATTAATTGAAAGTAGCTTTTCTATGTGCATTGATGAAAAATGTTGCACGTATTGGATATATATATATATGTTCTAGAATCTAATTAACTGAAAGTAGTTTTTCTATGTGCATTGATGAAAAATGCTGCAAGTACTGGATATATATGTTCTAGAATGCAATTAACTGAAAGTAGTTTTTCTATGTGCATTGATGAAAAATGTTGCACGTACTGGATATACACATGTTCTAGGCAATTAACTGAAAGTAGTTTTTCTATGTGCATTGATGAAAAATGTTGCACGTATTGGATATATATATATGTTCTAGAATGCAATTAACTGTTCAAGTAGTTTTACTAAGTGAATTGATGAAAAATGTTGCACGTACTCGATATATATACATTATAGAATGAAATTTTAAAATTTTATGATTGTTTGAAACATCTAACAAGACCTAGAATCTTATGATTGTTTATATATGTGTGTGTGTGTGTGTTGTACTTCAATCGTTTTAACATATATATTCAAACATGTGTACTTAAATCATTTCTACATGTACATATATTCATGTGAATTTTTTTTTGTTTGGAAAACGACAACTTGAATTTTAAAAACAAAACATTATATCATAATCACATGCCAAATGTAGTTCAACCATCCAAAACTTGAGTTTTAAAAACAAAAACATTATATCACAACATTACTTCACATGCCAATTGTAGTTCAACTATCCAATAAAAGAAAAACATTATATCACATGCCAAATGTATTTCAACCACCCAAAACTTAAGTTTTAAAAACAAAACATTAATATAGATCACAACATTACTTCACATGCCAAATGTAGTTCAACCATCCAAAACTTAAGTTTTAAAAACAAAACAAATTATAACACAACATTACTTCACATGCCAAATGTAGTTCAACCATCTAAAACTTGAGTTTTAAAAACAAAACATTATAGATCACAAGTATCAAGTATCAAGTATCAAGTAACATAGTGAAATCCCAAAGTTGGGAAACACTTTTTGGCGGATGGCTAGAATTTGGGTGAAATTTTTAATTTCTCGTCCGAGAAAATAGTCAACGAAATTTCTCGACCGAGAGTTTTTAAAACTCTCGTCTGAGAGATTTTTAATGTTTCGCCCGAGAGTTTGATTGGGCTTGACCGAAGTTAAAATACTCTCGGACAAGAGTTAAGTATTTTCTCGTCCGAGAGTTTTATTGACATAAAATCTCGGGTAAACTCTCGTCCTAGAGTTATAAAACTCTCATCCTAGAGTTTATAAAGGGAAATGGCTTACAAAATAGTGTATAAGAACGTTTTCCATACTACATGTTCAAACTTTCAAAATATTGAGAAAACAAAATATAGATTACACGGCGATGTGTAATATGTAAATGATCAAAGATAGAATTTTGGAGAAATAACTAATCTTGATAGTTTATTAAACTCTCGTCCGAGAGTCGGCCTCGGGTAAACTCTCGAGCGCAAACTCTCGGCCGAGGGTTTGTAAAAATTTCGGCCGAGAGTTTAGCCGCATGGTTAAATGTAACCTGTGGTGGTTTAAACTCTCGGTCGAGAGTTTGAAATTTCTCGGCCGAGAGTTTAATAAATGTCTTGCCCGAGAAATTATCTCGGCCGAGATTTTCTGGTCAACGAAAAACCCAGAAAAATTTGCAGTTTTCAAGAACCTGCAACTTTAGAGGGGAAGAACACATACAAAAAAAAAAAATGTTATCTTTCGGACCTGGTACCATTAGATTCATCTCTGAATCTAGTTTCTAATGATGTAATATTTGTGGAGTTTCATTAAAAACTTCAATCTATCATATTTTTTTACTAAACTGTGTCACTGTGGAATTTCATTGTTCTAAAAATTGCACTGAATGGAAATTCAATAACTTTAAAATGGCAACACCAAAAAAATCAGAAAAATCATACTGCAATTCCTCTCCTTGTCTTCTTCAAAAAGGTATTCTCATTTTTCTTATTGACGAACACATTGAAAAGAAAATCTAGGGCTCATAAAATGTACTGAAACATCACCATTTTTTTTGTCTTCGTCCATTTCAAAAAATAATAATAAATAGTGATTTAATCTAAAAATTACCGAAAAATAGTCAGAACACTAGTTCAATCTATTTAGATTATGATGATATGGTTTATTTCTGGAAAATGAATAACCTTCCCTAAAAAAATTTAGGGTTCAAAAAGTGACTATTTATGTTTGCCTGAAAATTTCAAGTATATGCAGTTAGTAAAAAACAAATTTACCCCTCTATATGTCAATATATTTAAAAAAAAATGAGTATGAAGGTAAAACAATTCTCTACAAATCTTGTTTTTATGTCAAAGTGTAATTTGCATTAAAAATATGAGTTTAGTGGAGTTGAAGTTGAAAAAACATAGAAAATTACAATTTTCAACGTCAAGAAAGGGCAAAAAGTGTTTACTTCACATGCCAAATGTAGTTCAACCATAACACTTTAAAAACAAAACAAATTATAACACAACATTACTTCACATGCCAACTGTAGTTCAACCATTCAAAACTTAGGTTTTAAAAACAAAACAAATTATAACACAACATTACTTCACATCACATGTCAAATGTAGTTCAACCATCCAAAACTTGAGTTTTAAAAACAAAACAAATTATATAACATTGTAACATTACTTCACATGCCAAATGTAGTTCAACCATCCAAAACTTAAGTTTTAAAAACATTATATATCACATTCACATGTACCAAATGTAGTTCACATAAAATATGTCCAAAATTTGTAGATCTCACAAGTATCAAGTATCAAGTTATATATGACTGCATCTAGATAAGACTATATATAAAAAAGTAAATTTAAGACTAAATCTATTGAAAATATAATGTTGCACATGTGCATGTGCATCATCCATCAAATAGTGCATGTGCATCATCCATCAAATACAGATGGATGTAGTGTCTCTCCCAGCAAAGTCACAATCCTCTAGCTATCCTGCGAAGCATGGGGAACCTGTACACAATGTATACAAAATTAAAATTTGATGTTTTAAAATTGAGTGAGAATATATAGAACTTCATGTAAAAAACAAAATGTAAAAAAAATCATGAAATACGAGGTTCCCTGTCCATTTGTTACTCATCCACTACAACTTCCCCCACAAGAACATCTTGAATAGTAAACTGTACAATATACATGTACAGTTATATATATATTAAAAATTTTCAAATGAAAATGCATATATAAACTTATTTTCAATAATATTAAAAAAAAAGTTAGACAACTTGTTCAAATGGTTGAAATGGTGTGGATGTTCCTATCTCCATCGCTAGAGTCCGTGGAGAAAAGAAATCCTCTATAGGAACCTAAAATTCAAAAAATTTAAAAGTATAAAATAACTCAAGATCAATATCTCAATTTATAATAAAACTTTTAAACTTCAATTTATAAACTATAACTTAAAAACATATATTTAAATGAAAAATTGAATACTTCTGCTGGTGGATTTGGCACATCTCTTAAGAGAGGCTCCAAAAGAAAATCTCCAAAAACCTAAAATTCAAAAAATTTAAAATAACTCAAAATCTCTAGATCTCAATTTATAATAAAACTTTTAAACTTCAATTTATAAATTATAACTTAAAAACACACACACACACACACACACACACATATATATATATAAGTGAAAAATTGAATACTTGTGTTGTTGGATATGGCACATATCCTAAGAGTGGCTCGGAAAGAAAATCTGCAAAAACCTAAAATTCAAAAAATTTAAAATAACTCAAGATCTAGATATATCTCATTTTTTCATGAAACTTTTTGAGGTGGAATATATAACTTAAAAACATAAATTTTAAAAGTGAGAAATTGTTCATACTTGTGATGGTGGATTTGGCACATCTCCGAAGGAAGAAGAAGGTACCGCCATCCCAAAAACATCAGACGGAATTAGAGTCTGTTAAAACATTTTATTATATATATGTACATGTACATGAGTGCACAATTATTTATTTTAAAAATATCTCATCACGTTTCGATATATATAATAATAAATAAAAAAATAATTGTACGTAATCATGTTCACTTAAAAAACACTAACATTTGCCAACATATCTTGATGCTGAGAAACATCTTGATTGTGTGATTGATGGTGAGAACCATCTTGATTGTATGATTGATGGTGAGACCCATCTTGATTGTTTGAACCAGAAGCTCCGACCGTGATATTAACATTTCTTCATTCATCAAGTGTGACAACTGCAAATGGTGTTAACATATAATGATACATTTTTGTTAGATTAATGTATACAAATAAATGTATGTATATATGTATTTATTACAAATTGTACACGTGTTAAAATAATTGAACCCTAACCATTAACACATGCCGTTCCCATGCCCTCTTCCTCATGAACAATTAGGTCCTGCCAACCATTGCAACAATTATTTGCATATGTTTTGAGATCTTCAACACTCATGTTGTCAATATCTTCATCTATATAATACACAAAATTAGCGCATACATTCTCATGTGCTCTTTGTCGATTCAAACAAACATCGACTCCACCCAATCCACTATGAACATTGTCAATGATGGCATCCCTTGCTTCTCGACTAATTTGAGAAGCGACATCCATCTCTGACCGCAAAGTTTCGACATGAAGAGGTCGACTAACCAATGGTGGCTCAGGGTGAGGAAACTAAACATCAGGCCTAGCGCCCCTACGATCACACAATCAACCTTTTCCAGGACCAAAAAATTCAGAGGGAAGATCATTGTAATTTGGTTTCATTTGAAAAAATAATTCTGCATAATATAATTTTGCAAAATAAAGCGGAACCTTGTCGTTCCATGGGAGTCTTCCATAGGCCGCAAGGTGTCTATCATACAAATAGTGAGCTATATGAGGGTGCTTGAAATATTTCACCTTCAGCATCTTTCTTTTCGGCCCTTCTTTGAAATTAAACATAGACTTGGCCATTTCTATTGTAACTCTTTGTTTAACAACCTCCCATTTATCGGGACCCATCACTGTTTCCTTTATTTTTCTCATGACTTCTACAAAAGTATCAGTGGTTGGCCCAAGCTTTTAGTACACATCTACTAGTTTTCCTAAAGAGTGTGTAACTATTTCCAAGCTTTGTCGACTCTCAGCACGTAGAGTCAAAGCCACGAGATATCTCTTCAGTTTTGCATGAAGATTTTGACACCTTTATAAGGTTCATTTTTTCATGTTTTTTTCCTAAAGAATATCAGAAATGTCAGCAAGATAAGTTGTGGTTGGTGGACAACCTTATTCTTGAATGACGCGTTCTGCCCTATATCTTTTTTTAGCAACATTTGGAGCAACATTTTCAGCCTTTGCATCAATATATAAAATTTTGTATATTAAAAAAATACATGTAAACAAATTTGTACAAATTGAATGAAAAAAATATTCAAATTGATGGCAACTTCGATGTGGTTGGCTAGCATCTTGCCCACCCTGAGACTGTTGAGAACCATAAAGACCCTACTAAGAACCAACACAACCATCGATTGGTTGAGAACCAACACGAACATCCATTGATTGGCCTCTTAGGGAATACATATCACCACCTTCATGCAATATGCCAACACTTAATGATGGCGTTCTAAGGGAATCTGAACCATCGCCAACCTCACGAGATGAGAGAAAAGCTTCATAAACAAATATGAATTTATAATCAATTCAAAAATACATTGATACATATACATACATGTACATATTCATTGATTAAATTGCATGAACCATACCACAATTGCGTGAACCATGGGCATGCTCCATTGATGGAGTAGACATCATTCTCCTCTTAGCTCCTAAAAAGTAAAAAATGAAACTTATTAACAACTCTTTTAACTCAAAAAATTTATAAAATTCAATTCGTACACCCATGTATGTATATGTATGGAGATTTAATAGCATATTTAAATACCATGAATATCCCTCTATCCCTAATCCCCCTCTCTCGTAGAGATATGGGATTATGTTGATCTTTTTTGTTCATCCTCCATGATATATATATATCTACAATGGACATTTACAATTATTTTTTTAAATTACTATTTAAAATAATTTCAAATTAAATTTCAGAAAATAAATGTAATTTAGTGTACACAAATTATGTAAAACACAACTTTCAAAGCACTAATTGATGTGTGAAACTCAATTTAAGCAATTTTTTTTATAAAAATGTTAAGTTCACCAAATTGCGCTTTACATGGTGAGAGAACACTTGGTATAAAATTGAAAAAATCACATGGTCATTAAAAAAGAAGCATGAAACTCCATTTAAACCAATTTTTTTTTAAGTCCTCGCATTTTAATTTTATAAGAATGTGAAGCTCACCACTTTTTGCAAACATAAAGTTCACCAAGTTGCACTTTACATGGTGTGGTGGGAGAAAACTTGGTATATAATTGAAAAAAAACATGGTCATTAAAAAATATGCATTTATAAGTACAAAACACACACATATCCAAGATATGTTACAATGTCCATCAATAAATTTTGAAGTATAGCATCTCAACACTAATTCATCTTTGAGAGATGAATATTGAATTTTTTAAAAAGAGCGTCTCAAAACTAATTCATCTTTAAGAGATGAATCTTGCATTCGCATTGCCCCATATAATTCTAATTCATATATTAATTCATCTTTCATAGATGAATCCTTAATTAACATCTCCCCACGCAATAGATCAGCAGACATCTTATTCACATTTTTATAAAGTCTTATACTAAAAAATTGAAATTGGCTAACAATATTGTTTGCTATTCCATGCAGTTATTTTAGCCTCTCCTTATTAACTTTGTACACGCCTTTCATCTGGTTGCATAGAAGTTCAAAATTAGTGAAAAATACAATTCCATTTGATCCATACTCCAAAGATATTCCCAAGCCTTCTATCAATGCAATCTAATATGCCTCGTTGTTTGTTGTTCTTCCTGGTATATTCATTTTCCTTTGGATGAATTTGATAGTCATAATATTCGAAAGCACATATGTAATCACTTCTTTCCCTGGATTGGGATAGCAAGAAACATCTATGCATAATGTCCATTTTTCAACCATATTTAGTGGGTTTTTCTATCCCTAAAAAAAAAAACAAATTCAATAAAAATATATATATATATATATATATATATATATATAAAGTATATATATATATATATATATATATATATATATATATATATATATATATATATATATATATATATATTAAATTAACATTTATTGCAAATGCATGGGATAAATGACAGATGTGCATGAGATAAATGGCATGTGCATGGTTTATCTTAAAGTTTGACTTAAATTTTATGGTAGAATTCACATCTAGAAATGAGATGTGTTAAAGATTGCATTGTCTAGAGTTTAAGGGATATTTATGATGCATATACATGGTTCATGCATGGTTTGCATGAAAGTTTGCCTTAAAATTCATGGCAGAAATCACATCTAGAAATGGCATGCCTTAAGAAATGATGAGATCCAGAGGCTACCTGGCCCTTTACATGCGTTAAGAAAGGATGAGATCCAGAGTCTACCTAACCCTTTACAAACTCCTTTAGAACTTGTAGAAGTTAAGACTCAACCAACAAACTAAAATCCTATGGAAGTTCAACCACTTTAGGTTTAGTTTTTAGGCCTTAAAGTTAGCCTTGAATTAATGGGGGAAAACCTTGAGTTTGGGGATCCTATCCTATGAGAGTTCAGCTACTTTAGGTTCAGTTTTTAGGCCTTAAAGTTTGCCTTGAATTAATGGGAGAAAGCCTTTAGTTTGTGGAAGAAATTACATTTACATGGTTT
>CM076578.1:519662515-519849954 GCA_034641835.2 Pinus albicaulis
CTCTGAGAATGTGGCAGATTTGTACCGAGGGGAAGTCTTTCAGAGTTCTGTTCACTCTTGCTAGCTGTTTATTCAGTGTCGGATCCTTGAGCCTTTTCTTTTTTACCATTGTTTTTATCAGCAATTTTGAATCACCTAAGATTAGAATTTCGTTTGGGTTTTCTTTTCTAGCCATTTGGTAGGCTTTCAAGAGACTGTGAATTTCAGCTTGGTTGTTGGTTTTCAGTCCAAGACCCCAGCTGAAATTGTCTTTTTTCCCATTCTGAAAGAAGATCACCCCTCCTGCTCCCGACTTCCCTGGGTTGCCTTTTGAGGCTCCATCAAAGAAAATAGTGCACTTGTTCTGGGATTTCCACCACTGGTGAAAGTTGTCTTCTGATTCACGGATCTGCCATCTTTCCTTGTGAGCTGGGCGTGTATTTGCTGAGTGTCTGGATTTTCCTGTATAATCTTCCAACCACGCCCTTTCTTCGCTTCGAAGGGAGTTATCATCATTAACTGAAGAGTGGTTCAGAGTTTCTAAAAGGAGATTCTTTGCTTGTTCCGCCACTTTTACTGCAGACAGCTCTGTGTTTCTGAAAATAATCTCATTCCGGGCTAACCAAATTTTCCAGCAAACATATTTTGGAGCGGCTATCCACACTTTGTGCCAAATTGATTTACTGACAGTGCGGTGGGGATAGATGGCATTACAGGAGGTGAACATGGTGGCTATCGTGCTTTGATTTGGGGGACTCACATTCAGCCCGGTGAAGAAGATGGACCATACCTCCTTCGCAAAATCGCACGCTATGAACAGATGATTTGCAGTTTCCAGATCTCTTTTGCAGAGGACGCATCTGTGTGGCCCTACTATATTCCTTTTGCACAAATTTTCTCTAGTCAGAATTTTATTGTGAACCAAAGTCCAGAAAAAGAAATTGATTTTGGGGATACTGAAGCTGTCCCAGATCTTCTTCCACACTGTTTCATGGTATGGCGAGTCCTTTTTTCTTTGCATTTGATAGTATCCTTGGCTTGCTGTGTACACTCCATTCTTACCCCAACCCCAAAGGTCTTCGTCATTAGTGTGAACTAGAGCAAAGTCAGAGATTGCGTCATTAAGGGCAGCCAACTGAGCGTTGAATTGCTTTGGGATTCTAGGGAAGTTCCATCCCTGCCAATTTCCTTTATTGTCCCACTCTGAGATATCTTCGATTTTCCAAATGCCTTTTGCTCGTAGCCAATCTCTGATCTCAGAAATCTCGTTGTTTTCTGCAAGAGGGCGGTGTCCCATGACACAATCTTTCCAAAGCTTTGTTTTTTTTCCATTCCCGGGAATACGATACAGGTGGGTTCTGAAAAACTCGATGCCTCTGTTGCACAATTTCCAGACCTGCGTTCCTTTTGGGGACTTCTCCGGCTTGAAGGTCTTGATAGACTGATTTTTGAGGTATTTCCGCTTGAAGATCTGGATGACTGGGTGGTTAGGCTCAGCGCAGAGCTGCCATAACAACTTGCAACCCAGTGCTAAGTTTGCGTGCACAGGATCACGTATTTGAAGTCCTCCTTCCACCATCGGTCATTTCACTGTTTCCCAACAGATTAAATGAAATCTGTTGGTGTTCCCGCGCCCTCCATTCCACAGAAAATTGCGCATGAGTCTGGAGATTTGATCTGAGATTAATTTTGGAGCCATCATGAGGGAAGCTTGAAATGTGGGCAAAGCCGAGAGGACAGATTTGATGAGCGTTAGTTTGCCACCTGTATATAGCCAAAAGCCTCCCCACGCTACTATCTTCTTTTTGAATTTTGAGATTACTTCCTCCCATAGATGATTTCTGTTGGAACCCAACGTTATAGGGAGACCCAAGTATTTTATTTTTTCCCATTCTACATGCCCTATATATCCCAGATTTTCTGCAATTTTCGCAATTGTGCGTTGGTCTGTATTCCAACCGTACACAGCGCTTTTCCTCTCACTTACCAGTGCTCCCGAGATGCTACAGAATTTCTGGAGAATGGTTCTGAAGGTATTTGCTATTCTTGAAGAGGCCCCCCCAAGCAGAATAGAATCATCGGCGAAAATTGCATGATTCACTGGTTCTATACCTTTCACGATTCTGATTCCTGGTATACTGCCAATTTTTTTTTCCAAAGTCAACTTTCTGCTTAAGGAATCTTCCATCAGGATGTAGAGAAAAGGTGAAATAGGGCAACCCTGCCTCAGACCCCTGGTGGCTAAGAAGAAGTTTACAGGTCTACCATTTATCATTGGCGCAATCCATATCTTCTCCAGGAAAGCTTTGATTAGATTGATGAAGTCCTGGCTGAAACCAAAAGATGATAGAACCTTGTACAAGAAAGAGCGATTAACTCTATCAAAGGCATTACACATATCCAGTTTAATGAGCATACCTTGTTCTTTTCGAGAATGGATGGAGTGCAGAGCTTCCTGGACTTGAATGACACCATCAAGAATGTGTCGCCCTTTCACAAAACCCCCTTGAGCAAGAGAAATTAATTTTTGCAGAAGAGGTTTGATTCTGTTTGCCAACAGCTTGGCCACAATCTTATCAGATGCATTACACAATGAGATAGGCCTGTATCTATCGAATGAACCTGGACTTGCTTCCTTTGGTATTAAGGAGAGGAAAGTGGAATTTATACCGCCTCCGACCTTTACCTTCCTCATAAAACCTTGAACCATTCTGAGAAGATCAAGTTTGATTAGCTCCCAGCATATTCTATAAAAGTGAATTGAGAATCCATCTGGCCCGGGGGCTTTATCTGGCTCCATGGACCAGACAATATTTTATATTTCTTCTTCCGAAACTGGGCTTATGAGTGTATCATTTTCGTCTGAACTAACTAGATGGGGAATGTTTGTTAGGAATTCTGCTATATCCTCCTCACTCCCATATTTTCCAGCGCTAAGGAGGTTTTGAAAGTGCTTCACAGCGGCTTCCTTAATTTGTTCAAATCCTCTGCATACCTGACCACTAGATGTGGTGATTTCTGCAATGTGGTTTTGCGAAAGGTGAGCCCTGTATTGTCTATGAAAATATGTAGTATTTATGTCCCCAGCTTTGAGCCACAAACTGCGAGACTTTAATCGCCAGTATTCTTCCTCGTTTCTGAAGGAGTTGTATGTTTTCCTTTGAGCGGATTTTTCTTTGTCTAAATCCATGGGTGAGATATATTTCTCTTCCAAAACAAATTGAAGTTCTTCCAACTGGTTTACCGCTTTTTTCCTCTGGTTGGTGGGGGTATTAGTGGCTTTCTTTATCCATTCTTTTAGTGCCTTCTTAGTGTTTTTCATTTTTTGCTCCCATACAAAGCTTGGGGAGCCTGAGACATCTATTCTCCATGTTGTTTGAACTGTTTCAAGGAACCCTTCCCTTTCGACCCAGAGAGGGCTGAATCTAAAAGGAAGAGGACCGAGGTCTTCTTCTTCCTTTAAGCACAATAGGATTGGTTTGTGGTCCGAAGTGAGTTTAGGAAGGATCTTGGAGAAAACAATTCTGTTGTCCATCATAATAGAGATGCTGGTGAGGAATCTGTCCAGCCTTGTTGAAATATGATGTTCCCCTGTTCTATTATTTGTCCAAGTGTATGCTCCTTTCACTGGCTTGAAGTCTACTAAATCCCATAGCTGGATGAGGTTTTCCACTGTGGAGAGGAAGGGGTCTCTCGTAGAGGTCCCACCTCTCTTTTCTTTGGGGTCTAGGATTATGTTCAGGTCTCCTCCTATGACAATATTTGTAGGGTTGAGTAACTCTAAGTAATCCGAGAGTGTCTTCCAACACTCTTTTTTTTCATCATAATGCACCGGGACATACATATTAAACAAGGCTAATTTAGTATTACTTGCTATATGACGTAGTTCTGTATATATCCAATGTTGGTTCTCATAGGATCTGTCTAAAGTGAAGAAATTTTTAGACCAGAATGTGCCTATTCCTCCAGCCGAACCTCTAGCATTGACTACCTTTCCTGAATCAAATTTCCATCTTGTATTACTGGTATTTAGAAGGATCTCCCCTTCTATTTTTGTCTCTTGGAGCATGAGTATGTCTATGGGTTCCATTTTCATTAAGTCTTTTATAGCCTCTGCCTTAATGGGATTCCCCAAACCCCTGCAATTCCAAGAGACCAGCTTCATCATTTACAACTTGTTGGGGTGGGTCCACCTCCCTTGAGAGCCCTTGGTCTGGTATTCCTCCCAAGAGTCATTTCAATAGTGGCTTGACTTCCAAGGGTTTTTTTCCTTTCTGATTCTTCTTCTCTAGTTTCCTTGTTTGATCTCCTTCCGACTCGCTTTGTTGGCCTTTCAAAGGTCTCATCATCCGAGGAGCTCACATTTTCTACCTTCTTCTTCTTATGTTTGATTATATCAGCATATGAAGGGGAAGAAATATTACTTAGATTCGGATTTGGTGTGTTACCTGGTTCTAGAGAGTTGATGTTGTTTGGCTGGGGAGGATCTTCCTGTTCTGTCTCCGGAGGATCTGAGGGAGGAGTGAGAGATTCGAAGGGATTTTTATCCTCCACTGTGCTGATTGCTTCCTTGTTTCCAGCGTTTTGAAGGCTTTCATTTTCTTGCCCTGATTTGTTCCCTGTCTCTTTGCCTTTGTTTTTGTTGTTCTGCCTGTTATTTGTTGTTTTCTTTACTTGCTTCCATTGCTCTCCTTTTTCTTTCTCTGTTGGTTTCCTCATTTTTCTTCTTGCAGTATCTTGCGAAGTGCCCGTATTCGTGGCAGTGGCAGCATTTGAAAGGAAGCTGCTCGTAATCGAGCTCTTGGATGTGAGTCCAGTCCACCACCGAGAGTTTGATGGCTTCAGGTAGGCCAATTTCAAGGTCGACCTCAACGCAGATTCTAGCACAAGAGTATTGATCCTTCCTCGGCGCCTGATCTATATATCTGCCAAGAGAATTTCCGATGGACTGCAGCGAGTACTGACTCCAGCAGTGAAGGGGAAGATGAGGTAGACGCACCCAAAACGGCACCGCCGTAGGTACATCTTGAGCAGGATCAAAGTCGGGAGACCATTTATTCAAGTAGATTCCTAGAGGGCCCATGAAATATGGCCCATTTCTGAAGATCAGGCTTCTATCTTCCGCGTTTTTGAACACGAACACAAAGAAACCTTTGCCCACGAAATGACTTTTTATTCCTTCTTTGACCAGGGGAATCCAGTTACACTTTACCCAATCTTCGACAGCTTTCGGGGAAGGCCATAACCCTGTAAACTGACCAATAAAGCCCCTTTCGGTGAGATTCAGCGCTGTTCTACATGTATCTTCCACCGGCAGGGAAACCGTAGGAATGCTTCCCAGTTTTTTAACGAACCTAAGCTGAGGACTAGAGGACTGGCGTTTCCCAGCAGCTGCAACGAGAGACCTGAACGCTTCAAGCTCTGGAGGTGGAGGGGGAGAATCCTCAGAGCCGCCGCCAAGATCCATGGCGAAGGAGGCCACCCACGAAAAAAGGGGACCAACCAACCGCAGCTAGGCCACCAGCGGAGCCCCCATGCGAGGACACAGAGCCAGGAAAACTTTGAACGAAGAAATCCCAGCAGAAAAAAGGCTCGGCCCTAAGCGCCGCACGACCGACCCAACGTGCCGCGGCCAGCCAGAGCGCCGCGCAAGAGCAAGAAAACAAATGGGAGAGCGCACCTATGCACCGCGCACAGCGGAAGCAAAGCACCAGCAGGAGCCCTAGAGGAGTTGCAGAGCTCGAACTCGGCCCTCTCAATATCCACTGAATTTTTCGATAACGTTTATTTGAACAATAATAAAATGTAGGATTTTAGAAAATAATATAGGTAATTTTCTCAAAAAAAAATATATGTAGAATTAAATGTTGATCTATTTAAAGGTGTTTATAACTATTACTAGTATTATTTGTGCCTATAATTATCATTAGTATTATTTACAAGTGGACTTCATGAAAATTAGCAGAGAGTTAATTTCTTAAAAAAGGGAGAAAAATGGTGGCATGCATCATCATGGTTTGATTTCAAGTTTATCAAAGACTATGGCTTAAGAGACCACATGAATCCAATTCTAAAGATATGCACAGTAGAAAATTTTTATCGTGTTTACTTGAATCTCGAAAGATATTAAAAAATGTATTCATGATTAAAGTATGGTGGACATAAAATTGTCATCATATTTAAATGAATGAAACCTTCTTATTCCAGTCTGTCCTATTGAAGTATGGAAGAAGCCTGGAATATTCCCTCCCTTAAGGCTATTAGGAAGATGAGATAAACCTTCTCTTACCCTCTCCTAGCTTCTAATAAGGCTAATGAGTGGGTTTACTTAAATCTCGAAATATATTAAAAAATGTATTCATAATTAAAGTATGGTGGACTAGTCAAGTCCCGCTAGCATAAATGGTAGAGGATGGGCCTCGTTAGCAAGGCAACCCAACCCGCAACCCAACCCATGATCAAACCTCACAGAGATGGTTGTGTCTATGTTATGAGGAGGAGACATGCTAAAATCCAGTCAACTTAAGGTTGGTGTGGCCCACGCTGGGTGCGATCCTCGGGTGACTTTCATGGCTTAGATGTCCCTGAATCATGGATTCTCAAGTCACAAGGAAAGCCTTAAGGAACATACACAACTTCAAGAACAAAAAACAAACATAGTGGACTAAAATTGTATTCATAATTAAAGTATGGTGGACTAATATTATGTTTTGTAATTGTCAGGATGTCCCCATATGGCCAAGCCTTTGTGACCCTACTAACCTTATTTTGAAAATAAAATATGCATATATGATGATTATTAACATTTATTAAAATTAAATTTAGTTTAATAAATTTAATAAAAAAAATAAGAAAATTATTTGGTTTGTTTTAAAAATTTAGTTATGAATTAAAATACTAAGAAAATGATAGTGTAACAAAGAAAAAATTTCATAAATCATCATAATTCACATGAGTTAATATCTTAAAAAAATAAATATTATAATAAATATATTGAAATTGTAATTTAAATTTATTTTTATATTATTATAATTTTTCTTCCCTTTATAATGTCTTTTGAGGTTTTAAATTGGTTAAGTTTTATGATATTTTATTTTTAATCGTTTATTATATTATAATTTTTCAATAAATTAAAAAAAAAAACTATATGTATTTTATTGTATATGTATATTTTTTAATGATTTTATTAAAATTTAATAAAATTATATCTTCAATTTATTAAAATTTAAAGTATTTTTTTCAACTTTCTATAATATTTATTTTATTCTTTCAGGTTAAATACTTATTCATTTTTTTTTTCTTTAATTATTTAATTAATATTTAAGAAATTCATATATTATTTAATTTTAATTAAAGTTTAAAATAATTTTAAAAAGCTTTTTAATCCATGGATCTTATTACTATAATGAAATTCTAGAACATAATCATATTTTTCATTAGAAATAATAATAAATAAACAAAAATCTAAGTGAATTGAATGAGGAGGATAAAATTTATTTGAATGATAAAGTTTATTTGAACAATAATAAAATGTAGGATTTTAGAAAATAATATAGGTAATTTTCTCAAAAAAAAAAGTAGAATTAAATGTTGATCTATTTAAAGGTGTTTATAACTATTACTAATATTATTTGTGCCTATAATTATTATTAGTATTATTTCCAAGTGGACTTCATGAAAATTAGCAGAGAGTTAATTTCTTAAAAAAGGGAGAAAAATGGTGGCATGCATCATCATGGTTTGATTTCAATGGCTTAGATGTCTCTGGATCATGGATTCTCAAGCCACAAGGAAAGCCTTAAGGAACATACACAACTTCAAGAACAAAAAACAAATATAGTGGACTAAAATTGTATTCATAATTAAAGTATGGTGGACTAATATTATGTTTTGTAATTGTACAATAAAGTAATTGGCAGGATGTCCCCATATGGCCAAGCCTTCGTGACCCTACTAACCTTATTTTGAAAATAAAATATGCATATATGATGATTATTAACATTTATTAAAATTAAATTTAGTTTAATAAATTTAATAAAAAATAATAAGAAAATTATTTGGTTTGTTTTAGAAATTTAGTTATGAATTAAAATACTAAGAAAATGAATAGTGTAACAAATATATTGAAATTGTAATTTAATATAGATGTATGGTAAGAAGTTTATTTTTATGTTATTAAGATTTACATTTTCCTTTATACTAAACAAAATAAAAATATATTTTAAAGTAATTACTTCTTAAGATATTTTAATTTCATTTTATTTTTAATTATTTATCTTATTATAATTTCTCGATATATATATATATATATATATATATATATATATATATATATATATATATATATATATATATATATATATATATATATATATATATATATAATTTCTTAATTTTACTTTAATTTTATTTATTTTTTAATTTTATTATAATTTGTCATTAAATTTAAATAAATAGTATTTTATATGTATATTTTTAATAATTTAATTAAAATTTAAAAATAAATAAATTAATAGTTGTTATAAAAAAATCTTTATTTTCTATAATATTATTGTATTTTTATAAATTAAATATTTAATCATAATATTTTTTAATTATTTAATAAAAATTTAATAATATCAAATATGATTAAAGTTTAAAGTGATTTTATGAAGGTTTTTTTTTTAATCTATAAAGTGTATTTGAGTTGTTTTATAATTTAATGTTTATTATTTAAATGTGACCCTGTATACCACTAAGAACCTAGAAAACCACGATAAATATGGTCGAGGATGTACCAAATGCATTCATGAGCTAATGTCGGTAGGTCTATTGAAAATTAGGTGAAAAAGTGTGTTGATGTCATTTAACGTGTAGGGCTAATAGAATAAGGTAAGGATAATGGTTACTGCAAATATGTGGTGAGGAGCCGTGTACCAGATCCTCCATCGCCATGTGTTAAGCACGTAAATCCTCTTTGTAGACAGAGACGATCCCTCTAGCCCTAGAGTGGGTCTAGAAACAAAGAGACGTGCTAGAGTGTTGATTCCTAATTATTGAATGAAAAGAGGACATGATAGATCGACCTACTTGGAATCCAACGTTGTTGCCATGGCTATTGCGGTGGTGGCCTCTCGCTCCTACCTTAGCAAGTCACAATCCTTTTGCAATCATTCTTGGATACCTGCACATAGAACAGCAAACAATAACATCATACGACATAATAATTTCACTCATAACTACTAGCCAGTCACAGAGGGCTAAGCATATTTTATTAAACATCTAACATAATACAAAATGGGAACCAAACAATAGTCACATATATGTATTTATAAAAGGAAGAGTTGCAACCAATGCTTTGACGTCGCAGTCTCCTCCAGCGGGGTTCAGCCGAAGCGCGTCTCAGATGCTCGTCAGGGAATTCGGACGGGATGAAGGCATGGACTCAAGCTCGCTCAACATAATTCCTTCTTATTCTATCTCTTCAATAGTTCAGCTATAGTATGTTCAATTCTCCATGTTCAACTAGCTTATGGAAAGAGAGATAGCTTCTTTTTATAGAGGAAAAGGAAGAGGTTAGGATCCCTACAAAGGTGGGAGGGAGGCCTATCCTTTAGGGAGTTCCCATAAGAGGTGGAAACCATAAACTAAAGGAGGGAGTCTGTGGTTTATTTAGTTTAAACACTCCCAATGACTCATCCTCAAAGTTGTTGGAGTGGAATCTCCGCCTCTATTTTTAAAAAACATTCCATAAATAGCTCAGTGTGGGTGGCTAACTGAGATAGAGTGCCAACTGGCGCGAGGCCCAGTGTTAATCTTCCTCTTCGGCACGAGGGCATAACTGACTACTCGCGCTAAGGAAAAAACAAATTTTTTTGAGTCTTTGCTCAGGGAATTTTCAACAGAAGGAATATTACTCTCATGTAAAGGGATACAATGATGGTCTTTGCAAGGCATGACACTGCTTATTGATCATGGAAATGACCCTCCAATGGGTGATATGGGGATTGCAGGGACAGTGACAAAATGTTGTGTAACAGATGCCCCCTAAAGCATGAGGTCCGAGGGAGAGGGAGGGGTGAAATGCTTTATGAGAACGCGTTCGAACTAAACACTTCTGTCGGAAAACCTGCAATTACAAATACAAATGATATCTCTGATACATGAACATGTGGTATGGGTGCAACCATCCATAATAGAGTACATAAAAACTGAGATCCAAGATATGGGCACAGCCATCCAGTATTAAGGATCAACAAATAGACTCAGGTATGGTCACAGCCATCCAATCAAAAGAGTCATGTAATAAGTCATAAAAATCCACAACAATCCACAGCTTGGATTTTATTAGAAAAAACCCATCTTGCGCTCCATCTCAAACCGAACAAGTAAAAATTCAAGCATGCGAATATATGAGTTGAAGTCGAACATGCAAGAAAATCACCTGATTACCATCCAATGATGAAAGTTGTTAATAGGCACGAGAGACACCACCAATAATGACAATGGCTCTCACGGTACAACAGGTATAATCCACAGAATGTGAACAATGATCTGGTGTCAAACACCCACATAATCACCCGATTGAAGGCCAATGACGTGGACCTTGCGTCAAATGCGAAGAACCTGCCATTGAGGCATGCAGGCTCCAAGGTACCAGAAGGGAGTCTCTAGATCGGATTCCTGGATAATGAGCTGAAGTCGACAAGAAGTGACCTGATCGAAGGTGGGCCATAATGATTCCCACATCATAGATACGAGACAGAGGAACATGATAATAGTGAATTAGGACCAATAGAGAATCAGAGGGAGGTTGAAAACTGCAGAGGCAAACTTCTCTTAAACATATCAGTGACACAACACTGGATTTGGCAGTATTTGACATCAAAGGATCTGAGGTCATGATGATGTGGAGCAAATGAGAGGTCAAAAGAGATTACCCAAACCCGTGGAGGCAAAAATGATGAAATGAGATGTCCCTAACCCGACACGAATGCAGACAAGTGCCATGTTCAAGAGCGACATACTGCCAACATAACTAAAAACTGGCTCCATTTTCCCCCACCATATCTGGCGAGTACCCCAATTATTTTTGAAAACAAGCTTGAAGGGGATAGCATATGATTTTATTGTAAGTTTTACCTTCGAAAAAATCCAACCTAGTACATTTTACGAGCCCTAGGAAGGAGGAACTCGAGTAACATCATGGTGACGAAGTCCGATGTCATCAGGTTTTAACGAGTCTGACAAAGGGAGAACTCAACATCTTTTCATGTTTAGAGAGTTTGAAAAGAGGGCAGAAAATAAAATTCCATCATGGCCCTTTTCGTGAATAGTCCCTCAAATCCGAAAAGGTAGAAAACAATATCTGAAAGAACCTCTTAGTTGCGATAGGCTAAGGTATTCATTTTTCGTAAATAATCCATCCCAGCCCAAAAAAGGGGTAAACATATACTGGGTAGATATCTTTTCGCAGCCATTTAACGAGTTCAAAACGACAAGATCCTTGCAATCTTTTCAATTTTAGAGAGTTATAAAAGAGCTGAAATTTGACTCCTCCTGGAGGAACGAGTCGTATGAAGGGTAGCAACTGGTTCCGGTAATGGTGGAACTACCTAGAACAGGTAAAGGTCAAGAGGTTGGCTAACACGACCACTCATCGCAGCGGTTCGTCAGGAATGGGTGAAACAATCAAGTGAAGGCATATGATCGGCCAAGAAGATGGTGATGATGGAATGAGAAAACCAAGGTTCATATGGAAAAATAGGCTGATAAAATGGCAAACACGAGAGGTAAATGGTAATGGTTTCATTTTTACAAAAGCTTGAAAACATGGGAAACTCTGCTTGGAATTGGTTTCATTTTTACACAAGCTTGAAACAAAGATAACCTATGCTTGAAAAACGGGCATGCCCCCAGCATGGTGACTCAATTCGAGGTACATGCCCCCGAAGCTTTAGTGCATTCACTGGAGTAGATTGCTAGTTACTGATAGGTGGATGGAATGAAGGTTCAATTACGAGATCAAGAGAAAGACTCGATTGGGATCTTACGAGATCGTATCAAAGACTCGAATTGAACAGGAACATGTTTCATTGTTTTAACGAGGTTGACACATTAAAATAACTATCCTCATAACATCTTGTTTCATTTTTTAAGGAGGTTGACATAAGGAAACGAACTGTGCTCTGAAAATCTTGTTTCATTTTTAAGGAGCTTGACATAATAAAATGAACTCTGCTATGAAGACAACTCATCATGTTTAATAAGAAGTCATGGATTCCAAGAGGTTCACAACATCTTGGAAAACAGGACCCAATGCCTCCAACACACGATGCACAACGACACTATCATTGAATGTGGGCATGGGGTAAGTAGCCACATAATTAACCTGCAGCGGGGAAGATACAACCAACGAATAAAGACCTGAAAGGGGCGATGGTGGACCAGATGTCACGTCATACCAAAGAAGGAAAGTTGATCAATGGTCATGATCTAACCTTTGTGTGGAAAACAAATCACATGAAAGAGGGAGGAGACAACCGCACCCATGGGATAAGCATAGTCGCATCCCAAGAGTAAACTAAAATCCAAGGGAGCTTGGACCACCATCACGTCTATATAGATGGTTTTCCCTCCCAAAGTAATAGGCAACTTCGGAAGGATCCCTAATGGTTGACTGGTTCCTCTATTAAAAGCCAACAAATTCTTTGTTACAGGTGCAAGCAGTGGAGAACCAAAATCTTTCCAAGTAGTTGAAGACATAACACTAACGGACACGCCTTCATCTATAATCGTGCTAGGTATGGCCACATCAAAGGTCTGTACCGTGAACTCAAAAGGCACAGAAGAAGGAAGGTAGTATCTCGCAAATCGACTCCAATCGAAGGAAGCGACCAAACTACTTGGAGGGGATCCCATAGAAATAATATGGTCATCCCCTGGTGTTACCGAAGCAAGAGGAGCATCCTATGGGACCTCTATCATGGGAGCAAGAGGAGCAGCTTCTTGAACTACAGGGACGGGAAAATATTTCTCCAAGTCTGAGGAATCTTAAGAAACAAGAAGAACGTGAGGGTTATGAGATCCAATCTTGACGGAAAAGACTTAATGAACCATAGGCGAGATCAGGTCGACCAATTCCTCGACCAATGGTTGGTTGGGAATGGATTCGTGAATTTGAATTTCTAAAGGAACAGGATCAACCAAGGATGACTCTTGACCGATCGTTGAATCAACTAGTGGAGGACTCAAAGAAAGTTTCAGGTAACCAGCTGTCGTGACCAGCAACAACCCCCCTTTTTATTTAATATTAGTAATAATACTAAATAAATGGGGACCCTTAGTTAAAAAATCCAAAAAATAAATTAAGATTTGTTTTCCTCTTCAAATAAAACTTTCTATCATAAACTTAGAGAAATCCCTTAGAAAGAACATTAAGAAACACTTAAGTTTATGATAGATTACAATAAAATTGTTCTTTAAACAAAATAGCGCATCCATCGCAAAATGATATATATCTTTTATAAAACTGAAAATGCGCTTTTGCGCTTTTGCGATAATGCGATCCCAAAAAGCCTATACAATAAACATATTGGTCGCAGACCACATAGCACAGAAAACAGAAATGTTAAACGAATATCTTTTGCGCTGTTTACCATTTTGCACTTTTGCGAGATTTGCGATATGCGCTTTTGCGCTATTGCGCAATTTCTGCTTTTGCGCTATTTTACATAACTACAATGGCTTCATTTTGCGATATTGCGACATTGCGATATTGCGATATTGCGATATTGCGCAGCAAATCGCATATCGCAATGTCGCATATTCATGTAGGCGCGTTGTCCAAAGGCAATCTTCCCATATATCAAATCTGTTATGCGCTTTAATGATTGGATTGACAATTAATGGTAAATGAGATTTTGTTTTGATTGAAAGTCGTTTCACGATTAAAATATTATATTTCATCCGCCTTCGCATTTAAAACAGTTTCATCACCTTTCTTATGCCATTACTCTCATTTAACTCGTAAAACGCAGGCACGAAGGAGCAAACGTCTATACAAAGCTTTCATTAAACACTATGGGAAAGAAGGAGAAGAGCTCGAATTCTGAAAGCAGAGAAATGGCTTCGCTGTATGCAGACACTGCTTGTAATAAGGATGCCGGTATATCCACTTGGGAAGGAATGTATAATCTGTTAGAAGAAGAAAATCCTGTGGTGATGAAAGTTGTGGCTACAGCAGGTTCTAGTAATACATCTGAAGCAACCCTCAAAGAACTAGCTTGTTCATTTCTCCATAGGATAGCGGCAAGGCCGAGGATTCTCCCGTATACGGACATGGTGAAATGGGTGCTGGACAGCACCGATATTTCAGACAGGCAATTTAGAACTCCATCTGAAGAGCTAATCGAGTCATTCACCACGGAAGACGTGAGGCTGATGTATAAGTTGCCGAAACCTCATGCGCCTTATAATAAGCAATTTATGGAAGAATTTGCCAGAGAACATGCGAATTTGTCAGAATGCACACAGGAATGGACCAAAAGGGATGAACCATTGAAGAAAAACAAACACGGATGGACAGAACCAAAAAAGGATGTTTTAGACGCTGTTCACAAGTTCAAATATCCAAGTGGGAAAATTGACACAGTTTCTACCACAAGATAAGGTATGTAAGTTTGCCAAAATTATCCTCTATAGAGCTTTTAGAAGTTACTGAAGAAGCTGTTGGAGGTCAGGAGTTCTCAGAAAAACATAAAGATCTTCTTGAGAAAATTCGGGAATCGAAGAGACTTGAAATAACTGTAAGACAAAATGAGGAAACATTGACCAAATTCAAGGCACTTAATGCTGAGCAAGGAAAAAGATGTGGAGCGTGTTCGGCACAGAGAAAAACTACTGCGAAAGGTCAAATCGATAAAAAAGAAAGTACTTTGGCTAAAGTATGATATGAGAAAATGGTGAAGCAAAATCAAGATGAAATTGCAAAATTAATAACAGAGCAAAAAGCTCCAATAAAGGAAAATGCACAAAGAGAAGGCAGCAGAGGAGCCGGCTATAGCGGCAAACACTCTTACTGATTATGTAAATGACAATTTACACAAAGCTAATTTGATTCCAGAAACTGTTCCAGGATATCTCCCACAGGCAAATCAACTGCAAACAGAATGGAGGCAAAAGGCAGAAGAAAGAGAAAAATCCATCCAAGGGCTGACAAGATTGAATTGGGACTCATACTGAATGTACTTGGTGAAGCCACACAGTCAGCACAGTGCGCTTAATTGTATCATCAATGCTACAGAGAAGATTTCTCCTACGCTTGCTTTACCTGCTTTTCAGACAATTGAATTGGTTTGTCAAATCATATTTCAAAAACTGTGCTACATGCCCTAAAGTTTAAAGACCCAACATAGATAGCGATTTGTTTAATTTTACTATATTTAAGGCCTAGAAAATAATAAGCCATTGAACCTAACTTTAATTTTTGTGAATAAGACTATTTTAGATTTAGCTATGAGATTAAACCCTTCTCGCGCATTTAGAGAAGGGTCTGGACTAATATTTTTTGACTTGGAGATCACATTCCGTACTCCATTGTCTTTATATATTTTTAAAAAGGATCATATCCGTGATTTTTATTCTGAATTATTCTTTAGAAGTAAGTAATGCATCTTTGGAATTTGATTTTGCATCAGAATTACTGGATTAGAGTATCAGATTTCATTTGAAAGTCTTCAAGATGAATAAGGTATTTCTATCTGTTCACTGTTGATTTCTTTTGTCTTATGATATTCGCTTTAAAAATTGCTATTATTTATATATATTTGTTTTCACAACGCTTCTTTTTATATATCATTTCTGGGTATAATTGAAACGTTATCTTTCATAAGTATATATAGATGGTATACAATGATGAATGCAATATGATAATACAACTCTGTTTAATTTCTTAAACAGATTTATCTTTATTTGTTTCTGCACATTTCAATTTAAATAATAATACATTTTCATGGTTATTGTTAAATTGGAACAATCTTAAGTTGTATTCACATATAATTACCCAGGTTAATGTTAGAATTTCTTTATCAGTATTTAGTTTAAATTAGATAGTTTTATTTCAGTTAATTTAGTCCTATTTCCACCCATCCAAAACAATCCATTTAGTTATAAGGAAACTGGTCCTTTAAATCCAGTCGGAGCCACCATACCAAATGGAAAAGGAGCAGTCCTAAGGTCCCGACCGGGTGGTTTTCCCCAATGTTTGAAGCAGAGATTTTCTAGGCTTCAACATTTTTGGCGCTAGAAGGAGGGCCTGAGCTATGAATGGCAAGTAAATCTTTATCCACAAGCCATTCTGAGAGCAAAACACCCTCATCAACTTCTTCAATTTCTTCTGAAATACAAAATCCTATAGAAGAAATTGCGAAGAATATTCATACACCCACTACCAAAATCTCAAAACATTCAGACAATCAACATCCTGAGTCTTCTGAAGTTCAAGATTTAATTCATAAATTGAAAGGATTCTCATTATCTCTAGAAGAGTCTGAAATATCTGAAGGTAGTGTAACTTCAAAATTTGTTTCTTCCAAACCTCTTACTAGGCTTCAAAGTGAAAAACTTGGTATTTCTCCGAAAGAATTCCCTTTACCTAGTAGAGTCAAGATAAGAAAAACTCAATCGGAATCAGTAAGTGATATAAGTTCAACATCTAATATTCAAATACCTGTTTCCGAAATCCCATCTCAACAAAGTACAATTGTTTCCATATCATCTCCTCAATCATCATCCACTCAATCATCATCAATCTCAACATCATCTATTCCAACAACTTCTATTCAAACACCACCAGTTTCTACTACTCATCCAATAGTTGTTCCAATAATGGCTAGACCATGGGCTACTCCAGGAGCAGTCAACATGGCTGCACCTTTACATGATTTACCAGACAATCCTGGAAAATGGCTCCCAAAGTTTAGCCCAGATCTTAACGTTCAAGCTGAAGAACATATCAATAACTTTATGCTGGCTATTAATTTGAATGGAGTCACACATGAAGATGTTGTAGTTAGACTATTCCCTTATACTCTTCAAGGAGTAGCACGATCATGGTACTTTTCATTACCATCAGGATCCATAATAAGTTGGGCCATTTTTGCAGATCATTTTTTAACCAAATTTGGAGACGATCGATCAATAGCAACTTTACTCAATGACCTCTCAAATTTGAAGATAGAACCCAAGGAACCCATTAAAGAATTCAACGCTAGATTCAACAAACTCTTGAACAAAATCCACACAGATTCACAGCCCAGTGAACAAGTCAGAATTGAATGGTACATAACTTCCTTACCTTCAAACATAGCAATTTTTGTAGACAGAGCTGCAAAACCTACGTTAGCTGAGAATATGAAAGAAGCTATTGCAGTAAAAAAATGAATTATCTCTCTAGAAAAGAAAAATGCTATTGAGGAAAGGAAATCAAAGAAAGTCAGCTTCAAAGATGATTCAAAGAAAAAGGCCAAAGACCCATACGACATGGAAGGTTTACAGAAAGTTCTTAAAACCATGTCAAATGAAATGGTTGAAATTAAAAAACAAGTAGCTGAAACTTCTACCAAGAAACCATTCCGAAATTTCAGAAGAAACCAAGTTGAATCTAAACTTCCTAATGCAATCTCTAATGCAGAATCAGAAGAAGAGGAAGAAGAAGAAGATACATCTCTAGTATCAGATGAGGAAGATGAGAATGAAGAAATAGCTGAATTGAATGGAATGTGGGATTTTATTCTCCCTAATTCTGATAGTGAAGAAGCTATGCCTGTAAGTACTAGGAGTAACTCTATATCGGAACCAGTGCAAACAGTTCCTAAAAAGAAAATTACAACTCCAAGTACCAAAGACAAATCCCCTGTAAAGAAAACTTCTCCATTACCTACTCAAAATCAGCCATCTTCTTCTAATCCTCCCACATCAACAACAAAGACTTTAGTAGTGTCAGATCCTATGGAGTACAACATTGTTGAAGACATGAAAAAGATCAAAGCCAACATTTCATTACATGAACTCAGCAAACTAAAACACCAGCAAAAGTTGCTATTGAAAGAATTAAACGCTACACCAATTGCTCCTTTACCAAGTGGTGTAGTTTCAAAAGCAGCTAGAGGAGCCGGTAAGCCACCAAATAAGGTAGATGCTACTGATACAGTGCTCATTGGAGAAAAGTCAAATTCTCAAACTCCTCCTTTTCTTTTGACTTATGAGATGTACAATAAAAATCTGCACAATTGTTTGATTGATTCTGGAGCCTCCTCCAATATAATGCCTACTTCTGTCTGTGCCAAACTGAATATCGAACCACAGAAGTCAGCAGTTCATATCGTTCAATTGGATCACTCTAAAGTTCAAGTTGTAGGAGAAATCAATTCAGTTACTATCAGATTAGCTTCTGATCCTAGGATTGTCCAAAGAATTGATATTTTGATTGCTGATATTCCTGAATTCTATGGATTAATCTTGAGCAGGGACTGGTCTGCGAAACTTAATGGCTATATCTCAACTGATTATTCGCATATGTGGCTTCCCTACAAAGGGAAACCAAATCAAATCAAAATTGAACGAGAAAAACATATGACACACACTGTCACTGAATTCGAACAACCTAATGAGCCTGTGGCATTCAACAACAATATTCTTGGAGGTTATTCTGCTGAATCATTTCTGGGAAACTTCCAAGCACCTCAATCACCTTTTTCTGTAAATACTTTTGTTTCTCAAATAGAAAATTTTTCACAATCTGATCCTTCTAGAATTGTAAATATTTCTTATGTAATTGTAGATAAGCCAATAGATAAGTCTTTATTTTGGTCGTTATATTTTGATGGATCAAAGTCTAGTGATGGAGCTGGAGCTGGATGCATCTTAATTGATCCAGATGGTGAGAAAACTATGCTGTCATGTAGGTTAGAATTTGAGTGTACTAACAATACTGCAGAATATGAAGCCTTGGTTCAAGGACTTTATAAAGCTATAGGGTTAGATGTTAAATACTTGAAAGTCTTTGGTGATTCCGAAATTGTAATTAAACAAGTTAGGAATACTATTCATTGCCTTTCGGGACATCTTAAACACTATCAAACCCTAGTGCAAGATCTTACCACTCATTTTTTAGCATTCAATATTTCTCCTATTCCTAGGAATCAGAATACATCAGCTGACTTGTTAGCTAATGTTGCATCTAAACTCCTACCTGCTGAAGATTGCAGTCCTGATAGGTTTTCTGTAGAATTGATTTTTCATCCATCTGTCCCAGATAGTGTTACAAACTGGAGAGTATTCTATCATGATCAAGATATTTTAAATTTCATGACTTCAGAGAAATCATATGATGAGAAAATTATTGACGAAGATGATCATGATTTAAAAATTGCTTCAAAAGATAATGAAAATCCCATTCCAAAATCTGTTGTTAAATTAGAGGATTTATATGACATTAAAGACAGATTCAAGAAAGTCACTAATGCTAAACTTCAAAGTTCCACTTTGAATTTTTAATTAGTAAATATTGGTTCTGATTCTAAACCCCAAAACGTTAACTTAGGACTCAATTTAACACCAGAATAAAGGAATGCATTCATTAAACTTCTGAACAAGTATAAAAACATTTTTTCTTGGAATTATGATGATTTAAAAATGTATGATACTTCGGTTATTCAACACACAATTCCAATGCTTCCTGATATTAAACCTGTTCAACAGAAGTTGAGAAAGATTCATCCAAATCTTGAAAGTCAAATCAAATCAGAACTTAATAAACTTTTAAAAGCCAAAATCATTTTTCCGGTCAGGCACTCCAATTGGGTTTCCAATATGGTACCTGTAAGGAAGAAGAATGGTGATATAAGAATCTGTATTGATTTCAGAAATTTAAACAAGGCATGTTTAAAAGACAATTTCCCATTGCCAACCATGGAGCAGATACTTCAAAAGGTAGCTAGTTCTGAACTTATGTCTTTTCTCGATGGATTTTCAGGCTATAATCAAGTTTTAGTTCATCCAGATGACAGATTGAAAACAACTTTCAGAACAAAATGGGGAACTTATGCTTATCAGAAAATGCCTTTTGGTCTAATAAATGCAAGAGAAACTTTTCAAAGAGCCATGGACATATCATTTAAAGGTCTGATCAATAAATCAGTTGTTTTTTATCTTGATGACATAACAGTATTTTCAAAAAAGAGAGCCAGTCATCTACATGATTTAAAACAAATATTTGAAAGATGTAGAAGATTTGGTATTTCCTTAAATCCAAAGAAATATTTCTTTGCTTTGGGTGAAGGAAAACTCTTGGGATTTGTTGTGTCAAAAGATGGCATATATATTGATCCAGATAGAGTGAAAGAAATTTCTGATATTTCTTTACCTCATAACAAAAAATCCATGCAATCATTTCTTGGATAGATCAATTTTGTTAAAAGATTCATTCCTGATTTTTCTTTAATTGTTTTACCTATGCAAAATATGATCAAGAAGAATTCAGTATTCAAATGGGGGCATAAAGAGAAAGAAGCCTTTGAGGCAATCAAACAAGCAATCATTAATGCACCAGCATTGAATACCCTGGATTTTTCTAAAGATTTTACTTTGTATACTTTGGCCACCGAAACATCCTATGCAGTTGTTTTAACACAACTCAATGATCAGAAAATCGAGGCACCAATTTCTTTCTTTAGCTCAAATCTGCAAGGAGCTGAGCTTAACTATTCTGATGTTGAAAAACAAGCCTTTGTTGTGTTTAAATCAATCAAACATTTCAGACATTTTCTCTTGAAAACACATAAAAAAATCATTGTCCCATTCTCTGCAGTGAGGTAATTATTAATTCAAAAAGAAGTAGGAGAAAAGAGAGCTAACTGGGTAACAACCTTGCAAGAATATGATATTGATATTAAACCAGCTAAGATTGTTAGAGGACAAGGTTTTTGTAGATTATTGGCAGGAGCTCATAACATACCAGAAAATCAAGATTCAAATCAAGATATTCAAGTAAGTCAGATAAGTGTTACAGATTCTGAATTTCAGTATGCTGATCTTATCTATTACTTGAAAAATGGGTATGCTCCTTCTAATATCAGCTATAAGAGTAAACGCGCTTTAAGGTTAAAGGCTATTAAATATGAGATCATTGATAATGTGTTATTTAGAAAAACTTATGATTCAATTTTATTAAGATGTCTTGAAAAGACTGAAGCTGAAAAGGTTTTGCAGGAGTTGCATGATGGACCAGCAGGAGGTCATTTTGGAGGTGATACCACAGCTCACAAAATAATTCGTGCTGGTTATTACTGGCCTACCCTTTTTAAAGATACGCATGATTATGTAAGGAAATGCAGAATTTGTCAAACTACAAGTGGAAGACAAAGGAAACCAGCTTTTCCTTTGCAACCAGTGACTATTGAGCAACCATTCGAACAATGGGGGCTTGACATTATTGGTGAGATAGTACCTCATTCTTCCAAACAGCACAAGTACATCCTTACTGCAACTGATTACTTTACAAAATGGGTAGAGGCAATCCCATTGAAGGTAGCCAATTCTGATGCAATTATTGATTTCATAGATCAATTCATCATAACCAGGTTTGGTGTGTCTAACTCTCTAGTCTTTGATAACGCATCTTACTTCTTTGGAAATAGTTTAATAGAATTTGCAGTCAAAAGAGGTTTTAAATTAAAATATTCAGCAAATTATTATCCACAAGGTAATGGTTTGGCTGAATCCACTAACAAAAACCTTATCAAAATCATTAAAAGGACCGTTGATCAAAATCAAAAGAACTGGCACAAATATTTAATCTTTGCATTATGGGCTGATCATATCACTGAAAAAGCTTCAATAGGGACTTCACCTTTCAATTTGGTTTATGGAAAAGAAGTTGTGATACCATCAAATTTAACTCTTCCATCACTAGCCCTAGTGCAATTTATTGAAGAAAATCCTTCTTCATCCATTCAATTGAGATATGATCAAATACTTAAACTAGAAGAAGATAAAGATAAAGAAAAAATTATTCATGAAAAACATCAACAGCTTGTAAAATCTTCTTTTAATGCAAGTTCTACCGGCTCAAAAATTTTGCCAATTGGTGATCTTGTTCTGAAATGGGATAAAGCACACGAAGAAAAAGTTAAACATACCAAGTTTCAAAAAATGTGGCTTGGACCATTTCAGATTGTTGAGAAGATAGGTTCAAATACATTCATACTCCAAGATCTAATAGGTAAGAGAGAATCTCTTCCTGTAAATGGGCTTATCTTGAAGAAATTCTTTTCATAAGGAGGTAACCCCTTCTTAAACTGTACATATTCCTTTCTGCAGAGTTTTTGATTGTTTTTTGCAAATAAAGGTTGTTAATGAGTCTCTAATTGATTGTTTACTATTTAAGAAAATTGCTTCGGAATAATATTATAAATATTTATTTTGTGTAAATAAGAATTTTAAAAAGTAATGATCACAGTTTTTGAATAGTTTAAAATAAGATGTTAAACTTTGAAAGATTATTTCAATCATTTGCATGATCTTTTGAAAACTTGAGAAGAATGTAAATCATCATAAGTTTATTAAGCAGAGAAAGGTTATCTATCAAAGTAAATATTTTTCAAAGTTTTGGAACCCAAAAAACTCTGAAAATTGTCATCCATTGATTCTTAAAGATAAAACTATTTCACCCCATCCATTTAAGTTGTGATTTTTTAGAATGTAATTCTAAGAAATTTGAAAATTTAAGAGATAAGAGGTCTCATTATGAGCCGACTTACCATGTTCATAAGGAGTAATAAAACTGACATTACCAATACTGCATACCAAAATAGGGTAATGGCCTATAAATATAAGACAAGGGGTCTCATCACGAGCCAGCTTGTTCAGTTTAATTATAACTAGTGAATGGTGTTGTTATTAACTGGCTACCATACCAAAACAATGGCTCTTAAAATAAAAAATAAGTAAAAGACAAAAACATGAGATAATAGGTCTTATGAATTTATCTTTTAAAAATTCATAATTTTAGTTGGATGAGACAATGAATGGTTAATGGTTTAAAAGTAACCCTGTCGAGACTATGAACGTTTGCTGGCAGCAGAGGCAATACCTATGGCAATAGAGTATATTATAAAACCAAAACTTGGAGAAATCCACTTACTTCATTATTAACACCAATCAAAGCTTGAGATAACCCAAAAATGTTTTTATTCTTAAGGAATTAGAAAGAAATTATGAAATGATTTTTATTCCTTTTTTATAGTTACATTTTATTTGAATTATCCTAAGATAGTTTTCATTATCTTTAAAAATCTTTACTTACTAAAGATATAGTGTTCATTTTATTTTTTCAGAGATAACTGTTTCTTTCAGTGAATCGCCAATTGTTGTGACCAGCAACAACCCCCCTTTTTATTTAATATTAGTAATAATACTAAATAAATGGGGACCCTTAGTTAAAAAATCCAAAAAATCAACTAGGATTTGTTTTCCTTTTCAAATAACTTTCTATCATAAACTTAGAGAAATCCCTTAGAAGAACATTAAGAAACACTTAAGTTTATGATAGATTACAATAAAATTGTTCTTTAAACAAAATAGCGCATGCATCGCAAAATGGTATATATCTTTTTAAAACTGAAAATGCAATTTTGCGCTTTTGCGATAATGCGATCCCAAAAAGCCTATACAATAAACATATTGGTTGCAGATCGCATAGCGCAGAAAACAGAAAAGTTAAATGAATATCTTTTGCGCTGTTTTCAATTTCGCGCTTTTGCGAGATTTGCGATGTGCGCTTTTGCGCTATTATGCAAGTTGCGCTTTTGCGCTATTTTACATAACTGTGATGGTTTCATTTTGCGATATTGCGATATTGCGACATTGCGATATTGCAATATTGCGCAGCAAATCGCAGATCGCAATATCACAGATTCATAAAAGCACGTTGTCCAAAAGCAATCTTCCCATATATCAAATCTGTTATGCGCTTTAATGATTAGATTAAATGATTGGATTGACAATTAATGGTAAATGAGATTTTGTTTTGATTGAAAGTCCTTTCACGATTAAAATAATATATTTCATCCGCCTTCACATTTAAAACAGTATCATCACCTTTCTCATGCCATTACTCTCATTTAACTCGTAAAAAGCAGGCACGAAAGAGCAAACGTCTATACAAAGCTTTCACTAAACACTATGGGTAAGAAGGAGAAGAGCTCGAATTCTGAAAACAGAGAAATGGCTTCACTGTACGCAGACACCGCTTGTAATAAGGATGCCGGTATATCCACTTGGGAAGGAATGTATAATCTGTTAGAAGAAGAAAATCCTGTGGTAATGAAAGTTGTGGCTACAACAGGTTCTAGTAATACGTCTGAAGCAACCCTCAAAGAACTGGCTTGTTCATTTCTGCATAGCATAGTGGCAAGGCCAAGGATTCTCCCATATACAGACATGGTGAAATGCGTGCTGGACAGCACCGATATTTCAGACAGGCAATTTAGAACTCCATCTCAAGAGCTAATCGGGTCATTCACCATGGAAGATGTGAGGCTGATGTATAAGTTGCCGGAACCTCATGCGACTTATAATAAGCAATTTATGGAAGAATTTTCCAGAGAACATGCGAATTTGTCAGAATGCACACAGGAATGGACCAAAAGAGATGAACCATTGAAGAACAACAAACACGGGTGGACAGTACCAAAAAAGGATGTTTTAGACGCTGTTCACAAGTTCAAATATCCAAGTGGGCAATTTGACACAGTTTCTACCACAAGATAAGGTATGTAAGTTTGCCAAAATTATCCTCTATAGAGCTTTTAGAAGTTACTGAAGAAGCTGTTGGAGGTCAGGAGTTCTCAGAGAAACATAAAGCTCTTCTTGAGAAAAGTCGGGAGTCGAAGAGACTTGAAATAACTGTAAGACAAAATGAAGAAACATTGACCAAATTCAAGGCACTTAATGCTGAGCAAGGAAAAAGATGTGGAGGGTGTTCGGCACAGAGAAAAACTACTGCGAAAGGTCAAATCGATAAAAAAGAAACTACTTTGGCTAAAGTATGATATGAGAAAATGGTGAAGCAAAATCAAGATGAAATTGCAAAATTAATAACAGAGCAAAAAGCTCCAATAAAGGAAAATGCACAAAGAGAAGGCAGCAGAGGAGGCGGCTATAGTGGCAAACACTCTTACTGATTGTGTAAATGACAATTTACACAAAGCTAATTTGATTTTAGAAACTGTTCCAGGATATCTCCCACAGGCACATCAATTGCAAACAGAATGGAGGCAAAAGGCAGAAGAAAGAGAAAAATCAATCCAAGGGCTGACAAGATTAAATTGGGACTCATACTGGATGTACTTAGTGAAGCCACACAGTCAGCACAGTGCGCTTAATTGTATCATCAATTCTACAGAGAAGATTGCGCCTATGCTTGTCGACTCTGTCTTTTCAGGACAATTGAATTCTGAAGTCGGTCAACCGCATCTTCTCAAAACTATGCTAGATGCCTGCAAGTTTAAAGATCAAGTTCATAGATAGTTAGATTTAGTTTTAATTTTATTGTATTTTAGCCTAGGAAAAGGACGGTCATTGAACCGAATCCTTAATTTTTGTAATAAGACTATTTTTAGATTTAGCTAAGTAGTATTTAAACCCTTCTCATGCATTTAGAGAGGGGTCCTGGATCTTAATATTTTTGACTTGGAGATTGCATTTATGTACTCCATTGTCTTATATATTTTTTAAAAGGATCACATCTGGTGATTTTCATGCGGAATTATCTTTGAAGTGTTGCATTTCTGTACCTTGGAATTTGATTTTTCATCAGAGTTACTGGATTAGAGTATCACATTGCATTTGAAAGTCTTCAAGATGAATGAGGTATTTCTATCCTTTCACTGTTGATTTCTTTTGTCTTATGATATTCGCTTTAAAATTGCTATCATTTATATATATTTTTTTTCACAACGCTTCCTTTTATATATCATTTCTGAGTATAATTGAAACGTTATCTTTCATAAGTATATATAGATGGTATACAATGATGAATGCAATATACTAATACAACTCTGTTTAATTTCTTAAACAGAGTTATCTTTATTTGTTTCTGCATATTTCAATTTAAATAATAATACATTTTCATGGTTATTGTTAAATTGGAACAATCTTAAGTTGTATTCACATATAATTACCCAGGTTAATGTTAGAATTTCTTTATCAGTATTTAGTTTAAATTAGATAGTTTTATTTCAGTTAATTTAGTCCTATTTCCACCCATCCAAAACATAGTTTTATTTCAGTTAATTTAGTCCTATTTCCACCCATCCAAAACAATCCATTTAGTTATAAGGAAACTGGTCCTTTAAATCCAGTCAGAGCCACCATACCAAACGGAAAAAGAGTTGTCCTAAGGTCCCGACCGGGTGGTTTTCCCCAATGTTTGAAGCAGAGATTTTCTAGGCTTCAACACCAGCCAGAAGGCAGGGTGCAGAAATAGTAGGGTTGTCCAACACTCTCATGGCTTCATCCATGTACAGACAAAGGTGGATGGGATGATTCCCTTCACACAACTTACAGGTATTTGTGATCATACCCTGTCCCTTACGAGCCTTATTAGTAATAGTCGAAGATGTTCCACCAATATGACTTCTAGAAGCCAAAGGCAACAACGGACGGCCGTCGGACCATGCTTCAAGTATCTTGGGAATGCCAGGGCAATCTCGAAGAAGATGGTCACCTTTTCACAACATGCAAGGGAATATGACCTTCCGTGGAAGGTTGGATGGTTTATCAATGTAATATGTCTGAGATGCAATAGCTGCAACATTAGCCTCTCTCTTATCTGACTTCTTCTTCTTTGTATTCTTCTTCTTCTTCTTAGCCACCTAGTTACTAGAATCCAGACTTTCACCAAGTGAAGTAGAAGAGGAGGACTAAGAAACAGGTGAATAAGGGGAGAGGTCCACCTTAGAATCAACATGATGTTGTTCAAGTGGAAGAGATGGTTGTGCAGAGGGCGAAACACTTAAGACCACAGAGGTCGAAAACAACCAAATAGGGAACCCAACAATTAACCCCGGAAGGGAAAATGTTGCCATATAAGGAGCACCAAAATTCCCAAAAGCAGGAAAAGGACCATGATTCCCTTCGGAGGGTATTCCTTGGTTGGTAAACTCCTAAAGAGTTGCCATTGGAAACAACCCTAAAGCAAAATACTATGGAAGATAACTTTAACCAGGAATATTTTGTGGGCAGGTAATTATTTTAAGACACTAAAACAAAACTCTACCATTTCATATTTTAAGAGTCAAGAAACATACAAAAGGTGATTCTATCACATTCAAGTTGAAATGAGCGTGAAAGGACAAGTGCTCGATGATATTTTCACTTTTTAAGGAGTCACGAAAATATTGAAATAACTACTCAGATAATCTAAGCAAGAGGGTGTACCAAGTTTCCATGAACTACCATATACACCTTGGTGATCAAATGAAAGAGAAATAACCAAGGACTTGACGTACGTGCCGGTAGTATCCCCAAATGTTGTGTTCGGTGTATCATGATTACAAGGCGACAGACTCGGCTTCCTATGGATAAAAGGATTGCAACCTAGAGGGGTCTCCCTTTATATATTCGATGGTATAGGGAGCACAAGTCTGTACTAGTGCTGTCTAAAGCCATATGGCGAACGACAGCTACTAAGTTTTAAGACACCGGAACACGTCTCTAGCCTAGACCACTAAACATGTTTCGTTAGGTTAATTAAATGAATTTTAAAGTTGATCTTGGATTATGTTTCAGTTTTAAGGCCTTATCGAATTTGGATCTCAAATTTCCTAAATGAAAGCTATATGCAAATGAACATCATTTCCGATTCAATGAATGCTAGTTACGAGAAGGATAGAGATCTTTCAAACAAAAGCAAACAATGACAATATGAGAAGAAATCCACTAATGCATCTAACACAATCAAACTAAAATGAAACTCTTTCCTAGACAATCAGACGCTAGTTATGCAAAATAATTTTTCACTTTCGATGCAAAGAAAGAATGCAAAATATGTTTATTTATTTATTTTTTCAATGAAAAGAAGTACATGATGCACTAATTACATGAAAAATGAAAACAAACACTAGCTTGATTATTGTGTAAGAATCGAAATTGAATGGCTCAATGAAACACAAAATAAACACAAAAAAGAAATCAAACTAATGTTGCAATATTCCAAACCAAAATAAATTTTTCAAAATGAACCAAGACAAGAAATGTAATCTATGCTTGGAGCAACAAGGAAATGATCCTGCAATCAAAGCAATCACTCAAAACGATCAAGAAAACTAAGTGTAATTAAACCAAGAATGAGACTGACAATAATCAAAACGACTTGATTTCCAAACAGAAGGCTCAATGCACCAAGACACTTAGAAACCCTGAGGCCTCAATTTACATCGATAACAAGATGGACAAATGACTGAGAAAAGCAAGTCGGCAGCAGTCAAAATTTTCCCAAAGGTATAATTACACATAAAAAATAGCCTAGAAGCATGCACAATTGACCAAAAGACTCATTAAGGAGGTCAAACCAAATCCTACAGGATTCGGTGTGACTGTAAGGCTGTAATCCGCGCTAAGCAGGGGTTGGCACAACTACAACAAAAGCAACTTGTGCCAATTGGCGCGACTGTTCAGACGAAAAACGCGCCAAGCCGGATAACTATGGGAAAGAAGGGAAAAACCAAAACTCAATGAGAAAAGGTCAATCTTGACACTCTGGAGATGAACAGAGGATATAAACTAAGCAAGCAAACCAGAAAAAGACAGATAATCAAATCAATGATTGAAATTGACCCAACAAGGTGAAACGGCCAACTCACACTGATCCCCAGCGGAATCGCCAATTTGTTAAGCAGGTAAATCCTCTCTGCGGACAGAGACGATCCCCCTAGCCCTAGAGTGGGTCTAGAAACAAAGATACATGTTAGAGTGTTGATTCCTAATTATTGAATGAAAAGAGGACATGGTAGATCGACCTACCTGGAATCCAATGCTGTCGTCGTGGCTATTGTGGTGGTGGCCTCTCGCTCTTGCCTTGGAAACTCACAATCCTTCGGCAGTCATTCTCAGATACCTGCACATAGAACAACAAAAAAGAATAGCATGCAACATAATAATTTCACTCATAACTACTAGCCAGTCAAAGAGGGCTAAGCATATTGCATTAAACATCTAACATAATACAAAATGGGAACCAAACAATAGTCACGTATATGTATTGATAGAAGGAAGAGTTATAACCAATGCTTTGACGTCGTAGTCTCCTCCAGCAAGGTTCAGCCGAAGCGCGTCTCAGATTCTCATCAGGGAATTCGGACGGGATGAAGGCATGGACTGAAGCTCTCTCAATGTAATTCCTTCTTATTCTATCTCTTCAATAGTTCAGCTATAGTATGTTCAATTCTCCATGTTCAGCTAGCTTATGAAAAGAGAGATAAATTCTTTTTATAGAGGAAAAGGAAGAGGTTAGGATCCCTACAAAGGTGGAAGGGAGGCCTATCCTTTAGGGAGTTCCCATAAGAGGTGGAAACCATAAACTAAAGGAGGGAGTACGTGGTTTATTCCGTTCAACCATTCCCAATGACTCATCCTAAAAGTTGTTGGAGTGGAATCTCCACCTCTATTTTTAAAAAACATTCCATAAACATCTCGGTGCGAGTGGCTAAATGAGATAGAGCACCAATTGGCACAGGACCCAATGTTAATCTTCCTCTTTGGCGTGAGGGCATAACTAACTACTCGTGCCAAGGTAAAAAAAAAAAAATTTGAGTCTCTGCTCAGGGAATTGTCAACAGAAGGAATATTACTCTCATGTAAAGGGATACAATGATGGTCTTTTCAAGGCATGACACTTCTTATTGATCACGGAAATGACCCTCCAATGGGCGAGATGGGGATTGCAGGGATTGTGAAAAAATGCTATGTAACACCATGAGAGCTAGGGTTTCCTCAACCATTCTCCATTGATGCACCTCTCGCCTGAAAAGGAGGTCTTATTGATCAAAATATACATTATATCGAATTTCAACGTGAATATTTATTATCAGTCACTTACTCTTTATCAAGCACATTTTTCCATTCATTTAGAGAAGCTCCCCTTCTCTTTTGTCTTCATCCCTTTCATCGTCCCAAATCACCACACCTAGTGTGTTTTTGATATGCTTGATGTACTCACTCGCATAATAGAAAGACTCATATGATATGTACCCCTCTGCACTATACCCCTTGGGTTTTCCCATTTGTCAAACAAAACCTTTCAATTTCTTCATGTACCTCTCTAAGAAGAACATCCAATGATAAGAAACCACCCCAATTAATTCAACCTCATCTACTAGGTGGATTAGAAGATGAACTTGCAAGTCCATGAAACTTGTCGATAGTTCCTTCTCAAACATAAAAACAATGTCAACTCTCTCTCGACGCCACCGTGGAATGCTAGCCACATGAATCTCCTTTGACGTGATCCAACATACAAATGCAGATAATTTAGATATGGCATATCTTGGGTCTTGGGGGAAGTCATGTTTCACACACCCACACACGAACAAAGGATAATGACACTACAAAGTGATAAACACATGCATAAAAAATTAGTTATGCTTTATGATCCCATGGGATAAAAATTATTAATATAAAAAATAATAAAATCATGCTTTTGACATTATACATACTCTTACAAGATTCAAAACATCATGTGATTTCAACCTCGACAAATGGTCTTCCATGGTGAAGCAGCACCATAGTGAAGACCCATATGAAGATGGCATTGTCACACCCATTATAACTTCCTTTTCCAAAGAAATATCATCTCTTTTTAAAATCCATGGGACATCACCTTCTTTGAAAGACAAATTAGAGGGACCAACCTCTCCCGTACTTTCTAATTTCCTTGGCCAATGTTTCTTTTTAGTTTTTGAAGTAATAAGATCTTTCCTAACAACCAATGTGTCACCTTTTTTCGATGATCTATGCCTCCATAAAGAATATGAAACATTTTTAAATATATAAATGGGATCTAGTAAGTGGGTAACCGTAAGATGCTCCCAATATGGGAGGTTATAAAATATAGATTTCCTTTTCATCTGAATGGGCAATTTCTCAACATAGGTGTCGAAGAATTCTAAATCATCAAACATAGGCTCCCCATTTGAATCGAACATTTCTATGAACTATTTCTCTTTCTCTCTCTCATATTCTCTAAGCCATTCAGTTGGTGTCATTATTGTAGGCCTTTGGGTTCTCTCTCGTTTACCATTAAAAGCAGATGTTGCTCTTCTATAAGGGTTTTATCCTGGGAGGAATAACCTGGAGCAGTCATATACTGGCTTTCGTAGGTCGTTGGATCATCTAGCTTTCAGAGAAGGTTCACAAAATTTACGTCCATAATAGCCTTTTATTACAAGACTTGTGAAATTATTGTATACAATATGCATGGCATGTTAAAGAATATCATGAATATCAGAACAATTACAACGAATTAAATTAATATGTGAAAGAATATTGTTACGTATATAAACAAATCAATAAACATGTAATTTACCATAGAAAAATCCTAAGCCTAGGTAATCATGTGTGGTGTAAGCACATATGTCTTACAACTTAAAATTCCTCTCTGTCACAATGGCTCTTGATACATCGTATACATTTATCCCATCACATAATTCCTTCAATTCATCTACCAATGATTGTAAGTAGACAACCATATTATTCACTTGTCTTCTACTAGGGAATATGAGAGGCAACATAAGATGTTCATTCTTCCATGGGGGCATATTGTTGTTGATCACTACGACAGGCCAAATAGAATAGTTGGTGCTCTAGAGGGAATATGGGTTGACGCCATCCATGTTTATGCTGAGTCGTAGACTTCGTACTTCACCCTTGAATTTTTCGGGCCATGTATCCTCTATATGCTTCATGGTTATTGAATTTTTTGGGATTCACATAACTCCCAACTCGCTTTTGTGTGAGACATGCCATCCTTGAAACATACCTAATTCTTTGCAACGAAAGAGCCTTTGAATCCTTGGGATTATAGGCATGTGCCTCAATATCTTAAGAGGAGGACCACATTATTTACCCCTCTTTTTTTATTTATCATACTTTCCATGTCCACATTTCAGATATATCTCTTTGTCTTCATATTCTCCTCTATACATAATACAATCATTTGGACATGCATGATATGATATGTACTCAACACCCAACATTTTCAACAATTGCTTTGTCTCTTCGCATCTATAGGGAAATACATTATCATCAAAAGAACCTTATTTTTGAATAACCTGTAGTTGTTGGACAATATTATATGTGCAATGCCAGCAATTTTTAACGGTCATAAAATTGAACATTTGTAATGGTGATTTTGTGACAAAATTTCTCAAAATATAAGGTACTTGATGGTCAATTACCTAAAAATTTCCAAGAAACATAAATTCGACAAGCCAAACTTTGATTTCAAGTTGTACAGTAACATCATTGTCCCCAACTGATTAGAATTTGACTGACCGCCAGGTCCAAAGAGAGGGGTGGTGGAAGCAAATTTAAGTCTTTCGAAAAAGTTATCAGCGATATGAGCATCATCCCCTAGTTGATCATTGTTTTTGAATGCATCTAACAACATTTTCTCCATGGCAATCGTATCCCTTAAGTAATCATCCATACTGACCTCTATTTGATTGCCTCCATTTCCTTCTTGTGAAGAAATACTATTGTTGTAGCCATTCCTAATTGGTGAATCTAGACATAGTGGGAATTGAATAGGTCGTTGATTCAACCATTTTTGGTATCGTTCCTCTCCAAATTTTTCTCTTAATTCAAACTTCTCTCGATTTGACATTGTCATGGGGTGCAACAGAACATGGTAGGTAGGTCGCTCATCATCACAAGAATTCTAATAATTTCAAAAAATATATTTGAACATGATTAGTACAATATTGATGATATCAATTAGTAAACACGTCAATGCATGATTAATTTGTTTGAAGTTGAAATAATTACATTATACCAAACAATTGTTACCATCATTCTCCCGGGATTATGGCTAGAATATGGTATGTTACAATTGGCAGGGTGATGCGACTGTCCATTTTCATCTACCAACCGCGCCTTGCGGTATGCTGCTCCTGATAAGAGCTTCCGATGTTTTGGAATTGTTTGAATATTTTGTGAATGTGAACTCGATTTTGAATCTGCATGAACCTGAAAATTTGTATACATTAATTTTATTCAGATTGACATGGATAAAATAAATAAATTCAAATAGAAAGTGAAAATATAAATAAATACTCTGCGATGGACTTTGAGAAATACTATGGAACGAGTTGGATTTTGAAGAATTGTCCATTTGATATAATTATGAGATTTTCTCCATGCATTTGAGCAAAACCAACAATAATTTTTTTGTACATACCTAAAAGTAATTTCGGCGCGTTAAAAAATGAGTTATTGTTACTTAAAAGTAATTTCGATGCGTTAAAAAAAGAGTTTCTTGTTTCTCAACACCTATCCTGCCTTGGATTTTCAGTTTTTTACAAAGCTCTCGGAATTGATATTTCTGGTTCTCTGAAATAAACCTCAGATACAATTTTTTTCATTTTGTTTACATACTAGCCAATATTTGTTCCTTGTTATTGAGGGTTTTCCCAATCTCCTTAGTGTCCATTCCTTATGTTTCGACCATGGGTTCTTTCTCTCGATCCAAGATTTCTGACGAGGCCTCTAGGGTTTTGCACTTTAGCGCTCCTTTCTCCGAGGAATTATCCCCTTCCTTAGCTAGGTTCATCAAAACCTCTAGAAATTCCAAGTTATATTCTTGGGCTGAGAGCATGATATATTTATTTTTTGTTGTTCTTTCTTGAATTTCAGGGGTTTTCCTTTTATTAACCACTGCTTGAAACCCTTCATAGTCCTCCTTTGTAGTTTTTCCCTTCATTTCAAATTTATTTAGTGAGAAATCATGAAAAAAATTCTCATACTCATGTCATCTCTTGTACCTAAAGGGCGCATTCTCACAGTCTAGAGGTTGGAACCATACCTCATCATGGTAATAAATTTCTACTAATTTTCGAAAGGGTTGTGATATATTCATGTATACAAAAAACATAGCATAAGAAATATATCGACCTCTTTTGGTAACATTTGATATTTGAACAAATGTTCCAATGGAATTACCAATACCTTTGAGAAGCTCGAGATCCCATAAATTTGTCGGCAGAGAAAACAATCTCACACATACTTGGGTTGTTGGGATTTTCTCTTTCTCTAGATTATAACACTCCTAAAACACCATGAAAAAACCCATATTATTGAAAAAATATGGCTCGTTTTCAATGACCTAGGAATTATCTTCCATATTAGAGAATATCATCGTGAAAAAATATTTTGTCTCGAGTTTCAAATCTATATGACCTTTGGGTTGTTGTTTTTTATTGATCCATTTAAAAAGGTCTCTCTCAAGTGGCCAAATCCCTATGAATTTGTAAATGAGTGCATAATCCTTTATATATTGATAATACCACTCCAACTTATTGTTTGGAACCACATACTTAGGGTTCACCACAACTTTAGACATACATCTTCCTTTAAGGTGGGATTGGCATTGAGCTCTAAGGATAATCTTGTCCCGAATATTATTGTTTCCCTTGCAAGTGCCTGATTCCCTAACATAAATGCTCTATAAGAGGGATTTGCACCCTTCCCTACATGCCCACTCATTGATTCAATAAGTGATGGAAGCAATGGAAGTCACCAAAAATGATATAGAATCAAATTGTAGTATCGATTATGTCAATAGCAAATGGATGATCCATAAAAATGTTCAAAGAAAAACCCTAATTTGGCTAATATTTAAGTAATTGTAAAAAAAATTTATTTTCTAAAATATTTATATTATTTAATAAATTAAATACTTAATCATAATTTTTTTTAATTCTTTGATTATTTAATCAAAATTTAACAAAAATATACATGATTTTGATTAAAGTTTAAAGTAATTTTAGGAAGTTTTTTATCTCTTGATATTATTCCTTAAATGAAATAATTTATCATAATCTTACCTTTAGCTTTAAAAAAAAAAAAATCTCACTTGAGTGAGAAGGATAAAGTGTATTTGAATTTATTTATATAAAAAGGAACAAAATGTCTATAAGATAGTAGGATATTAGAAAAATGGTCATATAATTATGATTTAGAAAACAACTATAGGTAATTTTATCAAAGTAGAGAATTTGTAAACCATTTATCAGAACATGAGCCATATGAAGGTTAGCGAGTAATAGAGTGTCATGATACTCACTGGGATTATGGTGATCTCTGTGAGATTATAAAATTAATAAAATTTAGGATATTAGTATGGATAGTTTTAGATTGCTCTGAAGTAACTCCTTTCCCTATCACCTCATGATTTGTAGTATTCATATAAACATTTTCACCATGTGAGGATCAAGAATTAAAAGGTCCCCAAAATTATGTAGAATTAAGTGTTGATTTATTTGAATGTGTCCATAATTATCACTAATATTATTTCCAAGTGGACTTTCTCGTAATTAGCATGCAATTGATTGTTGAAGACCTACAAACTGGAAAAAAATGGTCGTATGTATCGTCATGGTTTGATTCTGAGTTCATCATCGAGAACTATGACCCAATAGAACACATGGCTTCACCTTTTTGTAGAGAATTTATTTGGCTTCTTATGATGGTTCCATATTTTTTTCTATGGAATCTAATTCTAAAGAGATTTTGAGTATTAAAAACTTTCATCATGCTAACTTAGATCTCGAAAGATATTGAAGAATGTATTCATGATTGAAATATGGTGAACTAATATTATGTTTTGGACATAAAAGTAATTGTACAATAAAGTAGTTGTGAAGTTCTAATCCCCATATAGCAAAGACTCTATGTCCCTATTAACCTTATTAACCTTATTTTTTCCAAGACTCTATGTCCCTACTAACCTTAACTTGAAAAGAGAGTAAACATATATGATGATAAGTAGTAATTTTTTAAGATTAAATTGAGTTTACTAAATTTAAAATAAAAGTAAGAAAGTTACTTGGTTTGTTTTAGAATTTTATTTATGTATTATAATAATTTTAAGAAAAAAATTCATTAATCATCATAATTCACATGATTTAATATCTTAAAAAAATAAATATTATAATAAATATATTGAAATTGTAATTTAATTTAGATATATGTCAGAAAATTTATTTTTATATTATTATTATTTTTCTTTCCTTTATAATGTCTTTTGAGGTTTTAAATTGGTTAATTTTTATGATATTTTATTTTTAATCCTTTATTATATTATAATTTTTCAATAAATTAAAAAAAAAACTATATGTATTTTCTTGTATATGTATATTTTTTAATGATTTTATTAAAATTTAATAAAATTATAACTTCAATTTATTAAAATTTAAAGTATTTTTTTCAACTTTCTATAATATTTATTTTATTCTTTCAGGTTAAATACTTATTCATTCTTTTTTTTCTTTAATTATTTAATTAATATTTAAGAAAATCATATATTATATTATTTTAATTAAAGTTTAAAATAATTTTAAAAAGCTTTTTAATCCATGGATCTTATTACTATAATGAAATTCTGGAATATAATCATACTTTTCATTAGAAATAATAATAAATAAACAAAAATCTAAGTGAATTGAATGAGGAGGATAAAATTTATTTGAATGATAAAGTTTATTTGAACAATAATAAAATGTAGGATTTTAGAAAATAATATAGGTAATTTTCTAAAAAAAAAAAAAATGTAGAATTAAATGTTGATCTATTTAAAGGTGTTTATAACTATTACTAGTATTATTTGTGCCTATAATTATCATTAGTATTATTTTCAAGTGGACTTCATGAAAATTAGCAGAGAGTTAATTTCTTAAAAAAGAGAGAAAAATGGTGGCATGCATCATCATGGTTTGATTTCAAGATTATCAAAGACTATGGCTTAAGAGAACACATGAATCCAATTCTAAAGATATGCACAGTAGAAAATTTTCATCGTGTTTACTTGAATCTCGAAAGATATTAAAAAAGGAATACATGATTAAAGTATGGTGGACATAAAATTTTCATCATATTTACTTAAATCTCGAAATATATTAAAAAATGTATTCATAATTAAAGTATGGTGGACTAGTCAAGTCCCGCTAGCATAAATGGTAGAGGATGGGCCTCGTTAGCAAGGCAACCCAACCCGCAATTCAACCCATGATCAAACCTCACAGAGGTGGTTGTGTCTGTGTTATGAGGAGGAGACATGCTAAAATCCAGTCAACTTAGGGTTGGTGTGGCCCACGCTGGGTGCGATCCTCGGGTGACTTTCATGGCTTTGATGTACCTGGATCATGGATTCTCAAGCCACAAGGAAAGCCTTAAGGAACATACACAACTTCAAGAACAAAAAAACAAATATAGTGGACTAAAATTGTATTCATAATTAAAGTATAGTGGACTAATATTATGTTTTGTAATTGTACAATAAAGTAATTGTCAGGATGTCCCCATATAGCCAAGCCTTTGTGACCTTACTAACCTTATTTTGAAAATAAAATATGATGATTATTAACATTTATTAAAATTAAATTTAGTTTAATAAATTTAATAAAAAAAAATAAGAAAATTATTTGGTTTGTTTTAGAAATTTAGTTATGAATTAAAATACTAAGAAAATGAATAGTGTAACAAACATATTGAAATTGTAATTTAATATAAATGTATGGTAAGAAGTTTATTTTTATGTTATTAAGATTTACATTTTCCTTTATACTAAATAAAATAAAAATATATTTTAAAGTAATTACTTCTTAAGATATTTTAATTTCAATTTATTTTTAATTCTTTATCCTATTATAATTTCTCAATAAATTTAAATAACATAAATTTAATATATATATATATATATAATTTCTTAATTTCACTTTAATTTTATTATAATTTGTCATTAAAATAAATAGTATTTTATATATTTATTTTATATATATATTTTTAATAATTTAATTAAAATTTAAAAAATAAATAAATAAATTAATTAATTAATAGTTATTATAAAAAAATCTTTATTTTCTATAATATTATTGTATTTTTATAAATTAAATATTTAATCATAATATTTTTTTAATTATTTAATAAAAAATTAATAATATCAAATATGATTAAAGTTTAAAGTGATTTTATGAAGGTTTTTTTTTAATCTATAAAGTGTATTTGAGTTGTTTTATAATTTAATGTTTATTATTTAAATGTGACCCTGTATACCGCTAAGAACCTAGAAAACCACGATAAATATGGTCGAGGATGTACCAAATGCATTCATGAGCTAATGTCGGTAGGTCTATTGAAAATTAGGTGAAAAGGTGTGTCGATGTCATTTAACGTGTAGGGCTAATAGAATAAGGTAAGGATAATGGTTACTGCAAAGATGTGGTGAGGAGCCGTGTACCAGATCCTCCATCGCCATGTGTTAAGCACGTAAATCCTCTTTGCAGACAGAGACGATTCCTCTAGCCCTAGAGTGGGTCTAGAAACAAAGAGACGTGCTAGAGTGTTGATTCCTAATTATTGAATGAAAAGAGGACACGATAGATCGACCTACTTGGAATCCAACGTTGTCACCATGGCTATTGTGGTGGTGGCCTCTTGCTCCTACCTTGGCAAGTCACAATCCTTTCGCAGTCATTCTCGGATACCTGCACATAGAACAACAAACAAGAACATCATATGACATAATAATTTCACTCATAACTACTAGCCAGTCGCAGAGGGATAAACATATTTTATTAAACATCTAACATAATACAAAATGGGAACCAAACAATAATCACGTATATGTATTGATAAAAGGAAGAGTTGCAACAAATGCTTTGACGTCGCAGTCTCCTCCAGCGGGGTTCAGCTGAAGCGCGTCTCAGATGCTCGTCAGGGAATTCGGATGGGATGAAGGCATGGACTCAAGCTCGCTCAACATAATTCCTTCTTATTCTATCTCTTCAATAGTTCAGCTATAGTATGTTCAATTCTCCATGTTCAACTAGCTTATGGAAAGAGAGATAACTTCTTTTTATAGAGGAAAAAAAAGAGGTTAGGATCCCTACAAAGGTGGGAGGGAGGCCTATCCTTTAGGGATTTCCCATAAGAGGTGGAAACCATAAACTAAAGGAGGGAGTCCGTGGTTTATTCAGTTCAAACACTCCCAATGACTCATCCTCAAAGTTGTTGGAGTGGAATCTCCGCCTCTATTTTTTAAAAACATTCCATAAATAGCTCAGCGCGGGTGGCTAACTGAGACAGAGTGCCAACTGGCGCGGGGCCCAATGTTAATCTTCCTCTTCGGCGCGAGGGCATAACTGACTACTCCCGCCAAGGAAAAAAAAAATGTTTTTGAGTCTTTGCTCAGGGAATTGTCGACAGAAGGAATATTACTCTCATGTAAAGGGATACAGTGATGGTCTTTGCAAGGCATGACAGTGCTTATTGATCACGGAAATGACCCTCCAATGGGTGATATGGGGATTGCAGGGACAGTGAAAAAATGTTGTGTAACAGATGCCCCCTAAAGCATGAGGTCCGAGGGAGAGGGAGGGGTGAAATGCTTTATGAGAACGCGTTCGAACTAAACACTTCTGTCAGAAAACCTGCAATTACAAATACAAATGATATCTCTGATACATGAACATGTGGTATGGGTGCAACCATCCATAATAGAGTACATAAAAACTGAGATCCAAGATATGGGCATAGCCATCCAGTATTAAGGATCAACAAATAGACTCAGGTATGGTCACAGCCATCCAATCAAAAGAGTCATGTAATAAGTCATAACAATCCATAGCTTGGATTTTATCAGAAAAAACCCTTCTTTCACTCCATCTCGACCCGAACAAGTAAAAATTCAAGCATGCAAATATATGAGCTGAAGTCGAACATGCAAGAAAATCACCTGATTACTAGCCAATGATGAAAGTTGTTAACAGGCACGAGAGACACCACCAATAATGACAATGGCTCTCAAGGTACAACAGGTATAATCCACAGAATGTGAACAATGATCTGGTGTCAAACACCCACAGAATCACCCGATTGAAGGCCAATGACGTGGACCTTGCGTCAAATTTGAAGAACCTTCCATTGAGGCATGCAGGCTCCAAGGTACCAGAAGGGAGTCTCTAGATCGGATTTCTGGATAATGAGCTGAAGTCGACAAGAAGTGACCTGATCGAAGGTAGGTCATAATGTTTCCCACATCATAGATATGAGACAGAGGAACATGATAATAGTGAATCAGGACCAACAGAGAATCAGAGGGAGGTTGAAAACTGCAGAGGCAAACTTCTCTTGAACATATCAGCGACACAACAGTGGATTTGGCAGTATTTGACATCAAAGGATCTGAGGTCATGATGATGTGGAGCAAATGAGAGGTCAAAAGAGATTACCCAAACTCGTGGAGGAAAAAATGACGAAATGAGATGTCCCTAACCCAACACGAATGCATACAAGTGCCATGTTCAAGAGCGACATACTGCCAACATAACTAAAAACTGGTTCCATTTTCCCCCACCATATCTGGTGATTACCCCAATTATTTTTTAAAACAAGCTTGAAGGGGATATCATATGATTTTATTGTAATTTTTACCTTCAAAAAAATCCAACCTAGTACATTTTACGAGCCCTAGGAAGGAGGAACTCGAGTAACATCATGGTGACGAAGTCCGATGTCATCAGGTTTTAACGAGTCTGACAAAGGGAGAACTTGACATCTTTTCATGTTTAGAGAGTTTGAAAAGAGGGCAGAAAAGAAAATTCCATCATGGCCCTTTTCGTGAATAGTCCCTCAGATCCGAAAACGTAGAAAACAATATCTGAAAGAACCTCTTAGTTGCGATAGGCTAAGGTATTCATTTTTCCTAAATAATCCATCCCAGCCCAAAAAAGGGGTAAACGTATACTGGGTAGATATCTTTTCGCAGCCATTTAACGAGTTCAAAACGACAAGATCCTTGGCAATCTTTTCGATTTTAGAGAGTTATAAAAGAGCTGAAAGTTGACTCCTCTTGGAGGAACGAGTCGTATGAAGGGTAGCAACTGGTTCTGGTAATGGTGGAACTACCCAGAACAGGTAAATGTCAAGAGGTTGGATAACACGACCACTCATCGCAGCGGTTCGTTAGGAATGGATGAAACAATCAAGTGAAGGCATATGATCGGCCAAGAAGATGGTGACGATGGAATGAGAAAACCAAGGTTCATATGGCAAAATAGGCTGATAAAATGGCAAACACGAGAGGTAAATGGTAATGGTTTCATTTTTACACAAGCTTGAAAACATGGGAAACTCTGCTTGGAATTGGTTTCATTTTTACACAAGCTTGAAACAAAGATAAATTATGCTTGAAAAACGGGCATGCCCCCAGCATGGTGACTCAATTCGAGGTACATGCCCCCCAAGCTTTAGTGCATTCACTGGAGTAGACTGCTAGTTACTGATAGGTGGATGGAATGAAGGTTCAATTACGAGATCAAGAGAAAGACTCGACTGGGATCTTACGAGATCGTATCAAAGACTCAAATTGAACAGGAACGTGTTTCATTGTTTTAACGAGGTTGACACATTAAAATAACTATCCTCGTAACATCTTGGTTCATTTTTTACGGAGGTTGACATAAGGAAACGAATTGTGCTCTGAAAATCTTGTTTCATTTTTAAGGAGCTTGACACAATAAAATGAACTCTACTATGAAGACAACTCAAGACAACTCATCATGTTTAATAAGAAGTCATGGATTCCAAGAGGTTCACAACATCTTGGAAAACAGGACCCAATGCCTCCAACACACGATGCACAACGACACTATCATTGAATGTGGGCATGGGGTAGGTAGCCACATAATTAACCTGCAGCGGGGAAGATACAACCAACGAATTAAGACCTGAAAGGGGCGATGGTGGACCAGATGTCACATCAGAACCAAAGAAGGAAAGTTGATCAATGGTCATGATCTAACCTTTGTGTGGAAAACTAATCACATGAAGGAGGGAGGAGACAACCGCACCCATGGCATAAGCATAGTCGCATCCCAAGAGTAAACTAAAATCCAAGGGACCTTGGACCACCATCACGTCTATATAGATGGTTTTCCCTCCCAAAGTAATAGGCAACTTCGGAAGGATCCCTAATGGTTGACTGGTTCCTCTATTAAAAGCCAACAAGTTCTGTGTTACAGGCGCAAGCAGTGGAGAACCAAAAGCTTTCCAAGTAGTTTAAGACATAACACTAACGGACACGCCTTCATCCATAATCGTGCTAGGTATGGCCACATCAAAGGTCTGTACTGTGAACTCAAAAGGCACAGAAGAAGGAAGGCAATATCTCGCAAATCGACTCCAATCGAAGGAAGCGACCAAACTACTTGGAGGGGGTCCCATAGAAATAATATGGTCATCCCCTGGTGTTATCAGAGCAAGAGGAGCATCCTCTAGGACCTCTATCATGGAAGCAGGAGGAGCAGCTTCTTGAACTACAGGGACGGGAAAATATTTCTCCAAGTGTGAGGAATCTTAAGAAACAAGAAGAACGTGAGGGTTATGAGATCCAATCTTGATGGAAAAGACTTAATGAACCATAGGCAAGATCAGGTCGACCGATTCCTCAACCAATGGTTGGTTGGGAATGGATTTGTGAATTTGAATTTCTAAAGGAACAGGATCAACCAAGGATTAATCTTGACCGATCGTTGAATCAACTAGCGGAGGACTCAAAGAAAGTTTCAGGTAACCAGCCAGAAGGCAGGGTGCAGAAACAGTAGGGTTTTCCAACATTCTCATGGCTTCATCCATGTACAGACAAATGTGAATGGGATGATTCCCTTCACACAACCTACAGGGATTTTTGATCATACCCTGTCCCTTACGAGCCTTATCAGTAATAGTCGAAGATGTTCCACCAATATGACTTCTAGAAGCCAAAGGCAACAACGGACAGCCGTCGGACCATGCTTCAAGTATCTTGGGAATGCCAGGGAAATCTCGAATAAGATGGTCACCTTTGCACAACATGCAAGGGAATTTGAACTGCCGTGGAAGGTTGGATGGTTTATCAATGTAATATGTCTGAGATGCAATAGCTGCAACATTAGCCTCTCTCTTATCTGACTTCTTCTTCTTTGTCTTCTTCTTCTTCTTCTTAGCCACCTACTTACTAGAATCCAGACTTTCACTAGGTGAAGTAGAAGAGGAGGACGAAGAAACAGGTGAATAAGGGGAGAGTTCCACCTTAGAATCAACATGATTTTTTTCAAGTGGAGGAGATGGTTGTACAGAGGGCGGAACACTTAAGACCACAGAGGTTGAAAACAACCAAACAGGGAACCCAACAGTTAACCCCGGAAGGGAAAATGTTGCCATATAAGGAGCACCAAAATTCCCAAAAGCAGAAAAACGACCATGATTCCCTTCGGAGGGGATTCCTTGGTTGGTAAACTCCTGAAGAGTTGCCATTGAAAACAACCCTAAAACAAAATACTATGGAAGATAAATTTAACCAGGAATATTTTGTGGGCAGGTAATTATTTTAAGACACTAAAACAAAACTCTATCATTTCATATTTTAAGAGTCAAGAAACATGCAAAAGGTGACTCTATCACATTCAAGTTGAAATGAGCGTGAAAGGACAAGTGCTCCATGATCTTTTCACTTTTTAAGGAGTCACGAAAATATCGAAATGACTACTCAGATAATCTAAGCAAGAGGGTGTACCAAGTTTCCATGAACTACCATATACACCTTGGTGATCAAATGAAAGAGAAATGACCAAGGACTTGACGTACGTGCAAGTAGTATCCCCGAATGTTGTGTTCGGTGTATCACGATTACAAGGCGACAGACTCAGCTTCCTATGGATAAAAGGATTGCAACCTAGAGGGGTCTCCCTTTATATACTCGATGGTATAGGGAGCACAAGTCTGTACTAGCGCTGTCTAAAGCCATATGGCGAATGACAGCTACTAGGTTTTAAGACACCGGAACACGTCTCTAGCCTAGACCACTAAACATGTTTAGTTAGGTTTCAATGCTTCCTTAGGTTAATTAAATGAATTTTAAAGTTGATCTTGGATTATGTTTCAGTTTTAAGGCCTTATCGAATTTGGATCTCAAATTTCCTAAATGAAAGCTATATGCAAATGAACATCATTTCCGATTCAATGAATGGTAGTTACGAGAAGGATAGAGATCTTTCAAACAAAAGCAAACAATGACAATATGAGAAGAAATCCACTAATGCATCTAACACAATGAAACTGAAACGAAACTCTTTCCTAGACAATCAGACGCTAGTTATGCAAAATAATATTTCACTTTCGATGCAAAGAAAGAATGCAAAATATGTTTATTTATTTATTTTTTCAATGAAAAGAAGTACATGATGCACTAATTACATGAAAAATGAAAACAAACACTAGCTTGATTATTGTGTAAGAATCGAAATTGAATGGCTCAATGAAACACAAAACAAACACAAGAAAGAAATCAAACTAATGCTGCAATCTTCCAAACCAAAATAAAATTTTCAAAATGACCCAAGACAAGAAATGTAATCTATGCTTGGAGAAACAAGGAAATGATCCTGCAATCAAAGTAATCACTCAAAACGATCAAGAAAACTAAGTGTAATTAACCCAAGAATGAGACTGACAATAATCAAAATGACTTGATTTCCAAACAGAAGGCTCAATGCACCAAGACACTTAGAAACCCTGAGGCCTCAATTTACATCGATAACAAGATGGACAAACGACTGAGAAAAGCAAGTCGGCAGCAGTCAAAATTGTCCCAAAGGTATAATTACACATAAAAAATAACCCAGAAGCAAGCACAATTGACCAAAAGACTCATTAAGGAGGTCAAACCAAATCCTACAGGATTCGGTGTGACTATAAGGCTGTAATCCGTGCTAAGCAGGGGTTGGCGCGACTACAACAAAAGAAACTTGTGCCAATTGGCGTGACTGTTCAGACGAAAAACGCGCCAAGCCGGATAACTATGGGAAAGAAGGGAAAAACCAAAACTCAATGAGCAAAGGTCAATCTTGACACTCTGGAGTTGAACAGAGGATATAAACTAAGCAAGCAAACCAGAAAAAGAAAGATAAGCAAATCAATGATTGAAATTGACCCAACAAGGTGAAATGACAAACTCACACTGATCCCCAGCGGAGTCGCCAATTTGTTAAGCAGGTAAATCCTCTCTGCGGACAGAGACGATCCCCCTAGCCCTAGAGTGGGTCTAGAAACAAAGAGACATGCTAGAGTGTTGATTCCTAATTACTGAATGAAAAGAGGACATGGTAGATTGACCTACCTAGAATCCAACGCTGTCGTCATGGCTATTGTGGTGGTGGCCTCTCGCTCTTGCCTTGGAAAGTCACAATCCTTCGGCAGTCATTCTCGGATACCTGCATATAGAACAACAAACAAGAATAGCATGCGACATAATAATTTCACTCATAACTACTAGCATATTGCATTAAACATCTAACATAATACAAAATTGGAACCAAACAATAGTCACGTATATGTATTGATAGAAGGAAGAGTTATAACCAATGCTTTGACGTCGTAGTCTCCTCCAGCAAGGTTCAGCTGAAGCACGTCTCAGATTCTCATTAGGGAATTCATACGGGATGAAGGCATGGACTCAAGCTCTCTCAATGCAATTCCTTCTTATTCTATCTCTTCAATAGTTCAACTATAGTATGTTCAATTCTCCATGTTCAGCTAGCTTATGCAAAGAGAGATAACTTCTTTTTATAGAGGAAAAGGAAGAGGTTAGGATCCCTACAAAGGTGGGAGGGAGGCCTATCCTTTAGGGAGTTCCCATAAGAGGTGGAAACCATAAACTAAATGAGGGAGTACGTGGTTTATTCAGTTCAACCACTCCCAATGACTCATCCTAAAAGTTGTTGGAGTGGAATCTCCACCTCTATTTTTAAAAAACATTCCATAAACAGCTCGGTGCGGGTGGATAAATGAGATAGAGCACCAACTGGCACAGGACCCAATGTTAATCTTCCTCTTTGGCGTGAGGGCATAACTAACTACTCGCGCCAAGGTAAAAACAAAGTTTTTTGAGTCTCTGCTTAGGGAATTGTCAACAGAAGGAATATTACTCTCATGTAAAGGGATACAATGATGGTATTTGCAAGGCATGACACTTCTTATTGATCACGGAAATGACCCTCCAATGGGCGAGATGGGAATTGCAGGGATTGTGAAAAAATGCTATGTAACACCATGAGAGCTAGGGTTTCCTTAACCATTCTCCATTGATGCACCTCTCCCCTGAAAAGGAGGTCTTATTGATCAAAATATACATTATATCGAAGTTCAACGTGAATATTTATTATCAGTCACTTACTCTTTATCAAGCACATTTTTCCATTCGTTTAGAGAAGCTCCCCTTCTCTTTTGTCTTCATCCCTTTCATCATCCCAAATCACCACACCTAATGTGTTTTTGATATGCTTGATGTACTCACTCGCATAATATAAAGACTCATATGATATGTACCCCTCTGCACTATACCCCTTGGGTTTTCCCATTTTTCAAACAAAACCTTTCAATTTCTTCATGTACCTCTCTAAGAAGAACATCCAATGATAAGAAACCACCCTAATTAATTCAACCTCATCTACTAGGTGGATTAGAAGATGAACTTGCAAGTCCATGAAACTTGTCGATAGTTCCTTCTCAAACATACAAACAATGTCAACTCTCTCTCGACGCCACCGTGGAATGCTAGCCACATGACTCTCCTTTGACGTGATGCAACGTACAAATGCAGATAATTTAGATATGGCATATCTTGGGTCTTGGGGGAAGTCATGTTTCACACACCCACACACGAACAAAGGATAATGACACTACAAAGTGATAAACACATGCATACAAAATTAGTTATGCTTTATGATCCCATGGGATAAAAATTATTAATATAGAAAATAATAAAATCATGCTTTTGACATTATACATACTCTTACAAGATTCAAAACGTAATGCGATTTCAACCTCGACAAATGGTCTTCCATGGTGAAGCAGCACCATAGTGAAGACCCATATGAAGATGGCACTGTCACACCCATTATAACTTCCTTTTCCAAAGAAATATCATCTCTTTTTAAAATCCATGGGACATCACCTTCTTTGAAAGACAAATTAGAGGGACCAACCTCTCTCGTACTTTCTAATTTCCTTGGCCAATGTTTCTTTTTAGTTTTTGAAGTAATAAGATCTTTCCTAACAACCAATGTGTCACCTTTTTTTGATGATCTATGCCTCTATAAAGAATATGAAACATTTTTAAATATATAAATGGGATATAGTAAGTGGGTAACCGTAAGATGCTCCCAATATGGGAGGTTATAAAAGATATATTTCCTTTTCATCTGAATGGGAAATTTCTCAACATAGGTGTCAAAGAATTCTAGATCATCAAACATAGGCTCCCCATTTGAATCGAACATTTTTATGAACTCTCTCTCATATTCTCTAATCCATTCAGTTGGTGTCATTATTGTAGGCCTTTGGGTTCTCTCTCGTTTACCCTTGAAAGTAGATGTTGCTCTTCTATAAGGGTTTTATTCTAGGAGGAATAAGTTGGAGCAGTCATACACTAGCTTTCGTAGGTCGTTGGATCATCTAGCTTTCAGAGAAGGTTTACAAAATTTACGTCCATAATACCCTTTTATTACAAGACTTGTGAAATTATTGTATACAATATGCATGGCATGTTAAAGAATATCATGAATATCAGAACAATTACAACGAATTAAATTAATATGTGAAAGAATATTGTTACGTATATAAACAAATCAATAAACATGTAATTTACCATAGTAAAATCCTAAGCCTAGGTAATCATGTGTTGTGTAAGCACATATGTCTTACAACGTAAAATTCCTCTCTATCACGATGGCTCTTGATACATCGTATACATTTATCCCATCACATAATTCCTTCAATTCATCTACCAATGATTGTAAGTAGACAACCATATTCTTCACGTGTCTTCTACTAGGGAATATGAGAGGCAACATAAGATGTTCATTCTTCCATGGGGGCATATTGTTATTGATCACTACGACAGGCCAAATAGAATAGTTGGTGCTCTAGAGGGAATATGGGTTGACGCCATCCATGGTTATGCTGAGTTGTAGACTTCGTACTTCACCCTTGAATTTTTCGGGCCATGTATCCTCTATATGCTTCGTGGCTATTGATTTTTTTGGGATTCACATAACTCCCAACTCGCTTCTGTGTGAGACATGCCATCCTTGAAACATACCTAATTCTTTGCAATGAAAGAGCCTTTGAATCCTTGGGATTATAGGCATGTGCCTCAATATCTTAAGAGGAGGAGCACATTATTTACCCCTCTTTTTTTATTTATCATACTTTCCATGTCCACATTTCAGACATATCTCTTTGTCTTCATATTCTCCTCTATACATAATACAATCATTTGGACATGCATGATATGATATGTACTCAACACCCAACATTTTCAACAATTTCTTTGTCTCTTCGCATCTATAGGGAAAGACATTATCATCAGAAGAACCTTATTTTTGAATAACCTATAGTTGCTGGACAATATTATACGTACAATGCCAACAATTTTTAACGGTCATAAAATTGACCATTTGTAATGGTGATTGTGTGACAAAATTTCTCAAAATATAAGGTACTTGATGGTCAATTACCTAAAAATTTCCAAGAAACATAAATTTGACAAGCCAAACTTTGATTTCAAGTTGTACAATAACAGCATTGTCCCCAACTGATTAGAATTTGACTGACCACCAGGTCCAAAGAGAGGGGTGGTGGAAGAAAATTTAAGTCTTTCGAAAAAGTTATCAGCGATATGAGCATCATCCCTAGTTGATCATTGTTTTGGAATGCATCTAACAACATTTTCTCCATGGCTATCATATCCCTTAAGTAATCATCCATACTAACCTCTATTTGATTGCCTCCATTGCCTTCTTGTGAAGAAATACTATTGTTGTAGCCATTCCTAATTGGTGAATCTAGACATAGTGGGAATTGAATAGGTCGTTGATTCAACCATTTTTGGTATCGTTCCTCTCCAAATTTTTCTCTTAATTCAAACTTCTCTCGATTTGACATTGTAATGGGGTGCAACAGAACATGGTACGTAGGTCGCTCATCATCACGAGAATTCTAATAATTTCAAAAAATATATTTGAACATGATTAGTACAATATCGATGATATCAATTAGTAAACACGTCAATGCATGATTAATTTGTTTGAAGTTGAAATAATTACATTATACCAAACAATTATTACCATCATTCTCCCGGGATTGTGGCTAGAATATGGCATGTTACAATTGGCAGGGTGATGCGACTGTCCATTTTCATCTACCAACCGCGCCTTGCGGTATGCTGCTCTTGATAAGAGCTTCCGATGTTTTGGAATTGTTTGAATATTTTATGAATGTGAACTCGATTTTGAATCTGCATGAACCTAAAAATTTGTATACATTAATTTTATTCAGATTGACATGGATAAAATAAATAAATTCAACTAGAAAGTGAAAATATAAATAAATACTATGCGATGGACTTTGAGAAATACTATGGAACGAGTTGGATTTTGAAGAATTGTCCATTTGATATAATTATGAGATTTTCTCCATGCATTTGAGCAAAACCAACAATAATTTTTTTGTACATACCTAAAAGTAATTTCGGCACGTTAAAAAATGAGTTATTGTTACTTAAAAGTAATTTCGATGCGTTAAAAAAAGAGTTCTTGTTATCGGTGCTAATGTATGGTTAAACACATCAGTGTGATTTTATTACTGGATGTACCAGTGCGGTTAGTTAACAAACGCACCGAATATCGGGGAACAAAAACTCGACTTTATTTTTTTGAAGTGAAAAAAAGCGGTAAACTGAAAAATGAGCGGCAAATGATTTTCGGAAATCTAATTTCATAAAAAGTTCTTTAAATAGTAAAATATATTCATTGTTCAATTATCTTTTCCAATATTTTCAAGGAGGGATTTGTAGGAGAGACATACTTGGAAAGAGAGCACTTTGGAGCAACAAAATACATTCGAACATCAACACTATTCAGAGAATCATAATTTGAAACATCTCGTGATTCACACAAAAACCCTGTAGTATAGTAAAAATGTTAAATTTTACTGTAATAATTTTTTTTTTACAGTTTCTGTTAGATTTAATACATGCATAGTAAAAAATTTAAATTTTACAATGCATTTTACTAATAAAATCATTTTCAATCTCTATTCCTATTTAGATTTAATTAAAATTCAAAAAAAAAAAATTCAAAAAAAAATTATATATATATAACATCCATTCTTGCATTAAACCCTTGCTTCTCTTGTTTATGTGACTTCAAATATTCACAATTAGGGCTTTACATTTTAGATTTATAGGGTTTGTATTACTAAATATATAGGTGTTTGACATCTAACCTAGGGAACCACTTGCAGAGTTGGATCCCAAACCCTGTCGGCCCTTTCACGATTTAAAAAAAATGGATTTTGTTAATCGATGCACCTTGTTTAATATAGCACACCGGTGTGCTCTTTTATTATAACGAACCAGGCGGGTATTGACAAAGAGAATTATTTTATAAAAACAATTTCCATTCATTTATGATTATTTTTCAAAATAATTGCTTCTATTAATCGGTGCTCCCGCATTAATATAACGCATCGGGTCTCCTATTGACAAAGAGAAACGTAAAATGTTTCTACTCTAGTGGCGATGTGTTTATAATAACATATAGCAATTTTATCGTTTAATTTTTTTTCCCCTTAGTCGGTGCTAAAATGTGAACTGTATTGGTGCGGTTAAAACGATAAACACATCGGGCGTTTAATTTAGGTAGTTGCACCATTTTCTTGATTTGTTGTTTACTTGAAAAATATGTGATTTAATTATAAAATATATTAATGAATGATACATGTTTTATATTGATAAAAAAAATGGTTGACAAGAGTTCAAGTAACAAAAATACTGATAGCACATCCAGAAAAGAAAAAAAGGCAAGTTCTTTGCAAATTCTTTACAAAAATTATTATTATTGAACAATATGTAAGTTTAAATAATATGTATTATTTAGTGTGTGTCATGCAGAGCCACAAACTTTGACAAATCCCTATAAGATTTTTTCTGATCTAAGACCATAAGAGTGTAAAATCTTGATGGAAAAATTGCAGAAAGATGAATCAGGCGAATGAAAAAATACTATTGATCCAATATGAGTTTCTTTTTTTATTTTTCATTAATAATATACTTAAAAATATTAAATAACATGTTTCAAACAATCTATTAATTCATATATGTTTAATTTTCTACAGGGACCAACAACGAAGGAAATGAATGTTGTTCTAAGAAAAGAAAAAAATAGAACATGCAAATGAAAATGAATTTCTCCTTAGCTCATCTGGAGTGGTGCTGGGGGTTAACGAAAGGGGGGAAAACTTTTAAAAAACTTTGAGGGATCTAGTGGAACAAATGTATACATGTTCTTTCCACTTACAATATAAAAATAAATCCAATGATTCCAAGAACCAAATTTTATTTAAACTACAAGAAGAGTTTCCAAAGAATTAGTCAATGAAACATGTTAGACTTTTAATAGCAAAAACGCACAACAACAAAAAATAAGTCTTGAAAAAATAATATTCCTTTAAATGTTTTTCTATAATTATATGTATATATTACTACACAGAAATCAGTTATAAATATCACTTTTGTTATATTTAGTTTTCATATATCAATATATAATTTAAATAGTTTATTGTCATGTTACTTTTTCAGGAAGATTATGAAAATCTCAAAGGATGAACAAGCTAATATCAGAAATATGCTAGTAGGAATGTCAAAAAAGGTATACAAGGAGTTGGTCAAATAAATGTACATAATTGCATCGCACAAAGAGCCATCTCAACAACAATGTGCTTCAAATGTAATATGTAATCATTGAATTTTTTGATTAGGTACAATAAATAAATAATTTAGCATTAACTATTAATTTTCAAGTATTTTCTTGCAGAAAAGAAAAGAAAATGGAACTCATTCAGCACATAAAACATGAAGACAAGGAAGAAAAATGTTGATATCTACGTTTTTGAGTAATTGTTACTTCCTTATAACAACTTAACTAGATTTCATTTTTGTATATTTTAAATTGTTTTACAACAACCATCATTGAATGTCTTCAAACGTGTGCTAACATACAAAGAAGAACCATTAGAAGAATTGATTGACATTGGGTTCAATATGAGTTGTCAGTATATGTTGGCATATCATAAATTAATTGTGGAATTTGTAAGTATCTATTTTGTTTTACTTAGCTCCGTCTATAATTAATAGAACAAAAAAATATTTTTTATTAAATCTTTGATTTGTTATGGGTTATAAAACTTGCAGGAAAAAAAGTATGGAACTACGCCAACAAAAGAATTTTTGAAAGAAGGAAGGAAATTTGGTTTTGAAAGAATGTGTATAGTTCACGAGATGATTCTTGCTATGGTACATTTCTTTTCGATTTACATTGATGTATATTATTTAATATTCCAATTTTCATTATTCTCACCAATCTAGATACACTCATTACACTTTATTTTTATGTTTGTATATGGAACTTGAAGAAGAATAAAACAATCAACACAATGAACAAAACATTACTCCAAATAACCCAAGTCATGAAAGTAGCTCGAGCAATGACAACAGTTTCGGCGAAGAATGATGATCAATATGTTTGGATATCAAAGCAAGGTGTTGTATTTTTTGAAATATTTGTTTGTGAAATCAAACATTTTGTTTAATGTAATGGATATAGTGTCGCAATTGAAAGAGAAAGGGTTACCAATAACTGTCCCATTTGGTATGACAAAGAGTCTCTTATTCATATATAATAAAATACATTTTAATTTATTATATTGTGTTCTCCATTTTCGCTATGAAATGTTACACCACTAATTAAGTATATGGATGAGTAAATATTATAATAAAGAGATGCGAAATTTGATGATATAAAAAATTCATCCAAACATCACATTCAAATACACTAATAAAAATTTAATTGATATAAATATTGTTATAAGATATGTGTCGACTTTTGATGGATAATGAATTTTAAAAAATCACAATAATTGCACTGTCACAGGTTGATGTTTTTAAAAAATAGAAAATGAACATTGGTGCGTGTGTATGATATTGCGCACCAGTGCATTTCTACGAGCTATGAGCACCGCACCAAATACCAATACAAATTAGAAATCCCGATGTGCTTTATCAATGACTACAACCCAAGTGGATATGCGTTGCATGCACCGGTAGGGTTGGCCTTTAACACGTCATTGTGTTATTACACCTTAACATCCCAGGGCGTGTACACAACTAATACGCACTAGGAGGATAGAAGGTGCATGCACCGATGTTATTTTGCCTGAATGTACTAGTGCATTTGTATTTGTAACGCACCAATACTGTTTGCATTAAATGCATCAGTGTTTTACAACTATAATCCGAATAACATTGTTGCATGCACCTTTTATTGGCCCAGTGTGTATTTGTTGGTAACAAGCACTGGGACATTGCGTATGTAAAAGCCCCAGGGCTTCAGAAATTTATTTTCCTTCCCAGTGCTTAGTATGTTTACCACACCAGTGTGTACCATTTAAAACATACCGGTGCGTTCACACATGAAGCGCACATTGATAAGAAAAAAATCCATAAAAACCTCTAGCCGCCCAATTTTTTTTAGTTGTGTTGAATTTCCGTTAGCAGCTCCGTCAAAACCTCCGTTACCAAAAACATATGTTGTAGAAAATGTTTTTTTGATAATTTTGGCCAATTTTATAACACTGAAAACCTCCTTTATAACCTCCGCTAGAGGGTATTTTACTTGTAGTGCTGAATGGAAAATTAAACATCCCGCATCACATCTTAATACGTGTGTCAAGGTCTCAAAACACTGAGCACACTTTTTTTTTCTGATTGTGGTTGAACCGTTTCCCTTTTACAACAATGATTTAATATATGTTATGATTTTTTTAGCTTTGAAACATTGGCGGGGAAAGAGAAGGATGAATGATGTTGCAATGCGATATCACATCAAAATCACAATCTCAGATAAATTGGAAGGCGGAAAGGATGATATATGGTGAATATGTGATGTGATGTATCGCATCGGAGAAATGAAATCGAGGTGGAATATATGTTAGCGGGAGAAATTACAATCTTGCGATTGTGATTAGTGACGTGGTAAAGGTGGGTCCCGCTAATCATTATTTATGACATATATCCTCGTCGAGGATCATTTTCCTTTATTAATGTATTTTTTGCCTTTATCGCCCTTTTACCTAGAAAGCTGTTTTCACATGTTTCGAGCTCTTGAGCGATATCGCATCGCAAATTTTATGTGGAGTGGCTTAGCATGTTGCTTATTGTTTCTGCGATTTGTGATTGCGATTTACGATTTGTGTTTTAGGATTTTTTTGGTTTTCCACTTAGGTATATAAGGCAAAAAGGTTATGGCTTTGATTCATATTTCTGTTTATAAGTCACAACAATTTTATTGTCTTATCCTAAAAATTTAGAAGGGTCCCCACTATTTTCTCTAAGGCATTTATTCTAAAATAATGGGGGTTGTTGAATAGCACAACAAGGCCCTAGGAGGATTACCTAACAGACAACTACTAGACCATATGGAAACAATAGAAGAAGGACCCAATGTCACCTTAGTTGATGTCCCCTGATTTTTACGAACTTTCACTGATGGGAGGAATCTTAGTATGGAGTAAATCACTTGAATGATAAGATCAATGGAAAGGTATAACGTGATTTCCAAGGCCCATTAAAAGGAGAGGCTCAATTAATAGTTTAAATATTTAAAGAAAAGTTGAAAGGTTCCCCAAGAAATACTTATGAAATATGACCTTGGGACCTTGGGCTTAGGAATATTCAATAATGATGAATGTCTAAGATCAAACCTTCCAAAATCCCTCACTTGTGGTTGATGTGTTTATACTAGGATTCAAAGTAAGGAAAGGATGACTCATCCAATGGAAATATTCAATTAAAGTGTTAGACTTGGGAGGAGTTAGGGCGACTTTCCAAAAAAAACCCCTTGAGATAAATACTATAAGAGACCAAGGGTTGAGATATTTACCGTGGTAAATTCTCATCCAATGATCACCTATAGTTAAGATAAAAGCTTATGAATGATTAACTACAAGGTGAAAACCTTTAAGAAATCCCCAAGTCAAATCAGATTCAAAGATTCCCTCTTGGTGAGATAGCTATGACATCAATTTCTTTGAAATTATGTTGTCGGTATTCATTAAAAACAAGAGGATGCCTAGAGGAGACATAAACAAAGAAACTTGTCTAAGCGGAATCCTAAAATTCCTCCTCCCTAAAATTTCGCACCAAAGAAAAGAGGAAGAAAAGAGGTGAAAGAATGACATTTTGTTAAGTTAATGTAATCACCAAGGATCTAGGACTAGTGCTTGGCTATTGGGAATATTGGAGTCAAAATGATTAAGATTTTGGAACTTCGCTCTTCAAGGAGGCATAAAGAAGTAGTTACGCTCTCTGTGGATGCAATTTCACAACAAATTTAGAATTTTATACTTCGATATGCAATACTTGATGGAGTTTCAAGGTAAAATGTGCACAACCTACCCTAGGAAAATTCGTTCTTCTTGCCAAGGTGAATAACATATGAAATGATCCAAGATTATAATTGTTTCCCAAATTCACATTAATTCTAGGGCACAAGTAAAATCATGACATAACATTATGAATCATTATGAATTTGCATTAAAAGAGGACTTACATGAAAAAAATAGTATATCCAACCATAAACTTTCCAAATAGAAGCTCCAAGAGAGATAGCAAAAATATTCCACACATCAAAATGCATTTAATCATCCAAATCATTCCACAAATTTCAGGCTCGAAATATTTAGAAAGATATATCCCAAATCCAAGTGATGTGAATGAGAGAGGATACCTCTCTTATATTTATACAAGCCTTTAAGGGGTTAGAATAACCTAATTTAGCCTAATGATGCTCCTATAATAAAATAATGTTCAAAATAACAATAATTTTGTTGAAAAACCCACCAAATAGCTCCATAATGTGAATAATTAGCCTCTCAAGAGGGCCGAAATGATAGAAAAGTAGCTAGAAGGGTCATTGGAAGGAAAAATGAAGTCCCTCATGTGCCATAATGAATAATAGGGCTCCAATAATAGTGATGAAGGGGGTGACCCCTTAATCTCCGAGAAAATGACTTGTGGTGCTCCCACGTGGCTGTGGGGGCACTCAGAACATCCTCATGGGTCTCCAACTAAATCAAACAAGCATGTATCTCATCTACATGGGCTAGTACAATGACGCAAGCCCTCCATTATCTCCCATGGTGAGACAAAACCCCATAAGGGCCCTAGATAAAATACCGAGTGTGTAGATGACTGGGCATGGTGGTCCAGGTGCATCATCATCATCAAATAAGTGGGACATGAGCAAGTAAAAAATAGTGTTGAAGGATCCCATGGCATGGCTATCTGCTCTCTGCCATAGTGGAGGCCCATGGCTATCAACGCACACCCTACAAATGCCAATATGATCCTCTAGAGGGCTTGGACCCCGTATAAGGATACCAAACCCCAATATGAACACCCACCTACAATCCTTTATAAGATCCAATGTGTCTCCTCACCTTCTAGTACAACAATTAATTATTTCAATCGAGTAAATAAGCTTACAAATCATGGAACCAAGTGGAAAATTCATGGTGGAATGCCCTTCCAAAATGGGCTTTAAAGTGTACATGTGTCTCCAATTTCAATAAGGACGTTAATCAAGGATTCGATTAGGTGGTTTCAACCTCTAAGGGAGTGACAGGTCTATGGTACATTCATCTTATGGCAGGTTTCATGTGATATAATTATGGAACAAAGTGGGGCATTAAGGGAAGGCTCCAAGCCACCTGCTATGGTAAAAGGGTAACTATGATGAGGGAATCCCACACTTGGGTGTATAGATTTAGGAGGAATAAATCATGTTAAATGAGTTACCCTGACCTCTTTTTTTCCACCCTTCTTCATATGCTTTTTTCCTTTTATTGACTTTTTATTTTTATAACTACTCGAGGCTCTAGGGAATAAGAGCATGATGTGAATGATATCGTAGTGGATACACCATTAAGGTTTGGAATTTCATCTCCCACCAGGGGTTGGGACAATCATGGGTTTCTTAATGATGTAGGGGGTTCATATAAGGGCCATAGGAACCAGGGTGATGGCCATGATAAGGGATAGAGACCATGTTTAGCTTTTTCCCACGTGATAAATTTTTATGTCTTGTACATATTTTGCATTTTATGGTAAATTTTATGTTGTAAGTGGCCAAATTATTCTTTTAACTTTCATTTTAGCTGCATCAACATCTAGAGCATCATTCTAGTCCTAACCCAAAGTGTAGACAACGGGAGGGGAAGGCTAACTCCTTGTGGGCCTAATGGAAAAATGTAGTCCTAAATATAAAATATATGAAAAGGGGTTATGGTGAGAAGAGGGGGGTGATGTATGTGGTGTCGGGAAGCAGGACCACACAACAAAAATCAGAATTTCCCATGTAGTTTTACTCCTAAATCTAGTAGCCAATAAATGAGATCCCATGGGACTAGGATACAAGGTTAACCACCAAGTTGGACAAGGGGACAAGAGTATAGAACAAGCACATTCTTTTCATCAAATTCCCCCACTAATCCATGCCCATAAGTGTCCATGAGAAGTAAGAAAAAAATACCCAACTACATAATGAAAGCCATACCTTTAGGTTTGGAATGCCCACCTTCAAATATACGATCATAACAGATGGGTGAAGGCACACAATGATGGACTCAAACATCAGATATGGTGGCACATCGAGTTATTGGTGTCTGCTGGCTTCCAATTGAAGACAATCTGGGAGAAAATTTCTCCTATGGGTATCACCCACAGGTTGTGGGTAGTAGTACCATGGTTTAGCCACCTACATGCTAACATAACCACCTATGAGGAGTTTTCTTAAAGAGTCATAAATATATTTTCTCAAAAATATCCAAATTTGTACTTTGGGATCTCACAAAACTCAAGCAAACAAGTAGCGTGGAAAATTACATAACATAATTTTTGAGGTTGTTAGTCATGGCACCAAATTTTTCAGAAGCAAGGATGATTACATTATTTTTTGAGGGGTTTGAAAAACATATAAGGGGGCTAGTAAGGCGTAATTGACCAATTAACTTACAGGATGCAGTAAGCAAGACCAAGGATTTATAGGATGGCATTCCTAGGGTCAAGCCACCCATCAAATATAACTTCCTACTTAAAGGAAAAGATGGTAAATCCCCTCAAAGGGATTGGACTAGGAAGAAATCATTGGATGAGGAAACAAAAAGTGATATTAGGATAAGGGGGTTATGTTTTACATTCAAGAATCCTTGGGCACTAGGGCATCGATGTACTGCAAAGGAAAAATAAAATTATATTGAGGTATTATGTGATAGCAAGGAAGGGGAAGATGACCAGGAGCAACAACGGGAGGAGCTTGGAGAAGTGGAAGATGAGCCATAATAAGGGGGGGAAAATGTGGTATTGTTGCTTCACTTTCAATTATTCCTCAGTATATTACCCTCAAGATTCGGGGAACCATACAGGAGCAAAGAGAAATAGTGTTTATTGATATTGGGGGATCCCACAATTTTATTGATGTTGACTATGTAGCTCAGAAGGGGTTATCTACCACAAATGTTGAAGGGTTCTCTACAGCTATTGCAGGAAAAAAGTTCATGAAATGCAATAAGGTGGTTCCCAAATTGAGTTTTACAATGGAAAATTTCACTATTACAGTTTATTTCTTTGTGACTACCGTCCCTGAGAGTAACATAGTATTGGGAGCTCAATGGCTCATCACCCTTGGGTGATACACTACAAATCACCAACCCATGGAGATGGAGTTTATGAAGGACGAAAATAGGTGGTGCTAAGAGGCATGCACACTTACCCTCCCAAGAAAATGACATCAAATCAAATGGAGGCAATTTTCCAGAATAAAGAAATTGAATGGGTAGTAGAATGTAGAGCATTAGAAAAGAGGTCAAAATATCAGCATTAACAATATCTAGTAGGTATTGTAGTGCTATTATAGAAGTATCAGAAGGTGTTTGGCGATATTCCACCAGGGAGGCCACCTTAAAGAGGATTTGAACATATCATTGAGTTGGAAGAGGGAGTCCATGCGGTCATCAACACTCCCTACATGCACCCTAGAGCATACAAAGATGAGATCGATAAAAATATTTAGGAGTTGCTAAGGCTAGGTCATATTCACCCTAGTTCTAGAACATTTTCTTCATCATTAATCCTAGTCAAGAAAAAATATGGGTCCCTACTAATGTGTATTAATTACAAAGCATTAAATAAGAAGAAAATAAAAAATCGATACCCAATCCCTTGGATCGATGAATTGAAAGGGGCCAGATATTTTTCCAATATTGAAGGCTTCGCTCAGGCTATCATTAGATTAGAGTAAGGGATCAAGACACTCCTAAAAAAACTTTTAGATGTCATTATCGACATTATGAATTTTTTTTATGCATTTTGGGTTGACCAATGCACCTACTACTTTCCAGTCCTGTATGAACCATGTGTTCAATATCAATTATGTAGGTATGTGCTAGTATTCTTTGATAACACCCTGATATACCACTGAAGATGGGAGTAACACCTGCAACACTTGGAGGAGGTATTGAAGATTCTAGAGGAACAACAATTTTATGCCAATTTTTCCAAGTTTGAATTTGGTCTAACAAATATGCTCTATTTGGGGCACATGATTGGACGAGAAGGGGTTAAGGTGCACTAGGAAAAGATCTAATCTATCAAAAATTTTCCCACCCCCAAGAATGTGACTATGTTGAGAGGTTTCTTGGGTATTTGCGCTTACTATAGATGATTTTTTAAGGGGTTTTCACAACTAGCATCTCCCCTTACAGATTTGACCAAGAAGGAAGCATTTGCATGGTCTGATGCTACAGAGAAGGCATTTGTTGATATTAAGGAGGTAATGAGATCTTGCCCTGTTTTCGCCCTACCCGATTTTTCTCAACCATTTGTTTTGGAGTGTGAAGCTTCAGGTGAAGGGATTGGAGTAGTGTTGACGTAAAATGGCCATCATATCTCTTTTGAGAGCAAGAATCTTAGGTAATATGAGTGTAAATATTCTATTTATGATAAAGAGATGCTCATTATCAAGCATGGTTTAGCCAAATTCAGATTGTATCTTGTGTCTAACTACCTCAAGGTCAAAACTATCCATAACAGTCTGAGATTCTTCCTAGATAAAAAGGATTTAAATGATCAGCACTGAAAACAGGTAAGAAATATTCATTCTTACAATTTTTAGATTGAATGTGTTAAGGGGAATAATAATATGGTGGAAAATGTGCAATCCAAGAGGCCTACAATATTTTTTTATCATGGGATCATCTTTGGAATGAAATTCTTAGCTAGTAGTAGAACACTCCAAGAATAACGTGGCACATGAGATATTGGATGGACAGGCACAATATGGTAGGTATAGGGTGGTGTAGGATATCATCTACTACAAGGACATAATTTATTTGGTACCATAATCGCAGTTGAAGGAAAAGGTGATACAAGCAGTGCATGATTCTCCAATCGCAGAACATTCAGGCTATTTCAAAACTTATGAAGTAGTCAAAGAGAGGTTCTCATGGAAGGGCCTCAAGGAGGATGTATAGAGGTATGTTTGTGAATGTATAATTTGTAAGAAAAATTAGGAGGATCATACACATCCAATAGGTCTATTGCAGCCAATCCCTATTTTGAAATAGAAATGGGAGAGCATCTCTATGGATTTTATTACAGGATTGCGTTAAGTTCAAGGCAAGGATTGAATTTATGTGGTGGTAGATCGATTGACAAAGTACGCCCATTTCTTCGTGATTCCCTCCAGGAGCTCAACATCCCATGTAGCATAATTATTCTTCCAGGAGGTCTTTAGGTTGCATGGTCTCCCCAAGACCATAATCAGTGGCATGGAAAACAAATTCATGGGGGTTTTTTGGTAGGATTTGTTTCAGTTAGTAAGCATAGAGATTATCTCTAGTATGAGCTATAATCCACAGACATATAGAAAAAAAAAATATAGTAAATAAGTGTCTTGAGGGGTACTTTAGGAATTATGTTTCAGGGAAGCAAAGATCATAGGTGAAGTGGATGAATTTGGGCGAATATTACTACAATACTTCACACCACATGTCGATACTTCACACCACATGTCAATTGGGATGATTCCCTTCAAATAATTATATGGATATGCTGCATTATCCTTTGTGGGCTTGGAATTTGGAGACAGTAGGGATCCAATGGTAAGATATTGGGTCCATGAGTGTTGTGATATCCTTAAGGCACTTAAGGATAACCTTCACACAACTCAGTACCGATAGAATTTATATGCAAATCAGCACCGAGTGGAATGGACTTCGAGGTTGGTGATATAGTTTACTTGCGCTTGCAGCCATATCGAAAAATCCTCCCTCAAGAAAAATGGTGAGGAAAATATTAAGCCACATTTTTATGGACCTTACAAAATCATCAAGAGGATAGGCAATGTGGCTTATGAATTGGAGCTTCCAGAAGGAAGCACGATACACAATGTGTTTCCCAAATCTTGCTTGAAGAAGGCAGTTGGGAAATATACTATCACTACATTTGAGATACCTCCATTAGATGAGGAGGGACACCTAATATTGATTCCTGAGGAGATTATGGAGGTATGTGATGTTAGAAAATTAGAAAGGTAGAAATATTTTCTTTTGTTGATAATTACTTGTGATATTATTATGTTCTTATTAGATTCTTTATGTTATTATTTTATCTTCTTCTAATCAAGAAATCATCACAGTAAAACACGAAGATCAGGGACACCAGAAGTAGGCACTCAGCTAAGGCTAAATCCCCTATATAAGGAAAAACCCATTAAAAAACTCTTCCTTCAGTACATTCAAAATTAGATAGACCAAGACCTTCCTCCACCACCAAGTCAACTTTCCAACATGATTCATAAAAATTCAATAGTATCTTCTTCTCCAGAAAATACAACCCACCAAACCATAAATTTCAGCCCCATCTTCTCCAAAATTTCAGCCCCCCATTTACTGTAGAATTTTGGCCTCCTAGCTACTACAATTTTTTTTCCTCTTGTAACACTTCAGAACTTTACACGTGGGATAAGAGAGATAAATTTTGACTTCTAGACCTCGAGAAAGACTTTCTTCTTTTCCCTTAGAATTTTTCCTTTTCTTCCTTAGAATTTCTCACTTTTCCATTTTCCTGCAACCGTAGGTCGAACTTGTTGAGTTAGTGTCTCAAATGAGGTCAAATTGTTGCCTTTATATAAGAGTTTTTTCCTCTCAGTTTAGGTCAACTTGTCTGGTTTGAGGCCGACTTGGTGGAGGAGGCCTAATTGATCCATTTTACATTAAAATAAATTTATTTCTTGATTGAAAATTCTCGAGAAGGGTCTATTACATTATGACATGGACAAGGACACTTGATATAAACCCTATAAGCCTTCAATGGAGGCTTTGACCTAAAAACAATTGACTCAAGCATGAAACCCAAGCTTTATGATAAGCCAATTTCTTTAATAATAATTTTTTATTTTTTTTTCCTTTTGATAAATACATTACATTATGACTCAAGTATAATTATGAAGATGAACACTAGTTACATTCTTCAACATGTGAGAGGAAACTAATAAGTATGGTGACCAAAGAATATCTAGTATGATGGAATCATTTTCCTTCAGAAGATGCAACATGGGAGGGTGAACAGATATTGTAGCACCCAGGGCTAAAGTTGCTTGAGGGAAAAAATTTTCAAATGGGAAGGACTGTAATGACCCCTAACCCATGAGACAGATACTTGATCCCCACTTTCCTAGTTATCTCCTAATAGGATAATGAAGAGACAAAATTATTTAGGAGAACTATGGAAATTTATACCAAATTTTTTATTATTAAATAAATAGGGTAAATGATATATTTTATTTTGAAAAAAAAAAGAGAGGGGAAAAAATCATTTAGGAGGGAAAATTGACTTCATCAATAAAATGATATTAGAGGAGGATCTAGAAGCCTGGAGAAGTCTCAATAAGAGATTATAAAAGAATAAGGGAACTTAATGATTGAGAATTATATTCTATCATGTCATTTTATATTAGCATGGAACTCAAGTGAGTATGCTTTCTATGGTTTTTGGGGAAGCCCTCACTCTAGCTTCATTGGATCACTTTCTACCCTAGTTAGATCTCATCCATCTTTGGTGGACATTTTTGCCACCCTAGTGGAAATTAATTCTTGTGTGTACTTCTAAAATCTGATGAGTTAGTGTTGCAGTAGATTATTTGATCTATTCTTTTGGGTTGGAAACTTTATTTTTTGAAAGGTTGAATGCAAACATTATGACCGATTTCATAATTATCTGAGGAAGGTCGTATACTAAGATCGATGCCTGGCATCAAAGCCTCAAGTCGCATTATTTCTCAAAGGAAGGATGTGGTTGATTCACTCCAGATCAAATTATCATCATAATTATACTTCATGGGGTCCCTTCCCTACACAATCTTGTTAGCATGGTCATTGACTAGAATTTTTGTGATCTTATTGGGCCACATTTCATAGGAAATCGACTACAATTGTGTGAACTTGTTTCCTTGGTGGGTCACATTCTAAATACTCTATTAGGCTGCTCCATTTAATTCATGTGCAATGTTGTGTAACATTGCATTAGAGAAATTTTGAGGTAAAAAATGGGACTCAAAACAAAAATGTACAACCAAAATCAAATTTATAAGAACCAATAGAATTGAAGATGATGATGTCAACCATGGGGGATGATTAACTATTTTTGGAGTAAAAAGGTAAAATGATAAAAAAATGAATAAAATATTTTTTCAACTTGTATTTTCAACTTATCTTCCTACGATTTTACTGAAATTTCGAGCGGGGGCACTCGTTGGATGCAAAATTTAATTTTGCATCCAATGAGTACCCATGCTGAATACTTTCGATGGAACCCATTACACGAAAAATTAGAAATACATGAAAAACGTGATTGCAATAATTTTTTTCATGTATTTCTCATTTTTTGTGTTGTACAATCCATCGAAAATATTCAACATGGGCACTCCTTGAAGTGAAATTAAATTTCACATCCAACGAGTGCTTTTGCTTGAAATTTGAGTAAATTCGTAGGAAAATAAGTTGAAAATACAAGTTGAAAAAGTTTTTTTTCTTTTTTCTCTCCAAAATTTGATGATGTAATCTAAATTATTTTATTATTTCCACTATTATTTTATAATTTTCCTTAGGAGGCCCATTTTAGACCTCAATATTTCTCTAATGATAGCTCGTGGGTTCCCTTCCCTACGTAGCCATGTTAGCAAGGCCATTGACTGGAACTATTGTGATCTTACTAGGTCACATTTCATAGGAAATTTACTAGAATTGTGTGACCTTGTTTCCTTGGTGGACTCCATTCTAAATACTCTAATAGGTCACTTCCTTTAATTCATGTGCATTTATGTGTAACATTGTTTTCATTGGTGGGTCAAATTTTAAATACTATAACGGTTGGCTCTTGTGAATAGGAAGTCGACTGGAATTGTGTGGTCTTGTTTTCATTGGTGGGATGCATTCTAATCCTATAGCAGGTCACTCCCAATATTTATATGAAGTGTTTTTCACAGAGGTCGACTTATTGGAGGTGTTGTGATAAGCATTGAGTTATTGCTCTAGATATAAAGACCAAATCGGAGGAACCTTTTTGATGCATGTAGCAGTCTCATCGATGAAGAAAATTATAGTATAGTTTTCAAGGAAGAACAAATTTGTGTGAATCTGTAGCAGTTTCTTATAAGGAGGTGTATTGGCTTCCAACCTTGGCTTCAATACAAATGGCATTGTAATCCTAAGGATTGTTCTCAATAAAGTTAACTTTGCCGCAATATTTCTTTGTTCTAGTTTACATGCACATTATTGACAAATTATCTGTGTTATGTGTGGGAATTAAATTACATACAAATTGTTGGTAGGAAGGTGTTAAAGAGGCTTCTAAATATTTTTGGAACATTTTCTTGAAGAATTTAGAAATTGTGCACTCAAATTTCTTGTAATATGTTGTTGCAAAAGTGTTATCATTAATTATGCATGAAGGTGTGTGGTGTTAATGTCTCAACATAGGACATGATATAACATGACCTAGAAGGTGCAAGCCTTGTTTCATTACTAGGAAGGATATATTGGTGCAATAGCATGTTCCATACACAGTGTTATTTGAAAACCTTGTTGTGCCAACTATGCATATTAGTATCCATTATATGTGCATTTGCAATATGCATTAACAACCCTATGATATATTTAGTTGGTTAAAAGTCGAATGTTGTATCATTTACATAGACAATCAATTTCGATATGGCATTTACAACATTAGAAGCTGGTATGTTGACAAAGATTCATGGCAATGTTTGATGCCTTTGTGACATTGGCTTATTCTTTGGTACTTTTCACATTCATTTCATGTGGAGAACTTCATGGATTGCAACTTATAATGGGAATGCTATTTGTTTGCATGCTTTGAAATAAACTGAAGGTTATCATGTTCTTATATTCTTTTCATAATATTTGAGTCTCTTCTCGCATAAAAGCTTTGCAAAATCCATACAATATGGACATTTTTTCGTTTTTGTTTTTGGCTTTAGCGTTAGATTTGAAACCATGAGCTGAGAAATTAGTTTGTGAATTAGTTGGTTTGGTTCTCATATTGTGCTAGATACTTTGGACTAATTGGTTATTGTTTAGTTCAGTTACAACTAAATGTTCGTGCTTGCCTATGCGTGAGATGCTTTGCATTTACACTATGATAATGAGTGAATAAAATTTTATCTGCAACTGAACATATGAAATCTGGACTTTGTTACCTTTATAAAAAGAACTAGTTTAGCAATTTGTGCACATAAATACCTTTGGGGATGTGACACATGCACTACGAAATATACCAATTATTATATTCAAGAGTCATTACAGAGCCCACCTATAAAGACCATAAATTCCCATGAAGTTCAAATCTAGTTGCATTGATGTCATGTATATAATTCATAAGAACGAGACCATTTAAATGGGAAAAATAATTGATTAATGATGCTTGCATTGCTTTAGAAACCACAGCATTAATGTATTATATGTAAATTATGTGGTTTATTTTTTTTAGATGAGGCGAGTTGGTTGATAAATAGCCATCCCCACAATATGCCATAACCAAGTAAATAAAGCCATATTGCCACAAAAATGATTCTTCCATTAGTAAATAGATCCATCACCACTAATTGGGAGTAGTCTCTGTGAAATCATAGAGAATAAGTGAGTTGTATGCACAATGACTAGAAACTCTTTGTTTAACATATGTAGGTAGAGCGAAAAATGTAGTATGCAATGGAACTTCCTCATATTAAACATGGTCATTTGATATTCAACATCATGATCTATGAGGCACGACACCATCATGCATCACACTGACTTATAAGCTTAGTCTCCACATACTTAAATAAAATAAAATAAAACAAGAGAATTTCGGGTTATGTTATATGTGGTAAAATAAAATAAATTTTACCTTACCCCATTCTTGTAAATGCTCGATGAGAGTTGGGTATCATAGTAACCATCTTAGGTTAATTAAGGGGCTTAGGTTAATTAAGGGGGTATGTTACATCTATCAAGCGCCGAGAGGGATCAAATTTCTACAAGTGCAAACCTTTCCTTAAGTTTTGCACTAAAAAAAGAGGTTTTCACCTCAAGAGATTTGTTCCCTCTCAGTGCTTGATAAATTCAAGGTTAAGATGGATCTAAGCTGATAATATTTATGCTCTAGGGTAGTTATATTACCAATGGTTCTGAAAATGAAGTATGTGCAAGGAGGTTCGAAGTTCAAATCCCTAGATTCACTTGTGTTTACGAAAAAAACAATGTAAACACCTAAAAATTATAGTAATAACACTTGAAATCAATCCCATATCACACAAATATAAAACCAACCCAATTACTAATTCCTTAAAAAAACAATAAATTAAATTAATATAAAATCAAACCATTTTAATAAAAAAACTATTACATGTTTTTGAAACCAACTAACACTAAAGAATATTTCAAAAGACATTATAACCAATAAAAAAGTTTCATCACATAAAGGCAAAAATAAGTCATAGTATAATTTAGTAGAAAAACAAAAGAGATAAAGATACTCTCATACATTGAATCAATCGAAAAAGACACTCTATTTTTACTTTATATTATTCAACCAACTTTATCAATTTATCAAAGATTATTTGACTAAATTTAAATTTAAAATTAAAATATTTACTCCGTTAAAAAGTTCTTTAATAGTTATATATAACAATTCGACCGACCCAAAAGCAGTGGTACTTCGTTTCAAAGTCATGATAGGATTACGTTGAATTTACCAAAAAGGACAACATTCAAACCATGAAAGTGGAAGAAAAAATGGCATGCGGGGGGCCAATGTGGGGTAAGTGGAATGAAATTACGTCTGAGTTACAAATAGTATCATATCTATAAGTTTAACTGTTTTCAAGTATCGAAACAATTAAAGTGGGTCCACAACAAAATTGGCATGCGGGCCCAATAATGAGGTATGTGGAGGGAAATTACATCTATGACTTCCAAATAGTATCATATCTATAAGTTTAACGGTTTTCAAGTGTGGAAACAATCAAAGTGGAAGCAGTCCCACAACAAAATTGGCATGCGGGAGGCAATGGTGGGGTATGTGGAATGAAATTATTCGGACTTACCAATAGTATCATATCTATAAGTTTAACTGTTTTCAATAATTGAAAGTAAATAAATCAATCAATTTAGATTTATTTTACTTAGAGCTAAGAGCCATTAAATGATTGAGATGCGAAAGAAGTTTATATTAATATATTTGATTTTATATTTCTAGGATTTGGTAGATTTAAAGTTAAGATGTGTCTAGATTAGTTTTATTATTAATTATAAATACAAATGTAAATATTAATTTTATATTTTTTGGTCAAGTTGTTTGTGATCTTCTAGACTTGAGGAGTTGTGACCTAGGGACATTAAAGTTGTCAAAGTCACCAGGGGATCACACCCAGGGCCACACCAACCCTTAGCGGATTGGGTTTTTAACATATCTTCTCCCCCTAGCAGAGGGCACAACCACCACCTATGAGGTTTGATCCTGGGTCGCCTTGCTGAGGAGGCACTACTTGTGGTCGTGAAACTTGAATATGTTAATTTATTTTTAGTTTTATGTAATTTGGCCAAGTCAAAATATTTTATTGATACTTATAATTAATAATTAATATATATATTATCAACAAATATGGACCTCCTTTTATTAACTATTTAGATGTGTACATACACTAATCCAGTAGCACTCTGAAAACCAGACCATGTGTCCAAAATTGCAAAAAAATCTCCATCCATATCGAGAAACCAGAGGAAAGTCTAGTTTGATGACTCTTAACAAAGGTAGTAGGGCCAGAACCCTTGCTTGTAACCAGCTTAACCTACTAAGACTTCGGATTATAGACATTACAGGGCTGAAAAAGGAGGCCAAGGCACCTTATCAGTCCCGGTCCTGGTCTTCCCCTATTGGCTTGTTCAACTCTTGCTTGGTATCGTCTGCTTCTTCTTCTCCACCTTCGTCGTCTTCCATCTGGATTGCATTTTCGGGCCACAAAATGTCCAGGTATCTGGCTGTGAGCCTGGTATCCTGCAACTTTCCGAGGCTTTTGTCCATTGCTTCCTTGATGCTACTAATGTTTTCCCCGATCGCTTGCCCAATTCTCCTCCTCTCCCCGATCAGACGGCCCAGGAGGATCCTTGACACTCAAACCAGGTGCACCTCAACTCCCCTTCCATACTCTCTACACAGAGACTTAACCAAGTCCACCTCCATTTTTGAAATGGCGCAGGCATCCTCATCGTCGTTCTCAGCGAAGAACAAAGCCTCCCAATCTAGTTTGCCTCCCCATTTCATCGCTTGAGAAGATCGCATGCATTTTCCGCCCTCAATATCCTCTTCTCTCCCACTCCTTGTTCCCCGACCCACTCTGCGGTGGCCCAAAAGAGGGCGAACCTCCATCCTCTCTTCGTGATGTGAGCATCGATGGATCTCCTCCACAGCTTCCAGCGTCACTCCACCACCTTTTTGTCCGAGCACCCCACTGCACCAAACGTCAACAATGTTGCCCCTGCCACTTTGCGACCATATAAATCCTTCCTAGTCTCCCCAATCTTTGAAGATTCCCTCCCTCCACCTTCCTGCAATAATTCTTTCACTCACGCATGGACTGAGACATAGGTGATGCCTTGCCCCCTCGGGATCCTACATCCCCACCGCCTCCGCCTCCATTTTTATGTTCTACCTAATGCTTATTACAATCATTGTCCTTCCCCCACTTAACCTGTCCTCCCCAGGCATGCCTGCAACCACGTTGCTAATGTCGTGCCTCCACCGCATGCTCAACCTCGTGGTGAGCGCGTGGCATCCCTCCTGCGTTCTGTGTGCATTAATCACACGCATCCGGGGTTGTTATACTCTTTTAAGATTAATTTAATTTTTAATTTATTTTGACGGATTCAAAATATTTATGGGATATTACAACATCTCTGTTATACCTATTTATTTTTAGATCTAATTTAAAAAATGCTATAAAATAAAATAAAAATATTTATAAAATATGTTGATTTTGAAATGAGTTATGGTTTTTGGGCATGTGGTATTGATAAGTAATGGTATTATAACAAACCTTATTTACAAGTTAATAATATCCATAGTAAAAGGAGGGTGAATATACATGGTTAAGAATCTTGTTATATTGTAAATTTATTGTAAGGATGAAGTTTTTATGTGCTTATTGATTAAATTTAAATATGACCACAAAATCATTATTTTACATGCCCCATATCTTTTTGCTTTTAGATTTAATTTCAAAATTGTTAAAAATTAAATTAAAATAAAGTATTTATAAAATAATTAAAAATGTTGACATATAAACTTTATTACATTAGACACGCCTACACATCTGCCCTGTATACATCCTTTAGGTGCAATTGTTTATAATTTTAATATTTTAAGAATACACACACACACACACACACACACACACACACACACACACACATATAATTAAATGTCTAAATGAAAATAGTGATAAAGTTTTAATGGTTAGCTCAATTGGTTGAGGTCTCATTGCTAAAGCACCTTGCTATTGGGAGGTCAAAAATTTAGTTTTCCTCGACACCCTCAAGGTTAGGTTCAAATTAGTTTGACGAGGGGATGTGGTCCCTTTAGGGGAGCTACCCTCATTTTATGGGGTTTTTTTTTTTAAGTGATAAATAAAATGTGAAAGTGTTATATTTTATATAAAATGGATTATATATATATATATATATATATATATATATATATATCAATTGGGGTTATCTAGGGTATTTGGGCAGAATGGATGTTATCTTCTCCACCCATGTTCAAATCCCAACTAGTGACATGATGAACTATAATGCCTTGATAAATATTATTGTAACGACTTTGTGCCTACAAATATTGTTGTATTGGCTTAGATCCTTGTGAACTCTTAAGTGAATATACCTATGAGCTAGTCAGGTATTAGCAACCTCACTCTAGCCCTTGGGCTAAGCGAGACTCATTTTCATGAAAAGGAAAGCACATGCATGCACACATGCATTTTTTTTCAAATTATTATTTGATTTTGTGATATTAGTTTTTTAATTATTAAACTATAACATTTTAAAGCAAAATACAATAAAATATTAATTTAAAGCCCCAAGGGTTAGCTCAATTGGTTGAGTCCCCGCTTGGAAGTACTCCCAGATTGAGAGGTCACAGGGTCATATCTCCTAGACGCCCGCGGAGTTAGGCCTCAGTGTTAGGCCGACAGTAGATCCCTTCGGGAGGATTTACTGCGATATATTAAGACCGTGGATGTAGCTAGTACATGTGTGCGAGCACATAGGAACGTGAACCACTATGAAAAAATATATATATATATATTAATTTAATAATTTGTATTAAAATATGTATAATATTTTTCAATTAGGTTTATTTTATGTAGTTAGGTTTATTTTAAATAGTTAGGAGGAATAACTATGATCTTTCTCACTTAAATTTAATTCTTACAAAATATCATATTAAACTTTTTGTTTGCTAGGTTATGCGGGTCTTGAGATGACTAGCATGCCTAACATGTGGCTTGAGTAGTCGTGACCCAGGGACATTTAAGCCATCAAAATCACTTGAATATCGCACCTGGCTTAAGCCACACCAGACATTAGCATTGTTGGATTTTTTTTCCATAGAGTTTTCAACTAGTGACCTTTACACCATGAAGTGCCTTAATAGAACACCTTGTAATCATGTGCTCTATGCCACGTGGACTTGTTAGGTAATGTTAGTTTTGAAATAACTGAAATGATTAACCTGTGGCTTGAGTAGCCACAATTTATAGGAATGCAAGTTGTCAAAATGACTTAGGGATCACACCTTGCGTGGTCCACTCCAAGCCCTAGCATGGTTGGAATTTTTCCCATAGGATTTCAAACTAGTGACCTTTTCACCACAAAGTATCTTAAAAAAACACCTTGTCACCGTCTATTATATGACATGTGGGCTAAATTCCATATTAAAATTATATTAAATATATTGTTATAATAATTTAAAAAAATACAATTTATAATTAATTATAAAACTATTATTTATTAATTAAAATTAAAATTAAAATATCTTTAACTTTTGCTTCTCTCTTTTATTTATATTTAAATAATTATTAATATAATCTGCTTCATCCAACAATCCCTCGAAGCTCTTCGACTCTTCTTTATGTCTTACTCTCTTAGTGCTAACCCTTACCTCTTGGTTTTCCTCTTTTCATGTTTGTGTCCATGTTTAATTACGCCATAAGGTGTTCCCCTCTTAGATGAACTCCCCTCCAACCATTACTCTTCTTTATGTCATTCACTCTCTTACGGCTAACCCTTACCTCTTGGTTTTCTTTTTTTCATATTTGTGTCCATGTTTAATTACGCCATAAGGTGTTCAGCTCTTGGATGAACTCCCCTCCAACTGCTACTCTAGTATGTTGGATCCTTGTTAGATGATTCAATTAACCTTAGTCATTGGATTGATTACTTAATTTTTAAGGTAAAGTCAACATTGTCGTTAACAAGTGACCAAGGAATCAATAATAGGTGCCACAAATTGAGAGGTTGTGGCAAGCGTTGGAAAGCATTTATAAAGCATGCATGATCACGATAGAGGTAAAATTTTGACCATCACAACAGAAGTTTCTCTCGACAGGCAAAGTTACGATTTGATTTACTGTTGTTGTCATTGTAACTACAAGTGTGCGTTTTGACTGTCTTGGTTCCTACAAACTAGGATTTCAATCCTATGACCTTTGGATTAATTATTCCTTTTTACCCTTCCCATCTATTTGTCAGTTGCGATATTCTCAAAGGGTTTTTCTGCTGCTTTATCTCGTAATGCCAGGGGACGCAATGATAGTTAAGAAATAATTATTCTCTCTTACCATGGAATTCAACTTCTTTGGGCCTTTAAATTTTTTTCCTTCTTTTAACTACTAATGTGTGAGATAATTTTTCTAATGGACCGTGTGCTTGATATTTTATTCACGTTATTCCATGGGAACTTCTGGCTATCCAACCTTTGGTTCAGATTTTACCCTTTCTATAAATGATTATTTATTGGTGGTTCCTTTCTATAAACTGATGCCCATTTGGCAAGGATTCTCGGCACGATGTGTATGAATGGCTAAAATAATATTGCATGTATGTTTACTCAGTATGGTAGGAAGGGGAATAATCAAGATTACATGGCTGTTTGGGAGGTTTGAACTCTTTAACTCCTTTTAGTTCAAAGTTATAATATATGATAGATCCAATTTGAAGTAGATCTTAGATATGTTTTAATTCTTGTAATTATTTTGTAGGAATTTGGGTCGAACAAGGACATCGTTTTCTACGAAGTATTTGATGGGAGTGGGAATTTAAGTCACTTGGTTGCAAAAAGAGCCAGGGACTCACTACCCTTGAAGCAATGTTTCCATTGGGAAATCATAATGAGAGGCAATGAAGCCAATAAAAATATCCAAGAAGTTGGTAATGCAGTGGGAAGTATCAATTTGGATGAAACAACTTCCATAATCATGGATGAGGAATAGAAATAAGTTGAAGGATAAGAGATACAGGGAAAGAGGTTGACATGCTCACTGCGTGGAAATAATCTTTTCTAAAAGCCTTTAAGGTCATGGATAAGGAGCTCAATTTTCATCCTACCATTGATTTCTTCTGCAGTGTAACCATCGTTGTAACTCTTTTAAAATAGGTATAGATTTAGTTTATATGTCTCCTATGATTGATGAGATTGTATCCTATCTCATTCAATTTTTATCATAACAGAGTAGATAGTTTTCATGGTTGTTATGTAGGTAAAATATGTAACGCTATTTTGGGAATATCCCTCTAAGAAGTTATATAATCATGCCCTTTTCGAAATTTAGAATTGTGATTTCTTTTAACAATATTCTCTTATGTTTGTCTCCCCATGTATTTGAATGAGATCCAATTATAAGAGAGGTTTATCCTATTAATACAATGGTTATATATTACTAGCATAATAAGTTGATGTCTTGAATGAGGATGAGTATACTCACTTGCTAGACCTTCCTTCTTTCTCTTTGTGGGACTTGTTCGACCTTCCTCATTGTGGGACTACCTGTGCAAAGGACAAAGAGAAAATAAATAAGTTAGTTATGTGTGTTATATTTTTCAAACCATTCCTGTGATTCAAAAGTTGGGATATATTTTTACATTATTTATCCTATTCATTTTTATTATTGTTATTTTTTATTTGAGTGATTTGTGGTAGCCACAAGAGAGTGATTTGTGGGAGCCATAAGAGAGACCATTAGAAGTGAAGTGTTGGAAAAAAAGTCCTCAAATTTTATCAAGAAAATCAATCTGTTAAGTCTCTTTTTATTAGTCAAGCTTATATTAGATCTCTCACATAATATTCATTTTTTGAATTTTGATTGGAAACATTTCATAAATATAGGAACATGCAAATTTGGTGCTACTTGCAAATACCACCACCCAGAATACAAGGCTAAAACATCAGACTGGAAGCAATTGAATGCTCTTGGCTACCCATTGCCACTAGTTGGTATTTTTTATCTCTTGCATTGACTGTATTAATCTATTCAAGCAACTTTTGTTTTGACAAATTCATTTTTGGTTCTATACATTTTCCTTAGCTTAGACCAAAAATGAGATTCTCATATGCTTCATTCTCTTATATGATAAATACAACATAGGAAGGGCTATAATAAATTGAATTGATATTATGGAGGAAGACCTATGGTGCCAATTAGGGTCATTATATATTTAATTGTATATTTAGAGTTTAAACCAAAGCATTTTCTCATTTTCCTTCTCATCTAAGCTTCTTATTATGTATTCCAGTAGTCATATCTTAGATTTCACATTTCCTTGTTTTCTAGAAGGATTCTATAAATATTTTGATCTTATAAGTTTAACATGAACCTGTTTTTATTTACATTGCCTATAGAATGAGAAGGAATTATCTCACTATGTTAAAAAATGATGGTGCAAGTTTGGTGCCAATTGTAAATTTCATCATCCATAGCTAGTTGGAACATCAGTTGCAATTCTTGGACCTTCTTCATATTATCCAACTAGACCTTATTTTTAAATACGCAATCATCAACCATACGTGGGAGGGCTAACAACATGGCCAATTTCAAGGACACAACTAATGGCCAACCCCTATCTACAAGGCCCCTCTGCTTATGTACCTTTAGTGATTCCCCTTGGAATGATGTTAGTTCTTCATTGTAACTCTTTTCATGTAATTTTGTGCAATTTTTTGGATTGTTTTATTCTTTTTGTTTTAGGTTGCCTAATTTTTAACTCCAATTGAATATGGATAATATTTTTTTTCAAGGAAAATGTAATTAACTTGTATAGCACTTAGGTGGGATAAACATGACACTAATCACATTAGCACAAAACTCAAGTACCTTTCTATGGCTTTTGTGGGGGGGAAGGGGTGGTGTAGGAAGTACCTCCTAAGCAAAGTCTAGAAATTCAAATGGCTAGGGATGTTGGCATGTCAAGTCTATTCAGTTTCTGTTACAACTGCTGAAGAATGTAGAAAGAAATGAAAAGGTTTTAATCATAAAACATATCTCAAACAATTTCCTTTTTAGTTATCAGGGCCATAGATGAATTTGTATGCTTACACCAGTAATCATTATAATACATATTCGTTTGATAATTCAATTGGTGAAGGGAATTGATGTGGATGCACTATATATTTCACACATTCAAGTAAACCAGGCTAAAAAAAAATGGAGACGAACTTATTGTGCCCATGGAAGAATTGATCATATGCTCAAAATTTCCTCCTATGTTCTCAATTCCATGTGATTTTTTTTGTACATAATGTAATATCCCAAACTATTCAATACAATTAATACCATGAACATGCATTAAGCTACAACAAGAAAATACAACCATGCAATCACAAATTTTACACAGGCAAAAATAAATCAGTAAACCATATAATAACAACAACAAATTTCAGCCATTTTATTAAAAATTCTCTAGATCTAAGTACAATAGAGTAGAATTATAAAACATGGGCTTGCTAATGCAATAATGCAATAACCAAGTGAATATCTAAGCAAAAATCCAACTGAAATGGCTCAATCTATCCCAATACACTGCCCAAAAAATTTTGTTGATGTCGTTGGAGGTGAACTATGATTTATACCATAAAATTTGCTCCTAAAATTTTGCAAAATTAACTGGAGACTTATCTTACCCCAATATACCAAACTTTGAAAAATCTTAGGCTAATTCCAACTTCCTAGAAAGCCCCAAAATATGAAAATTACCCAAAAAATTATAATGTTGTTACTACTATTGTTTTTGATAGAGGAAAACTTCAAAATGGCCCCTCAAAACTACTCAAAAAATTACAAAAAAATTAAGAGAAGGCTCCTCACACCCAATCCAAAAAAACCCCAAAAAATATCAAGCTGAATCTTCCAGTCATTGAAACCCCAAAATCAACGTGTAGCCCTTCACAGTGTGCTAGTGAACTGCAAAAATGGAAATTTCGCAATAATACACAATTTACCCAAAGGGAAACTCCTCTAAATCCCAGAACAATTCCTTCCTTAAACTCCTGGCTAAAATCAACTCCAATACTAGGAAAAACATAATTTCTCAACCCCTACGCAAAGAATACCCAGTAAAACCCAACGTAGGCCCAAGAAGAGAAATTCTAGCCCACAAAACTACAACACTTTCAACCCATAAATTTCCCACAAAAAAATCGTCCTCCTCAAAGAAAATTTTACCCAAAATAGATAGCCTGAAAGACAACAAATGCTAGCTCCTCAAGCACCAAAAAAACCCTCCATTGCATCCTATAGAAACTCGCACAGGCTGAGGAAACACTGCAAAATCCCATACAATATGCCAAAATATACCCACAATCTCTCTCCTAGAGTGGCACTCGAAGTCCCCCAAAATAAGAGTTGGAATTCCCACTTGGAAAATCCTTATGCTAAATAACATTGATTGGCTTGGCCAAGTATCTCAAGCAAAATCTCCAATTCTGAAATGAAATGCCAAGAATATGTCAAAATGAGGCTCTCCTCCTCTATTTATAATTGTTGCTCATTTATTCCATGTGGCCTCCACTAATTTATACCTCCCTTTCTCACTTCTTCCTTGCGGTTTGATTTTCCTAAGGGGGTTTGATTTTTTTTTTTTAGTGGCCCCCACATCCCATTACCACTTTAGTTTTTATTTTCTCCTAAGTTTAGCCTTCTTTTCTCTCCAAAAATTAAATTGAGCCTCCACAACCCACTTTTCCTAATTTTATTTTCTAAAATATTTACCTATCACCAAAATTACAAAATTGAGTATTTTACTTAGCAAAATTATTTATTGGGGACATGACAATCCTCCCCGCCAAAAATTTCTTGCATCAAGCAATATCACCCTATGTTGCGCTCCGTATGTTGGTCTAGATAATGTTATGTTCCCAAATGTGCCATTGAAATACTCCTCATTGTGAAAATACCACCACATGAATAAATCTCGTGACACAAGGGTCCCAAACCATCATGACCCATGGGAAGCCTCCTTTTCTACACTCGTTGTACCATAAGATAAAGCCAATAGAAGAAATCTGCATAAGTAGAGCACCCTGATAATGTAAAATCCTAAGCTAACTCACAATAACCTACCCTCTGGAGTAAACAATATCGTGCACTTCAAGAGTAAATTCTTGAAGATGCAGTCCAATCCCCGTGGATATGAACCCTTGTCTGCATGTGTTCCCCTTGATCTCTTCCTGTTGGACATTTTTCCATACTAGTGAAGTCCCCCATGTCATCAGCGTATCACTAAATCCCAATGAAAGATATACATGATCTTCCCCTATAGAAACCAACTCATCGCTAAGGGTAAATGCACTACCAAGTCCTGTGATGCTTGGATTCCATGCTAGTATCAAAAGGGTGCCATCGTGTTGTCATTGTGCCACTCTCACCATAATTTTCTACCCATCATGTGCATATTGTTTCCTCCTCTCTTGGATCATGATGGAAAAATATCTGCGAAGGCCAAGTCTATCTTGCATAGGCATCTCAAAGATTCCAATGTTTGCCCATCTATGGCCAATTCCAATCCTAAGTAGAAACAGGAAAACAATTCCTCGCCATATGATGAATGCCTTAGGGCTCCCCCACATGTCAAACCAAGAGTGGTCTAGATCACTCTCTTTCGATATTCCGCCCATCTCGAAATAGAATGACCAATCAACCAATTGAATCCCTGGATCCCATACCCAAATCAATTGTGGCTTAGTCCTAACAACTGTTTGGAACCCCCCTGCGCCATTTCTCTGGTCCCTACATGTATCCAATAGATTGAATATGTATATCATGAATAAATTTAATGCATGCTAAACTTCCTTGTGCCTCTCATATCACTTAGTGAGATTTGCTATCCTGTCTCCTGATGATGCACCCCAATACTGTCATGAGTCTAAACATCCTCTTGTAAGAAAAATACACTACCTGTTTTATATGCTCTTGTAACCCCTCAGAATGTCGTGCCCAAAGTGTGTCATGCATCTCTTTTTAATTGTGATCTCAAAGGAAGAGCACACACTACCTCTACAGAAGATAATTTCATCCCCAGATTTGCATGTGCCAACTCACGCCCTGACCATATGTTGTAGCTGGAAAGTATCTCTCGTGATGCACTATATCCTATCCAACTGTCTCAAATGAACCTATCGGGTCCTGTTTCTCATGATGATAGAATCAAGATACAATATAAATATCCCCTGTGCCAGTGTGCAATAATGGAGAGTTATAGATGTGTGGGCTTTGATTGGTATGTCCAAGAACCTGTATGGAAGCTCATGGTCAACCCTGTAACAATATCACTCTCCAAACCTGGGTATGCCCCCCTCACTGGAATGCTTGACATCGTCATCAAGGAATCTCCCTACTAGTATCACTCCCCCATTCTGCAGTGAAACCCCACACACTACTGTATATAACCATGTATCCTCATGCCCCTTGGAATAAAACTACACCTAGTTGCACATCTCTGTGCACTGCTAGACCTTGCTACATGTTGTTGCATTATCCCAAATCTATTGGCATCCCTACTGTATCGATGTGTCTGTTACACTGTGAGGAAATGCATTATGATGTGAATCGCTCCTCCTAAGCCATGGTGTGGCCCTACCCACCACTACACACCACCGTGCACCTCCATGCTCCTCTATAAACTATTGTGCATCATTGCATACCCATATACACCCATGTATGTCATGATCTATAACTAAGTCAGTGGGCATCACCTGCATCCTTCCTGCATCAATGTCTCCCCTAACTCACTACCACTACCCCTGATGTGTGGACCTCCTCTCCTCATCCTTCCTGAGATATCTGATAGGAAAACATCCCTAAGCACCAATGGTAGTGACCCCATAGTGTTGTTTCTTGGTGTCCCCTACATCCATGGAAAATACTCAGCTCTATACAAGAAACTATCTGGTGGCCTACCAATGCTACCTATTATGACAAAATCCTTCTAAAGTACACTAATTGTCCTAATACCCCATGCAAAACCAACCTGCCATGAAAACACATGAAAATAGTTTTGTACGAAACTCTGAAGGGAATATGAAAAGTTGTGTGCGCCCAACCACCGAGTCCATCATGAAATTATTACCATCGCCTATCAACTCCATGATGTGATAGGGAATCTCACCTGGATCCCAACAACAGTCTGGCCCTTGAGCCCCTTTGGTAATCAACAACCTCTTATGAACTGTGTCCATGGATGCATTTAACCTCCTAGCCTGCTCCATCGGGTACCAACACAGTACCTCTCACCATATAATCCCAAAGGAGGGATCAAATGCATAATCTCCTAGGTATGGAACAGGCCCTCCATGTTGGCATTGTGCCATACTAAGCTCAAGTCGCTCGCTCCTGCTAACATGATCATCCCTTATGATTTTTATAGAAAACTTCACCTTCCTCTATATGATGCATAGAGGTGGGATAATAATGCTTAAAACCATGCTACCATGCCTCTAAAGTAAACTATGTTGAAGTCCCAATGCGTGCTCTCTTCACTGTACCTCATCAATAACTAGCCCAAAGGATGGTTTTGAATCCTCCTCCATCACAACCTCAACATGAGGCTCCAACTGCTTCTCCATGGGCAACCCATCATGAAAAACATCCTCATTGACCATTTTTCGATGGTTTCCATCTGACAACTCTGTCATGGATTTGGGACCTAGGTGCCTCTGTGCCTATTGGTACCTCATTGATGATGGATAAACCTATATCTCCTAGCACCTCATCGATATTTTGTTGAGAGATATCATCTGGAAACTTGGACATGACCCAGGCTACATCATCAATTAATGAAACCTCATCCATGTTTCATACCTCATCAATAGATGGCCATATGAGTGTATTCTCTTTTCTCTCCACTAAGGTGTAAACTAGAGCTAGCAAAGGGATCTCCAACAAGGGTGACTCCTGTGTCACACTCGAATATTCTATATTCTCCTCACACTCTCGTGTTCCCTCAGCTTCCTACTAGCCTCCTCCTTAGGCTAAATTTCAGTGTACCTACTCTCTCAGCCCCACGATTTGAAGTAAGATCTCCTCCTAGTCCCATCATCTAGTCGCTCTCATCCTATGAACTCCTCTTGAGGAGGTATGTTGCATTGATTCTGCTAAATTTTCCCACATGGTGTAAATGGCTTCACCCCTATGGCATGCACACCTCTACTGCCTCTTTCATAAGGATGAGGATTGGAGAAGGAGATAATTTAGGGACTTTCTCCCCGCCACTGGAAGATCAAGGTTGAAGAATAAATGAGCACAATGTCTGGAAATTAAGAAGAAATCTTGGAGAGATTCAAGGGGTTTTTCCACCCTCCTTAACTCTCAAAGGAAGCCAAATGATCCTCATGAGATCCCCTCTGTCAATTCTAATTCCAAAGGAAGCCAAGCAACTTAAGACCAAGTGCACTCAAGCCAAACTTCACTTGCAGTCAAGTGGATCACCCCTAAGATTATCTCCAGCAACTCGAGTTCCAAAGGCAGCGTAGCAACTCAATCTTTGTTAACTTCGAGTCAAAGTGGACTCAATCACTATGTTTTAGGGAGTTGTTGGTAGCTACCCTTAAGGATAAATAAAGCTGATCAAGAGCTAATTAGGGTGGATTCAATTCCATTCATAACTTTTAGCTGCAAGCTATTAAGATTTTGTTGTTTAAGACCTTCAAGATGTTATAAGACTGTATTTTTAATGCAATGAGCATTCAGATTACTTTCTATTGATCTAGTTCCAGAGAGTTGGGGTCATGGATTAGGGCCCAATGCATGTGCCTTAGCTTCTCTGCTATTAACATTATTTCCTTTCTTTCTTTCAGCTAGTTTTCTTTCTGTCATTCAATTAGTTCTGCTTCTCATAGTTCATCGTTGTTTAGTTTTTCTTTTAGTATATTACTATATTTTCTCATTTGCTTGTGAGTAATAGAATAGAGAATAAAAAAAACCAAAAAATTGTGGATCAAGACTCCCTTATAATCTCTGTCAATAGAGCTCGAGGAGGGCGAACCTTCCCACAGACCCAAAAACTGCTTTCTATTCATTGTTTTACTGCGCATTTTTTTCTGTTTTCTGTGCACGAATCTGTAGGTTTGTTTGCAGGAATAAGCATCAAAATTTCCGGAGAAGTTCATTACATCATTCTGCTTCATCTTCCAATTTCTCCCCATCTTTGTGTTGCACTTTTGAACCTTGTTGTTATGCTTTCATTTCCCTCCTTTCTTTCTTCTTATAAGTTGCCACACCTTTTCTTCACAAAAATCTATTAAAAGTTTGACCTTCGCCTGTTCTCCTCGAAATTCCTGCTATCGCACTTCACATCTCGCATGACCCATTCCTTTTCCTTTGTCATTCTTCAAAATCTCAGCGATTTTCCCTTTTCACCTCACCTTTACCTTTTTAACACAAAAACTCTTGAAAATCATTAAAATTCAACCCCCTCCTTTGCTCCTCGGTTCTCCTGCTACCGTACTTCGCAAATCAAAAATCACATTTATTATTTCATTCTCGTTAACAGTTACCACTCGTTTTTTCCGATTGCGATAATTGCTTCATTCTCTTCCACATCGCAATCACAAATCACAATGTTTATTTCTTTCCCGTTAACACTTACCGCTCATTTTATCTGATTGCGATAATCGCTTCCTGCCTCGCCACATCGCAATCGCAAATTGCAACGTTTCCCTTTTTCCTTTAACACTTACCGCTCACATTTGTCGATTGTGATATTGTGATCGCGCTCCACCACTGGTCCCACCGCCATGTCATCCCTATCACAATCGCATCTCGCGGATTTTACCTTTTCGCAAATCGCACTTCGCATTTTGCTCCCACTCCCGAATAGCATTTCTGCTATCCCTTTAATTTTGTGATATTGAATATCACAAATTTTTCCTCCATCGCATCTCTGCCATTGCACTTTTCAATCATTCCACCCCAAAGATTTTGTGCCATAATAAAGCTGTAATAAAATTTAATATCCGCTCTTTCCTCCTCTAAGCCTTGTTTCATGTGTTTAAGCCCTCCATTAGCCTCTCTAGCCTTTTTTCCTCCAAACTGCAAATCAACACTTCTTCAAATTAGAATTAGGGCATGTATAGCGGCATAGATAGGAGCATGATAGATAAAGTAGGGCATGTCTAGCCGATTGGCAAAGTTAAGTGTGGTTTAAATTAGTTTCCTTTCTGTCATTTCTTTTAAACAATTTAGATTAGTTCCCTTTCTGTCATTTCTTTTCAGCAGTTTAATTTAGTTTCCTTCTGTCATTTCCTTTCTACAATTTAGTTTAGTTTCATTGAAGTGTGACAGACTTCACTGAAAACCCTTAGAAATAGCACCCTTTCGTAGAGCGTAAGAGGATGAAATGAACAAAATGCATATGTTGTGTATATAGTATTGTCACCTCCAAGTTTGTACGAACTCCGAGTTGATAAAGTAAAGTAGGGTAGCCCCTGGGAGTTGCAGAACTCTTGGTGCAATACCAAGGCTCACCAATACAGATGTTATCCTAGTTGTGTACTGCCCAAAATTCTCACAATATTCTACAAAAATAACCAATATTAGGCACAAATATGCAATTACCTTTAAACCTTCCTAAGAAAATATTAAAGCATAAGAAAACATTATTAAGTGCAAAAGGAGAGATTTAATATATATATTCATGTGCATAAGGAAGATAGATGGGCTTAAGAAAGGTTATATGGGCCTTATTTTATGTCTAATTTAGAGGACCCTCATCACCCCCTATTGAAACTGTTGTTCATCCTGTGAGCAACCTATTCATCCTCCCTGTCGTGTGGTTTTTTCTGCATGCTGGCTTATTTCATTTTTTGTTTATTGGCCCATGTGATACTCCTCCTGCTAATATTCTTGATATTCTTCATGCAGGTGCTTCATGGAGGTCCTTAGATGCCTTAAGAAAATCTGTTTTGCATTCCAAGAAGTGGTGGATCCACCTTTTATTTGATTTTTTCTTTTTTTGTTCTCTCTCTCTCTCTCTCTCTCTGTCTCTCTCTCTCTCTCTCTCTTTTTATTTATTTTTATTTTATTGCATGCAAAATAAACTCATGGTTCTTTTTTCTGTGAACCGAGTTCACCCTTGGTTATCCCTTGGCACTCCTTGTCTTCTATTACAATGAACTACTTACTACCAACTTTCTCAAGTCATTTTTACTTTCGTCTTGTTCCTTTTCTTGGTGGAAAAAGTGAGGCTAGTTGCTAGATAAGGCTGAGGTTGCTCTGCTATTGATTTTGGCTATATAAAAAAACTTTCCTTCTCACACTTTTTAATGTTTTATTAAGCTAAAATAGATTTGAAGAGAGGGTTATATGATTGCATACCTAAGCCTTACCATTGATTTGTTTTTTTGCAGGTGATATTGAAGCTGCTAATATGGTTGTTGAAGCTGACTTCGGTGGTTCTGAAGCTTCTCTAAAGCTGCATGTGATAATCTGCTTGAGGTCCTTTTGGAGATTTTGAGCACAGGAGGAGGAAGTCCAAGTTTGACTACCTTTAACCAGGGTGTTGACCAAATTTTATTTTTGTGCCGACTTGTTGTTTTTCTGCTTTCAAAGGTTGGAGAGCACCTGAATTCATTAGGGAGAGATACATGGATATTTTTATTAAATTATTATTTTATTTTATTTTATTATAAGCCCTACTAGCTACCTCAATGAGGTTTTCAACTAGAAGGTCTGCCTAGGCGCCTCAAAGGAGGTTTTCACCTATGATATTTTTTTTTCTCTTTTTTTTTTCAACCCAATGACCACCTCATGGAGGTTTTCAAATAGTGGGCCAATATCAGATGCCTCAAAAGAGGTTTTCACCTGAGATTCTATTCTTTCCTTTTTTCTTTTTCTTTTTTTTCTTTTTCACTTTCCTACTCTACTTGAAAAAAACAAAACCTTTTTCAAGTATAGGAATACTTCCAATGGATCCATGTACACATAAATATGATAGATAAAATCATGTGCACGATTGGAATACATTCTTTGATATGTGCTTGAATATGAGAGATGAATTTATTTGACTGGGATTGTGTCAAGTACTGTTGGAGAAGAGTCTGTTGCTGCAACGTAATGACTGTTTGAAACCATATGTCAATATAGTTGGTGTTGAGCCCCAAAGATGTCCTTTCCCTTCACCAAATTTCACTTCATTTCATTTGTCCCTTATCAATTACAGGCTTAAATGGTCAATAGGATTGATTAAAGTCACTTTAGGAATGTATACAATGATTGACTTGCTATATTTTCATGGTTTTGTTGTTGTAGTAATTTTTGACTAGAATTAGCTACAGAATGCAGCCATTCTATAGCCAGTCGCCTATTCCGCAGCTATCTTCATGTTCTCATAGGTTACAGGTGTCACTTCAAGGAAAGACGCATATGGTTGAATTCCACAACACTCCCACATCATTTATTGCTCTCTACGAAGTCTGAGAAAGAATCTACAGGTTGTTATGCACGTGGAAGAGATCAAAGCTAAGAAGCAGATTCCTACCAGGATAGGGACTCTACATATGTCTCCAGCAAAGTACGATGCCTCCACAAGAGTTCTAATTTGATTTTGATTGAAAAAGACACTTGTTCCTGTTTCTTCTCAAGGGTAGTTATGTATTTCTTTTATAATAATGACTCGGGAGACCAAGAGATAGCTAGCAAGATTGATGTTTTGTTGTTAGATCTCAAAAGAACGTAATACTCATTTTTTTTGGAAGCGTTTTCCTTTAATGAGAGAAGAGCAACTTTAATACAAGATCTGAAGCAATCTTGAGTAGATTTTTGTGCTAATCCGGTGGTAGAGGGCCCCTACTGCCCGAGAAGCTCTGTGCATATTGTTTAGATAAGTAACTTTAGCCTTGTTTCATTCTCAATTTAAATAGTTTTCTGAACTTTATGTTTTATGCTCATTTACATCAATTGTTACAGCCAGTCTTATTCTTACGAATTATTCCAAAATATCACTAACACTGAATGAGACATAGCTGTGGTGTTTTATAGCTTAGTTGCATTTTTTCTGAACTTTATGTTTTTGTGCTCACTCACATCACATATTACAGCCAGTCTTGTTCTATGAATTGTTCCAAAATACCACTAACACCGAATGAGATATAGCTGTAGTATTTCAATGATTAGTTGCATTTTAGTTTAGTTGTAAAACTCCGGAGGTTAATGGCACTCTAGCTCAATTCTGTTCACTGTATTTCAAGCTTGAATGATTGCATTCTAGTTCAATTGTATCCATTGTATTTCTAGTTTTATTAGTTAGTTGTATTCTAGTTTTGTTAAAGTAGACTTAACGGCCTTCATTATTTACAAACCACTCTTGTTCTTAATTTCTACTAATACATCATCATCATAGGAACAAGAATTGGTAATGTCATTTTGAAGTCTCGACTGTTCTGCAATTTCTCATAATTTCATAAACTGCCTCTTTTCCAAAGCTATTCCAAAAGATTTCTAATTCTTGAATGAGGTTTAACAGTGATATTTTGAGTTGTAGAATGGATTAATTTCGGTGTCATAGGTTAATTTAGAGTATAATTCTTCACTATGTTCTAGACTATCTTTTCCAAATGTGTTCCAACAAATTTCTAGCCATGGATGAGATTTTCTCTGTGATATTGTAGATTTTTGTTTACTTAGAAGAGCCTCATTGCATTAAACTTATCCTTTTCTCAAGTTATTCCAACATATTTCTAATGAATGAACTGGACTGAGTTCATGTTATGAGTTATTGAGTTCATGCTATGAGTTATTGTTCTTGTTAAAATTTTGCATTTTCTGTTCTCAAGTGCCATACATAGTTTAGAATAGGTTTTGCTCTGTTTTAGTGTGACCAACAACTTCTCTTTACCAACACTTATTTATTTTCCTCTTAGAATAAAAACACAAAACCAAAAACATTGGAAAACCACTAAACAAAACGTAGTGAGAAACATATACCTAGGCACATATAGTGCACTTCACTTCAACAGTTTACTAGCCCTGGTTGACAATTTATGACATCAATTTAGGAACACTAAATTGAGCAGACATTTGGGATGCCCCTAGTTCACTTGCTGATTTGGATCACCTTGGATGTCCTCTTCAATTATGGCAATTAAATATTCCTCTGTTTGTTGATTGTTCTCTTGGACACATGGAGGAAATGTTGGCAAACATGAGGAAACTTTCTCAACATTTGATTTTGATGTTGGCTTTTCATCAAGTGCAGCCCTTGATATTTTGATCTCCTCATTTGGATCTTCTTATTCTTGATGTTGTCCTTCAATGACATTAAGAAAATCTCTTCTTTGAAATACCTTTCTTGAACTAAGATTTAGACCATTTAGATCAAGAGGATATGTTTGGTAGTGTTGTACCTCAACATTGTAAGTGGGCTGAGATAATTCAGGGTGTGGGTTTGGAAATGGTGGTACGGGTAGTTGAGTGGGGGTGGATATATGAGATGGATGTGGTTGAGGTTATGGTTGTGGTGGAGGTGGATGGTAGGGATAACATGGAGTTAGGTATGGAGGATATTGAGGGAGATATTGAGGATGTTGAGGATTTTCCCAATAAGGACCTTGCAAACCATTTTTCCAAGATTGGTTTTGGGGTTGAGATAGCCAAGGTTGCCAAGGAGGGTGTGTGTCCAAACTAGTTTGAGATGGATGTGAATACACGTTTGAGATGGATGTGAATACACTTGAAATTTTGAAGTGGGTCGCTGCATCATATCAAGTTGACTAGGCTTCCAGGGTCACCTTGGAGCTACATAACATAAATTCTTTGGTGATTGCCTTGCTCCATTGTCTTCCTGGTAAACTTCTTTAAACCTAGGGAATGATTAACAACATTTAGTAGCGTATGGTTCTGCATGGATAAAAAAAATACCAGCATCTTCTTTTTGCTCATTTTGCATTCTTAACATTTCTACTTGTTCACTTAGATTGCTAAGAATTTTTGTTTTAAAGTTGTCAAGAAAATTTCCAAGTTCTTCTTGCCTTACCAATGTTGATGATGACTTACTTACTCTTTTCCTTCCTCTTGATATGTGCTTGCATGTTTCACAAATTTCTTCAAATGACAAATGATATACATCTCCTTTACTCATGAGATTAAGGAGATCAATCCACTCATCCCTAATTGTTCTAAGTAAGAGGGTTTTTAGTGTGTCAAATCCTAAATGATGTAATTTTTCCCTCTTAACATTATACATGAACCTCTCTATTAGATCCTCAAGGCTCTCATCTTCTTCTTTGTTCATTCTAAAAATATTTTCTCTAATATCACGATATTTGTATTTTTCTAGAAATATTTTTTTCATATCCTTCCATGATCTTATTGAATTAGTACCTAGACTCATGAACCATTTAAGAGCTCTATCCTTTAATGTTGTAGGAAACAATCTCAGTTTTTGAGTGTGTGATAAGTAGCCATAAGACCTACAAAGTATCTCAAATTCAAAGAGAAATATTTTCAGATCCTCTATCCTCATACCATGGAAGTTGGGAAGGAAATATGGAGGGATGTTCTTCATATGTACACTAATGTCCATATCTTGAATGGGAAACCCAATAAGATCTTCTTCATTGTCATATTTTCCATCCATCTCTTCTACCATCAAAAGTGTATCATGATGTGGTTCTTACTACACCACGTGATCAAGTGGGGGGGTTGGTATTGGATAAGGCTTCTTCTTCTTCTTCTTCTTCTTCTTCTTCTTCTTTTTTTCTATGAGTATCCTACTCCTATGAGGAATGAAAATTACATATTTTGTATTTTTCAATATTTTAGAAACAACATGAAAAAGGAAAGCATAAAATAGTGTTAAAACAGAATTAAATCATCTACTAGACACCTCCCCTGCAACGACACCAAAAAGTGGTGAGCCCTGGTCTTGCACCAAGAGTGTTGATACTCCCAGGGGCTTCCCTACTTTACTTTATCAACCCGGGGTTCGTACAAACTTGGAGGTGACAGTGCTATACACATTAGATGCATTTTGTTCATGTCATCCTCTTCCGCTCTATAAAAGGGTGCTATTTCTAAGGGTTCTATTTCTAATGGAGGGCTTAAACACAAGAAACAAGGCTTAGAGGAGGAAAGAATGGGTTTTACACCTTACTAAAGCTTTATTATGGCGCAAAAGCTTTGGAGCAGAATGATTGAAAAGTGTGATCACGAAGATGTGATTGAGGAAAAATTTGGGATATGAGATATCATAATCGCAATATCGCAAAATTAAAGGGATAACGGAAATGTTGTTCGCGAACGGGAGCAAAATGTGAAGTGCAATTTACGAAAAGGTAAAATCTGAGAGATGTGATTGTGATAGGGATGACGTGGCCTGGGACCAGCGGCGGAGCGTGATCGCAATATCACAATCGGAATACAGGAGTGGTAAGTGTTAAAGGAAAAATGGAAACGTTTCAATTTGCGATTACGATGTGGCGGGGCAGAAAGTGGTTATCGCAATTTACAAAAACAAGCGTTAAGTGTTAACGTGAATGAAATAAACATTGTGATTTGCAATGTGGCGGGGCACGAAGCGATTATCGCAATCGGATAAATGAGTGGTAAGTGTTAACATGAATGAAATAATAAATGTGATTTGCGATTTGCGAAGTACGGTAGTGGGAGAAACGAGGAACAAAGGCAAGGGTCGAATTTTAATGATTTTCAAGCATTTTTGCATTAAAAAGGTAAAGGTGAGGTGACAAGGGAAAATTGCTGAGATGTTGAAGAACGACAAAGGAAAAGGAAGGGGTCATGCGAGATGCGAAGTGTGATAGCAAGAATTTCAAGGAGAATAGGCGAAGGTCAAACTTTTAATAGATTTCTGTGAAAAAAAGGTGCGACAACTAATAAGAAGAGAGAAAGGAGGGAAATGAAGGCGTAACAACAAGGTTCAGAAGCATAACACATATATGGGGAGAAATTGGAAGATGAAGCAGAACGGCATAACAAACTTCTCTGGAAATTTTGATTCTTATTCCTGCAAACAAACCTGCGGAATCGTGCACAAAAAACAGAAAAAAATGTGCAATAAAACAGTGAACAGAAAGCAGTTTTTGGGTCTGTGGGAAGGTTTGCCCTCCTCGAGCTTTATTGACAGAGATGTGAAGGAAGTCCATATCCACAATTTTTTGGTTTTTTTTAATTCTCTATTCTATTACTCACAAGAAAATGAGAAACTATAGCAGCATAATGAAATAAAAACTAAACAGTGATGAAACTATGAGAAGTAGAACTAATTGAATGACATAAAGAAAAGTAGATAAAAGGCAGAAAGGAAATAATGGTAACAACAAAGAAGCTGAGGCACCTAGATTGGGCCCTAATCCATGAGCCCAGCTCTCTGGAACTAGATCAATAGAGAGTCATATGAATACTCATTACATTAAAAATACAGTCTTATTACATCCCGAAGGTCTTAAACAACAAAAGCCTAATAACTTGCAGCCAAAAATTCTGAATGGAATCGAATCCACCCTAATTAGCTCTTGATCAGCTTTATTTATCCTCAAGGGAATCTACCAACAGCTCCCTAAAACATAGTGATTGAGCCTACTTTGAATCCAAGTAAACAAATATTGAGTTGCTCGTCTGCCTCTGGAACTTGAGTTGCTAGAGAGAATCTTTGGGCTGATCCACTTGACTCCAAGTGAAGTATGGCTTGAGTGCACTTTGTCTTGAGTTTCTTGGATCCCTCAAGAATTCAAATTGATGGAGGGGATCTCACGCAATCCTTTGGATTCCTTTCAAAGATAGGGAGGGTGGACAAACCTGTTGAATCTCTCCAAGATTTCTCAATAATTTCTTGACATTGTGCTCATTTATTCTTCAATCTTGATCTTCCAGTGGCAGGGAGAAAGTCCCTAAATTATCTCTTGAGGCGGAGCATGATCACAATATTGCAATCGGCAGACGGGAGCGGTAAGTGTTAAAGGAAAAAGGGAAGCGTTGCGATTTGCGATTACGATGTGGCGGGGCACAAAGCGATTATTGCAATCGGAAAAAGCAAGCATTAAGTGTTAACGGGAATGAAATAAAAATTTCGATTTGCGATTGCGATTATCGCAATCGGCGAAAACGAGCGGTAAGTGTTAACAAGAATGAAATAAAAAATGTGATTTGCAATTTGCGAAGTACAGTAGTGAGAGAACCGAGGAGCAAAGGCAGGGATCAAATTTTAATGATTTTCAAGTGTTTTTGCGTTAAAAAGGTAAAGGTGAGGTGAAAAGGGAAAATCGCTGAGATGTTGAAGAACGACAAAGGAAAAGGAAGGGGTCATGCGTGATTCGAAGTGTGATAGCGGGAATTTCGAGGAGAACATGCGGAGGTCAAACTTTTAATATATTTCTGTGAAAAAAAGGTGTGACAGCTGATAAGAAGAGAGAAAGGAAGGAAATGAAGGCGTAACAAGGTTCAGAAGCGTAACACAGATATCGGGAGAAATTGGAAGATGAAGTGGAATGGCGTAATGAACTTCTCCAGAAATTTTGATGCTTATTCTTGCAAACAAACCTGCGGATTTGTGCACAAAAAACATATAAAAATGTGCAATAAAACAGTGAACAGAAAGCAGTTTTTGGGTCTATGGGAAGGTTTGCCCTCATCGAGCTCTATTGACAGAGATGAGAAGGTAGTCTTGATCCATAGTTTTATGGTTTTTTTTCTCTATTATATTACTCATAAGCAAATGAGAAACTACAACAGCATATTGAAAGCAAAACTAAACAACGATGAAACTATGAGAAGCAGAACTAATTGAATGACAGAAAGAAAACTAGCTAAAAGGCAGAAAGGAAAGAATGGTAACAACATAGAAGCTTAGGCACATGGATTGGGTTCTAATCCATGAGCCCATCTCTCTGGAACTAGATCAATAGAAAGTCATATAAATACTCATTGCATTAAAAATATAGTCTTCTTACATCTCAAAGGTCTTAAACAACAAAATCCTAATAGCTTGCAGCCAAAAGTTCTGAATGGAATCGAATCCACCCTAATTATCTCTTGATCAACTTTATTTATCCTCAAGGGCAACTACCAACAACTCCTTAAAATATAGTGATTGAGTCCACTTTGAATCCAAGTAAACAAAGATTGATTTGCTCGGCTGCCTCTGGAACTCGAGTTGTTGGAGAGAATCTTTGGGGTGATACACTTGACTCCAAGTGAAGTATGGCTTGAGTGCACTTGGTCTTGATTCGCTTGGTTGCCTCTGGAATTAGAATTGCTGGAGGGAATCTCATGAGGATCCTTTGGTTGCCTTTGAGAGTGATTCGGATTTATGCAGGAACGCAACAAAACACAGAAATAACCATAAACATAGAGATGCAGTGGAAATAATGTTTCATTTCATTAATATCAAATAACATAAATATGCTTATAGACATAATGGAAATAAAATAGCTAGGGTGCTGGTAGCAAATATCTGAGAAGAGATGTGGCGGCTACAGACCTCTGAACTGTCTTACAATGAGGCTCGAGGGCCTATTTATTATTGAGAAAAAAATGGAGAACTCTAAACGTCCAAAAACCTAACCCTAGGAGATGAAGAGCCAAAACTATGGGCCCCGTTTGGGTAAATTGGTGTTTCAACTTCCCAGGGTCGTAACTTTGGCATACTATCTCTGTTTGACGCACATGATACATTTTTAGAAATATATATCCAAGGACTACAACTGCTGCTACAAATATTGATTTTGAAATAGAATCATATTCGCCGAAGGCGCGATGCCCAAAAAACGTCATTTAGGGCCTCAAAATGGCTCCGAAAGTTCAGGACTCGGAAAACTACTAAAAATAGTAAGTTGTGTTGCAACTTAAAAACTGAAAGAACTGATGGTGGGGGTTCAAATGGAATAGGTGGGTGGCCACCAATAACCACGTGGATCATTAAGGCCCCAAAATAGCTCCGGGAGTGCAGGACCCGAAAACCTGCTAAAAATAGTAAGTTGTGCTGAATGTGAAAATCTGCAAGAATTGATGGTGCGGGTCCAAATGGAATAGGTGGGTGGCCACCGATATCCACATAGATCATTCCTCCCTCCTTAGGAAGCAATGGTCCCCATTGCGTTGAGATCTTCCAGGAGATGAGGCAAATTTTTTTGAACTGGTTATTAGATTTGTTGAAGATGTCATGGACCTGCAGGTGGACAGGCTGGATGTGTTTAGTAAATTTTGTTTCTTTATCAGCCTTAGATAGTACATGTGTGGATTATGTATGTGTAGTCGCATGAGGTATGGCAACATTAGGAAACGGCGCATCGAGGGTCAGATCAATGGAGTGCTTGTCCTGACTGTTGAAGATGGCAACAAGAAACAGTGAAGGAGGCATCCTGAAACATAATTTCCTGATCCTAGTTGGAAAGTGATCACCTAAACTAGGTGGGGGCCACACAAGTGATTTTTGTCGCAAAGTCTATTTTTAGACTATGTCTATTTTTAGACATGTCGATCATATTCTATGAGTTGCAGGATGCTATTTATGGGTGGTTGGTCAAGTTGGAAAAATAGATGGACTTCTATTTTTAGACATATTGGGCGGAATCTATTTTTAGATTGCCAGTCTAAAAATAGATATGTCGAATATTATTAGCTCTTAACAATATTTGGACTATAAACATTATCTTATTCTCTTGGGATAGCCCAGCTCGAGCTACGTATGGCACATGCACCGATGTATGAAAACACGCTTTTCCCAAGGGTTATTTGAGCTATTGCATGGTTGACTTCAGTTAGAACTCATGTGGCAGAGTTTGGTGGAGTTGTGTTCTGTTTAACTTAGTTGAACTAGTTGTATTTAGTCTAACCGATAAATACACTAGTGATGAGTGGTGTGAATTAATTATTAATTAATTCACTAATTATTAACTCATAAATCAACTAAAGAACACATCAGTTAACTGCAATGCATGGACAGTTCAGTGGAGACTAGTGTTAGAGGTGGGTGAAAGGGTGAGTCTACTATCAGTTGTGACTATAGCTGTGCATGATATTTTCACACACATTGATTGAGATTGCCAATGAGGATTGCGCAGTACAAGCCAGTGGGATTCGAACTTGGATCTCATCATTATTCATCTTGGATTGCGCAGTAGAGGCAGGCAGATAGGTGGAAGAGATTTGAATTTGTGACTTTTTCATATCTGAGCTAGTTTGTGTGTAGCATGTGAGATAGTGCTGAGAGATGTGAGGAGCTTTGTGCTATGTATTGTTACATGTTCTCTATCATTATAATATACAGATAGTTGGTGGTTTTCAGCTGTAAGCTTTCCCCATTACATACTGTGTTATATGTGTGCTTGATTATGTTTTAATGTGCGCATGCGACTGCTTCTATTTCCAAAAATTGATGATAAATTGTAGAAGAGGTTATGTATTATGCATGAAGCTTAAATAGTATGTAATCAAGATAATCTCGGTGAATAATTCAGCTATTATTCAAATTTCTACACTGACGGTGTAGAGGAACCTCTACGAGTGAGGAGAAGATTTCCTCGTATTCCTCCCTGACTTTGTCCATCTACTGCAGCCATGCAGTGGAGCCCTGTTTCGAGGTTGTGGCCAAAATATTCTTCTTTCCCTATGAGTGAGTTGTAAGGAAAATAAATTTCTTGGTTTGGGAAACAATCTTACTGCTTTGTTTTGCAGTAGTCAAAGAGATGACAGGAGGCGGTACTACCTCCGGTATCCTATACAAGTTATTACCTAAAGTAATAACAACAGCACGAGGCCTAGACTCAAACACAGCATGTCGCCTCCACAAGTATGGTTGGCCCAATAATACATCAGCGGCACTAAGAGGAGCAACATCACACAATACCTCATCCATGAATGTATTTATATTGTACAGAATACAACACTACTAGCAGATGTAGAGATCTCTCCCTAGGTGGAGCCACCCGATGTTATATGGTTGTGGGTGTTCTGTGCTCGGTAGGCTGAGCCACTTCACGACCTTTACTGAAAAGAGGTTCTTTTGGTTTCCGCTATCGACAAGAAATTGCAGCAGAGAATCCCTCACCCACATCTGCGAATGGAAGAGGCACTCCCCCTCCTCTGGATCCTCTGGATCTTAGTGGTGGGAACAATGGCATTGGGATCCGCATCGATGATTTGCTTCCCTTTTTCATTTCCTTTGTCTGGTTCTGACTCAGGATGAGAAATTGCATCTCTTTCGGGTGCATTTAGTTCAGCCACCAATGACTATTTGGCCCGACACTCGTTTGTGCTGTGAGTGGGGCTGTTACGAAATTCACCACTTCCCTGTGTCCTTATTTGGATTTGTGGTGTTTTTCTGAGTCGCACTACTTTGGCCTTGCCCCTTGTTCTTTGGTTCGGGGGCACCTTTCAGATTCGCAGATATGAAGTCTCGCTTCTTCTGCTTAAATTTTTGCTCGATCTTGGCAGCATAATGGTATGCCGTGCAAAGTGATGGAATGTTGAGGAACTCCATTTCCTCCTGAATGTGTTTGTGTAGATATTCACGGTACTTGAGCACCAAATGTCTCTATGAATCTTTAATACCCAACTTTGTGCGCAGGGTATGGAACAGATTCGTTAGTTCGTGCACATCTTGATCCCTTTGTTGCTGCAGCGTGGGCCATTGGATGTATTTGTCCTAATATCTCCCCACGGGGTAATATTGTTCCTTGATGCCGTCTCGGAATGAATTCCAAGTGGGTGTGGCCGAGAACGGAGAGGGTTCCCCTTCGTCCTCTTGCTCACAGTATGTTTCCCACCAGTCTTTGACATGGGGGGGAAACTTTGAGGAGTGAAAAAATAATCTTTTCTCGGTCAGAGAAATCATGGATCGAGAAATACCCTTCCAGCAAATTCAACCATCTATCTACAATTTCTGCATATATTTGGCCTTCAAATACAAGAATGTCAAAGTTTACCTGTACATTGAAGGGAGTGGCTTCTCCAGAGTGGCTATTGGATGCAGATGCGCCGTAGGTGGGTAGTCGTTGAAGGATCTGAGCAAAGTTATCCATCATCGCATTCCTTTGTTTCTCAAGGGCCTCCTCGAGAAATATTTTGATAGGATCTCCTACTCCCTCATCTTTCTTTTCTTCTGCCATGGGAGGTTGTCGGGGTTTTTGAGGCTGATCTTGCAAGGGTTCAACCAGATCGAGCCCTAACTCCTTATACCCTGACCGTGTTGGGGACATGAAAAGAAAAACAAAGAAAAAGCAGACCGCTCTGATACTACTGACCCAAATTTATGCAAGAACACAATAGAAATAATGCTTCATTTCATTAATATCAAATAACATAAATATGCTTACAGACATAATGGAAATAAAATAACTAGGGTGCAGGTAGCAAATCTATGAGAAGAGATGCGGCGGCTACAGACCTCTGAACTATCTTAAAATGAGGCTCGAGGGCCTATTTATTATTGAGAAAACAATGGAGACCTCTAAACGTCCAAAAACCTAACCCTAGGAGATGAAGAGCCAAAACTATGGGCCTCGTTTGGGTAAATTGGTGTTTCAACTTCCGGGGGTCGTAACTTTGGCATACTATCTCCGTTTGACGCACATGATACATCGTTAGAAATATATATGCAAGGACTACAACTATTGCCGCGAATATCGATTCTGGAATAGAATCATATTCACCAGAGGCACGATGCCCAAAAAACGTCGTTTAGGGCCTCAAAATGGCTCCGGAAGTTCAGGACCCGAAAAACTACTAAAAATAGTAAGTTGCGCTGCAACTTAAAAACTTAAAGAAATGATGGTGTGGGCTCAAATGGAATAGGTGGGTGGCCACCAATATCCACCTAGATCATTAAGGCCCCAAAACGGCTCTAGGAGTGCAGGACCCAAAAACCTGCTAAAAATAGTAAGTTGTGCTGAATGTGAAAAGCTACAAGAATTGATGGTGCGGGTCCAAATGGAATAGGTGAGTGGCCACCGATATCCACCTGGATCATTCCTCCCTCCTTAGGAAGCAATGGTCCCCATTGCATTGAGATCTTCCAGGAGATGAGGCAAATTTTGTTGAACTGGTTATTAGATTTGTCGAAACTTTCATGGACCTGCGGGTAGACACGTTGGATGCATTTAGTAAATTTTGTTTCTTTATCAGCCTTAGATAGTACATGTGTGGATTCTGTTTGTGTAGTCACATGAGGTATGGAAACATCAGGTAGCGATGCGGTGAGGGTCAGATCAATGGAGTGCTTGTCCTGACGGTGTAGAGGAACCTGTGCGAGTGAGGAGAATATTTCCTCGTATTCCTCCATGACTTTGTCCATCTAATGCAGCTGTGTAGGGGATCCCTGTTTCGAGGTTGTGGCCACAGTATTCTTCTTTCCCTGTGAGTGAGTTGTAAAGAAGATAAATTTCCTGGTTTGGGAAACAATCTTACTGTGTTATTTTGCAGTAGTCAAAGAGATGATAGGAGGCGGTACTACCTCCAGTATCCTGTACAAGTTATTTCCCAAAGTAATAACAATAGCACGAGGCCTAGACTCATACACAACATTTCACCTCCACAAGTATGGTTGGCCCAATAATACATCAGCTACATCAAAAGGAGCAACATCACACAATACCTCATCCGTGAATGGCTTGATATTGTACGGAAGGTGGCACTGCCAGCGGATGCAAAGATCTCTCCCTGGGTGGAGCCACTCGATGGTATACGGCTACGAGTGTTCTATGTTTAGTAGGTTGAGCCGCTTCACGGCCTTTTCTGAAATGAGGTTCTTTTGGCTTCCGCTATTGACAAGAAATTGCAGGGGAGAACCCTTCACCCACATCTGAGAATGGAAGAGGTGCTCACCCTCCTCTAGATCCTCTGGATCCTCCCTTTGGATCTTGGTGGTGGCAACAATGGAACTGGGATCCGCATCAATGATCTGCTTCCCTTTTTCATTTCCTTTGTCTGGTTCTAACTCAGGATCAGAAATTGCATCTGATTCGGGTGCCTTTAGTTCGGCCACCAATGACTGTTTGGCCCGACACTCGTTTGTGCTGTGAGTGGGGCTGTTATGAAATTCACACCACTTCCCTGTGTCCTTCTTTGGATTTGTGTTGTTTTTCTGAGTCACACTACTTTTTCCTTACCCCTTGTTATTCCGTTCAAGGGCACCTTTCGGATTCGCAGATCCGAAGTCTCGCTTCTTCTGCTTAAATTTCTGCTCGATCTTGGAGGCATAGTAGTATGCCGTGCCAAGCGATGGAATGTCGAGGAACTCCATTTCCTCCTGAATGTGTTTGTGTAGATATTCACGGTACTTGCGCACCAAATGTCTCTCTGAATCTTTAATACCCAACTTTGTGCGTAGGGTATGGAACAGATTCGTCAGTTTGTGCACATCTTGATCCCTTTGTTGCCGCAGCATGGTCCATTGGATGTATTTGTCCTCATAGCTCCCCATGGGGTAATATTGTTCCTTGATGCCATCTCGGAATGAATTCCAAGTAGGTGTGGCCGAGAACAGAGAGGGTTCCCCTTCATCCTCTTGCTCACAGTAGGTTTCCCACTAGCCTTTGACATGGGGGGCAGCTTTAAGGAGTGCAAAAATAATATTTTCTCGGTCGAAGAAGTCATGGACCGAGAAATACCCTTCCAGCAAATTCAACCATCTATCTACGATGTCTGCATCTATTTGGCCTTCAAATACAGGAATTTCAATGTTTACCTATACCTTGAAGGGAGTGGCGCCTCCAGAGTGGCTGTTGGATGCAGATGCGCCGTAGGTGGGCAATCATTGAAGGATCTGAGCAAATTTATCCATCATCACGTTCCTTTTTTTCTCAAGGGACTCCTCGAGCAATATTTTGATAGGACCTCCTGCTCCCTTGTCTTTATTTTCTTCCACCATGGGAGGTTGTCAGGATTTGTGAGGCTGATCTTGCAAGGGTTCAACCAGATCGAGCCCTAACTCCTTATACCCTGACCACGTTGGGGACATGCAAAGAAAAACAAAGAAAGAGCAGAGTGCTCTGATACCACTGATCCAGATTTATGCAGGAACACAATAGAATACAAAAATAACCATAAAAATAGAGCTGCAGTGGAAATAATGCTTCATTTCATTAACATCAAATAACAAAAATATGCTTACAGGCATAATGGAAATAAAATAGCCAGGGTGCTGGTAGCGAATCTCTGAGAAGAGATGTGGCGGCTACAGACCTCTGAACTATCTTACAATGAGGCTCGAGGGCCTATTTATTATTGAGAAAACAATTGAGAACTCTAAACGTCCAAAAACCTAACCCTAGGAGATGAAGAGCCAAAACTATGGGCCCCGTTTGGGTAAATTGGTGTTTCAACTTCCCGGGGTCGTAACTTTGGCATATTATCTCTGTTTGACGCACATGATACATCGTTAGAAAGATACATCCAAGGAATACAATTGCTACCGCAAATATCAATTTTGAAACAGAATCAAATTTGTCGAAGGCGCGATGCACAAAAAACGTCGTTTAGAGCCTCAAAATGGCTTCGGAAGTTCAGGACCCGAAAAACTACTATAAATAGCAAGTTGTGCTGCAACTTAAAAATTGAAAGAACTGATGGTGGGGGTCAAATGGAATATGTGGGTGGCCACCAATATCTTCCTGGATCATTAAGGCTCCAAAACGGCTCCGGGAGTGCAGGACCCAAAAACCTGCTAAAAATAGTAAGTTTTGCTGAATGTGAAAAGCTGCAAGGATTGATGGTGCGGGTCCAAATGGAATAGGTGGATGGCCACCAATATATACCTGGATCAGAGAGTTAAGGAGGGTGGACAAACCCCTTGAATCTCTCCAATATTTCTCCATAATTTCTTGACATTATGCTCATTTATTCTTCAATCTTAATCTTCTAGTGGCGGGGAGCAAGTCCCTAAATTATCTCCTTCTCCAAATTTGCATAATCTACCCAATATTCTCACAATATTATACAAAAATAACCAGTATTATGCAAAAATATTCAATTACCTTTAAACCTTCCTAAGAAAATATTAAAGCATAAGAAAAAATTATTAAGTACAGAAGGAGAGATTTAATAGATATATTCATGTGCATAAGGAAGCTAGATGGACTTAAGAAAGGTTAGATGGGCCTTATTTTATGTCTAATTTAGAGTCTTATCATGTATCATCTCCTCATTTTTTTTAATCATATTCTCATTGTTTATGAGGATCTCCTCCATGATTCCCTATGTACTCCTCCAATTTTATGCCATTGGAATGTCCATAAATTTCACCAATCACTATGCATGTATGCCTACACCTCCATGATATTGCTATCTTCCCCACAGCTGACCGATATCATGCTATGATACCATTGTAATATCCCAAACTAGGAATTACAATGAATACCATAAAAATGTAATAAGCTACAACAAAAATATACAACCATGCAAGCACAAATTTTACACAAGTAAAAATAGATTAGTAAAGTTTAGAATAATAACAACAAATTTGAGCCATTTTGTTAAAATTTCTCTGGAGCTAAGTATTATAGAGTATAATGATAGAACCTGGGCTTGATAATGCAACATGCAATACCCAGGGGAAGATCTAAGCAAAAATTAAACTGAAATGGCTCAATATGTCCCAATACACTGCCTAGAAAAATATGTTAATGTTGTTGGAGGTGAATTGTGATTTATGCTATCAAATTTTCTCCAAAAATTTTGCAAACTTAATTAGAGGCTTATCTCACCCAAATATACCAAACCTAGAAAAATATTGGGCTAATTCTAGCTGACCTAGAAAGTCCCAAAATGTTCAAATCACCCAAAAAATAATGTTTTTGCTGCTGCTAGATGAATTTTTTCAAAATGACCCCTCAAATTTGCTCCAAAATTTTTGAAAATTTAGGAGAAGGAGGGCCTCACACCCAATCTAGCAAAACCCAAAAGAATCTCAAGCTAAATCCACTATTCAGTGAAACCCCAAAATTAGCGTGTAGCCCTTCACATTCTGCTAGTGAGCTACAAAAATAGAATGACGGCAAGAATGCATGATTTCCCTTAAGGGAAACTTATTGAAATCTCAGCAAAATTCCTTCCTCAAACTCTCATCCAAAATTAAGTCCAGTACCTGACAAAACACTTATGATCACTGCGAGCATAGATAAAAACCAGTAAACCCCAATGCAAGCCGAAGAAGAGAATTTTTGGCCCATAGATATCCAACACTTTTAGCCCGAAAATTTCCCACAAGAAACACATCCTCCTCAAATGAAAATTTCCCATAAATAGCTAGCTCGAAAGACAAAAAATGCTCTCTCTTCAAGATCCAATGAAACCCTCCACTGCATCCTCCTGAAACTCACACAGACTAAAGAAACACTACAAAATCCCATACAATATGCCAAAATCTACCCACAATATCTCTACTATAGTGGCACTCAAAGTCCCTCGAGGAAGAGTTGGGATTCCCGCTTGAAAATTCCTTGTGCTAAACAACATTGGTTGGCTTGGCTAAGCAACTCAAGCAAACTCTCCAATTCTGAAATGAAATTCCAAGAAGATTTTAAAATGAGGCTCTCCCCCTTTATTTATAATTGTTTCTCATCTATTCCTTGTGGGTTCCACCAATTTTGACCTCCCTTTCTTAGTTCTTCCATGTGGTTGGATTTTCAAAAGGGTTTCAAATTTTATTTTTTTTGAGTGGCCCCCACATCCTATTACCACTTTAATTTTTATTTTCTCCTAATTTTAGCCTTATTTTCTCTCCAAAAAATAAATTAAGCCTCCACAACCCAATTTTCCTAATTTTATTTGCCGAAATTTTTACCTATCACCAAAATTACAAAATTGAGGATTTTATGTAGTAACATTATTTATTGGGGACATGACACAAAACTACTACTAATGTTTCTTAGCTAGGCTATTTTGAGTAGGGAGCAGTGTCCATTATTCCACATACTTTTTTCTTATTTAATCCTTATATGTTTTCCCCTACTATAATCATGTCATTTTGGATTGGAATTTTGAAGTGTTGATTTCCTTTGATTTGTTTTGGATTTTTGCGACTTACATGTCATCACCATGCCATAGTGAGTTAATATTTTCCAAGAAAGAAGCACTTGTTACAAAGGAGGTGTTCTCTTTGTTTAACAAGGTTGTTGATCACTATATTATTTTGAAATTCCAAAAAAAGACGTGAAAATTGGAAACAAAAAGGTGTATATTAGTAATCAAGTGATTGGGGGGTATTTCAACTTATCAATTGCATTCTTTAAGGAAAATGAAAAGGGATAATTCCAACACTGGGTAATCCTGCAAGCACATGAGTATCTTTGTTGCAAGATGTTTCAAAAGGTTTGCCAAAAAGTATGCACGTGAACGCCTTCAATTTTCTCAACCTCAAGTACCTTCCGTAACTACAAATCATATGAGAAGTGGTATTCAACATAAGTGACCCAATTGAATACTTATTCTCAGAACATATAACCAAAGACTTCCTTGAGACCACATTGGCTCCTATGTACCTACTGACTTATAATGCCAACATTCACTCCCAAAAGGTTTGTTATAACTTGACCTATACATGAATCTGTACACCTTGCAAAATACAATGTGTCGTCAGGAGTATATACCTTGTGGGTACATATGTACAATTAACTATAAAAGAAAAATTGAAAATTGTTTATTAATAAGAAATATTAAAATTATTTTCATCTTGAAAGGAACTTGTTGACTAACCTATAATGATGTGAATTAGTACATAAACATGTGGTGAATTAGTTATAGTGTGTGAGGAGTTGCAGCGAATAATGAATGCATTACGTGTTACTTCTTTTTAGATAGTTGGAAAAATTATTTAATAAGAAAAAAAGGATACTATAAAAGCAGTCACTAAGTATTATAAAATATAGTTTTGGGATAGATAATCAAGGGAATAAAAGAGTTGAAGCTAGTTCTCCGAAGAAGGATGGAGCAAATGTAGAGAACACTAATAGTGGGAAGGCTGCAATAGAAAAGATTCAACCATGAAATTTTTTTGATACGTGCTTCATGGATATTCAAATGAAACAAATGGATGGGTATGTTTCAAGTTGCGTTGCCTTATTGGCCTAGAAAATTACCTCCTTTCAGTGCTATAGATGTGTTTCTTTAGTGAGTTCTTGATCCAAGAGGATCCCTAAAGGCCAAGTTTTCAAAGTCCTAAAATCTTAGCGAAACCTATCTCAAATCAAAGAGATCATTTTTCTAAATCCAACAGCGTGAACGACACCTCAATCTGACATCATATGTGAAATTCATGGCCCGATGAAGTTTTGACCAGAAAAAAAATTGTAGGTAGGACCCAGAGACTACCTCATGACCATTGATGTCAACATACAATCAGATAACGTCAGCCATACATATGGTGATGTGGCAGTGGTATTTGACACGTGGAATTTGAATTTAGTAGTACGAATGATGTGTCAACTAACGTCAGTAGTGTGGATGACACATTTAGCGACATATGGACCAATGGGAAGCCGAATCATGACAGTACGAACAACCACATTGGCATCGATGTTAACAGTACATACCAGTTAGACTACGCCAAGTGTCGATGATTGGGCATGATAGCGTGTGAAGTGGACCAATGAGGTGGAGCACCATATCCCAATCAGAAGGCACCACGTGGCACGATATTGACAACAAAATTGATCAAATAAATAAGTGATGAATTCACAAGTCAACGGTCACCGGTGACGATAAAATTGTCACTTAATTTTTTCGGTGACCCTTAAAGGATGATGACAGACCACCAGGAGGGTGAACGAGTTATATATATATATATTGTTGGGTGTCCATGGTTTGAACCCACAACGCCTAGCCTACCAAGGCACCAAAATTGGCCATCGACTATTACATCGCCATGTGGCCATTGAAATCGTCGTCACCCAAATTTTATTTAAAGTCACACAATTTGTTGGGTGAGGGGGAGGAGGTTGTGTGGAAACATGAAAGGGATTATGGGCATGCATGATTTTTGAAAGAATCTATAGGGAATATTTTATAAGAATATTCCTTAGAATGTTCCTATGAGGAATCTTGCAGGGAATCTAACCTAGAGCCCCAGATGTCACAGTGACAAAATTTGGCCAACTTTATACTCAAATTTCACGATTTTTCGCTAGGAGTCTGATGGTGTAGTCAATTTCCTCATCTGAGCAGCCAATTTTTTGCCTATCTCTAGAAGAAAATATTGTGAGGAATCTAAAATATTCCCAAGGATCCTAGATTTTACCATGACATAAAGGGGGTGTTTTTATACTCAAATTTCAATATTTTTACTAGGAATCCGATGGTGCAAACGGTTTTATGATCTGAGAAATGCATTTTTAGGCCATCCCTAGATTTGGAGGTATAAGGTGTATTTTTTCCATGTATTCATTTAATTTTGTTTCTTATGAATGAATAGGTATCCCCACTTTGAGTAGGGCCCAAAGACGTAGTACACATTGCATGAACTTCGTTATCAAATTGTGTGTGCTCTTTGTCTTTATGGTTTCCTTTGATTTCCATCTTTTTTAATGTGTATGCACATGTGGTTTTAATGCTATTTTTAAATAAAATTTTGTACACGTCAATAAAGTAAAAGATCTTAGATCAATTTTAGCATCAGAGTAGGTCCTTTGTTGATGTTAATTGCGAGTGTGTATGATAACCAGGGAAAAAATCAAACAAGGAGAAGGTAAACTTAAGTCCTTTGATACAGAGGTAGAGCATGCATTACAAATAAGGACAATGGAAAATCACGATGCTCATCTAGAGGAAGAGTTATCTTTTAGCAAATGTTTTTACACCATGGCTGACAAAGTCAAAAAAAAAATTGCAGAGTACAAGAAGATAGTATTAAAGAAGGAGAAGAATAAAGAACCAACAAAATATCTTGCTTCAGTAAATCAAGGAGAAGGGGGAGATCCTCCTGAACCTCCATCTCCTCTGCTAGTGAATGCTCCATTTCTTCTTCAACTTCTCATCATTATAAAAGTAGAAAATCTCATAATTTGAATGCAAATATTTTTTTCTTGTGTTTAACAAAGAATCCAATGCAAAAAAATTGAATAATTGGATAAAAAACATTGAAGTATATTTTCGGATTCAACAAATTCAAGAATATGGGGCCAAGATCTAGTTATCATCTCTTCGACTCAGAGGCACTACTCTCATATGGTGGGAGAGAAAAATTTAGAAAGGCAATAAGCATGTGGATACACTCCTTTCTTCCTAGTCTAAATTAGTTTCTTATTTAAAAGGATAGTTTTATCAATTAGCATATCGATAGAAAGCCATGATAGAATGACAACATTTGAAACAAGGAAAAGGTCAATATGTTCAAAGCTTCATAGAAGAATTTAGAAAACAAGCTTTAACATTGGGAATTCCTTTAGATTCACCCGATACTTTGATGAAGTATATTGGTTCTCTACATCATTATCTTTGACATTCCTTGTTATTTTTTGAACCCCCTATGAAAATAAGGAAGGGATGAGAAGCCTAAAACAAATAAATTCCATCTTGTACTCATTGTGAGAAAGAAGGGCATGATGAGGTGCATTGCTGGAAACTGCATCCGAAATTGAAGCCAAAGAGGAATGGAAAAAAAGAGAAGAAAAAAACGATCACTACCGTACAACAAGATAAAGAATATGATTCAAATGATGAGGTGAAGGTCATAGCTATTGGGTTTGCAAGTGTTGAACCAATTGACCTAGGTTTTGATTTAGGTGATGAGATGAAGATCACAACTCTTGGGATAAATAATGATGAACCTATTGGCTTAGGATATTATTCAGGCGATGAGACAAAGATTGCAGTATATTTTGTTCCAAATATGATAATAGCACCAAAAAATTCATGGCTCCAACAACTTGAGGAAATCAACCAAAGAATTCAAGCAAAGAATGTTGAACTAAGAATATTTCCACAAAAAACTAAGGAGGAGAAATAGAGTTTGCAACATCAGTTACAAGCCATGGAGAAGGCCTTGGAAAATTTGCAACATGACAAGCCATCATCACCCACTTTAGATTCGACACATAAGGTAAAAATTGAATTTTTAGTTTCGTGGTCTATTAATTGTAACACCCCCTTCCCACATCTACCCAAGAAACCAACCAGCCAAGGTAAATATGCAATGATAGGCTACTATAATGAGATTAAACCTCCTAGGTGATATTAAGGAAGTGGAACCAATAGAAACATAACATACAGACCTTGTACAACAACAAAAACACCCCCAAGAGGTAACCCAACAATTCAGGCCTCTTACCCCTGGGTCAAACTAACATTTTGACCTCTTTGAGCCATAGTTGCAGGCACATGCCTGCATTCATGCATCCAAGAGGCTATAGCCATAGGCATAACACTACATGCCAGCGGTGAGGGCCCAAAATACTTAGTTGTGTACCAGTGTCCTCGGGATTTGAGCCACCTTTTAAGACACATAACTCAGTGCTCTACCCAAAACTTCATGAAAATTTAGAGATGATAAATAAAAACAAAGCAACAATACAGAAGCAATCACATCAATAAGAACTCATATGGACCCCTCCTAGCCATGACATGCATTTTGTCAAACATGTCACAAACTTGAAAGCTACAGGTATAAACAACAGAACAAAGAAAATGGGTCTCATACTTATCTGAGAATATCTAAGAATAATTTCTTCCCTACATCATTAGCTGCCATACAATCTATTTTACCATAGATACATTGTGCATTCATTTACAAGTAAAAACATGGAGAGAGCCATATATCATCACTATAAACATACATGTTTATAACTAGCATAATAACAAAAACAATACAGTGGATACAACAAAAATAGAACCCACATAATAAAAGTACATTTATACATCAAATACGAAATGAATGAGCTTCTCATTTATGGATATAAAAACCAACCGGAGATGGGGCTTCCACGTTCCACCCAACCATAGATTGGTTGAGCCAAATCTCTCTTCAGCAAATCACCCTTGTGCCATATTCCAAGCATGAATGTGGGACTCATAACCAACCAAAATAATTGAACAAGCATGAATTTTATCGAGGTTCTCCGCCTAGACCGTGAGGAACTTGAGTTCCTCCTAGTCTCTCAGGCTTTATTGTAATCCATAGTATAACTCAGTGATCACTAAGCCCTAAATCGAGACATACTCTTCAGGCTTTACGGTACATCCCATCCCAGGAATAATAGGCCCAAGAAAGAGAAATCCACCTCTTGGCTTTACCGTATATCCTGCCATTCATCGGAAAGGATTCCTAGGCCCACCGAGGCACAACATATGGCTTTACCAAAACCCAAAATTTGGCTGAGGGGTTACTAGGCCAGTGGCTTTATCGTCATCCACAGTTTGAGTTAGGGACCACTTGGCCATGTGTTTGTCATTTCGTAGATCCACCCCACTCATCTTTGAATCCATTCGGAAATCTAGCTCAATCGAAGTATGAGAAACTCATTTCATCAAATCTACATGAAAATGGAAAGGCTAGGCTGAACACATTGTCAGATCTGGAAAAACCCATGCCAAGACAGAAAATAACCACATGCAATACCATGCATGCTAGATCTAGCAAGGAAATCACATATGAAAATCAATACTTGCGAAGAATTCTGTTGAAGCTTCTTGATCCCGCTCTTCCTTGCTTTCTTTTCCTTTTTTCTCCAATGCCAAAGTTCTCCAAGAAAACTCAAGTGTTCAAGACTAAGATATGTAGAGAGAGAGAATAATGAGAGAACTCCAAAACATAACTAATAAAAGTTACCAAATGATCCTTGGAAACCTTTTTATAGAAGAGGTCTCTATTTTCTTCATTTTCCTCCTCACATTCAACTTGTGACCTTTCATCTCCCTTTTATCCTAATTTCCATTATTTTTCATAAATAAATGTGCCAAATATGCCATTTTTACTTTCAAAAGCCTTTACCTTTTGCTTTGCCAATTTACTTATCCATAATAAACCAAATGAACACCCACTATGATGTTTTTCAAAACATTTAGCTTGGAATAAGTGTCCTATCAACTGTGGTTATTATTTTTAAATTTTATTACAAGGAATTTTCACCAAATATGTTAGAGAACCCTCCCCCTTGGGGGACACCATCCTTGGTGTTCAATCACACATATACCTCAACAAAACCACTAAAAGACAACATATTTCTTATGGAGATTTATATCATAGCTCGATGCAATATTTAAAATGATCACCCTACTGAAAAGCAACCCATCATGAAAACATAACAACATGACATCATAAAAACATGATAAATATACTAGCATGATGCCCATACCACTTATTGGAGCTTTATAACATAGCTCATGGTGGTATTTACATCCATATACATATGTACATATACTCGAACAACACATCAAAACATATACCAAAATATATGCCAAACAAAAACCAACATCACACCAAAACTGTTTTGCCTCAACCAGAAAACAAGGAAGGATATATGGCCCACATCGGATCCTCCATCTCCCAACTATATTCATTGGGCCCATATTTCTTCCATTGTACTTTAACTTGCTCTATTTCTTCATTCTGGAGCATGAGAAAAAATTTCTGTAATATATATTGAGGCTTCAACTATAATTCTCCACCTGGTTCCACCTGAAATACAGACTAATCAATCACATGATCAACATCTTGGACATAATTATTAAGAAATGAGTTATGAAAAAATCATGGACTTTCACTATGGAAGGAAATACAAGTCAATAGGTCACTGGTATGATCCTCTCAATGATCCTAAAGGCTCCACAAAACCGTGGTTCTAGCTTAGCACATGATCCAATATACAAGGAGCTATTCTTGGGATTGATACACAAGTACACCTGATCCCCAACATGAAACTCCTTAAACAACTTGTTCCTATCTGCATAAATATTTTGCGTATCTTGTGCTTCCTTCAAGTTCTTCTTGATCACCTGCATTTCCTGTTCCATTTCTTCCAACATCTTTGGTTCAATCAATACCTTGTTAACCAGATCCCTCCAACTGATAGGAGTGTTGCAACTCTACCCATACATAGCCTCAAATGGACTCATCTTCAATTACTTCTAATACCCGTTGTTGTAAGAGAACTATACCAATGGAATATACTCTTCCCACTTCTGTTGTTGATGCATCACATACAACATCAACATATCCTCTATTATCCTATTGACCCTCTCTGTTTGTCCATCTATCTATGGATGATAAGTTGTATTGAAGGCCAACTCAGTGCCCAAAATTGAAAACAACACCTTCCAAAACTTAGAAGTGAACTTTTCATCCCTGTTAGACACAATCTTCTTTGGAACAACATGCAATCCGACTCATGTATTTGATAAACACCTATGCTACACACCACAACCATGATGGAATCATGATTTCTATCTTTCCTAGGAAAACGTGTGATGAAATATTTGGAAATGACCTCCCATTTCTATTCTAGAATTGCAATCGGTTGTAGTTATCCACCTGGATGTTTACACTCTGCCTTAACCTTTCGATGATGCAAAAATCTAGCTACAAACTCCGCCACATCCTTCTCCATATTCGGTCAATAATAGAATCTCTTCACTATAGTCAATGTCTTCTGGTAGCCCAGGTGACCCGAATATGGTTTCGCATGAAACTCCCTCAAGATCACCTTCTTGAGATCACTACTATCTGGTACATATATCTTGTCTCTAAATCTAACCAACTCATCTGCTTTGAGATGATAGTCAAAATCTTATACACATGTACTTGTACTTGTACTACCATCTGTATGTGTACCTCTATTGCCACCTATACCTGTACTACCACATGTACCTATACTACCACATGTACCTATACTACCACCTGTACCTGTACATGTACTCTACTGCAAGCTGTGCACAATATCCATATACTTGTGATCTTGCTGACTTGCCTGCAAGTCCTATCCTATAAGTCTATCCCATAAGAGCTCATAGATGCTATGTGATTTACCTATCTATGTGACCATTTTCTCCTTTCCCTTGATGTACTTGATCTCGAAGTCAAACTAGATGATCGTGTCCAACCATCTAGCCTACTTGACATTCAAATTCGAATGTTAAAACAAATACCTCAACCCACTGTGATCACTCATCAATACAAACCTCCCATGAAGAATATAGTGCCTCCACATATTCAGTGCATGAATGATAGTTGCTAGCTCAAGATCATGTGTTGGGTATGTATTCTCGTGCTCATTTAGTTTTCGTGACTCATAGCATACTACATATCCCTCCTGCTTAAGGACCCCACCAAGTCCTCTCTTGCGAGCATCTCTACACACTACAATCTCCTTGTCTGGATTTGCAATATTTAACACCAGAGCATGCGTCAACAACTGCTTAAGCTGATCAAAAATAGCCTCACACTCCTCTGTCCAATCAAACTTCTTACCTTTCCTTTGCTGATGTAATAGGATAAGTAATCTGTTAGAAGTTTTTGATGAACCTCCTATAGTAACTTGCTAATCCCATGAATGATATCACTTCATCTACATTCTTAGGAGCTACCCACTCCATGATGCCCCTTATCTTCTCTAGATCTACTGCAATGCCTTCCTTGGAGACAACATGTCCCAAGTAGTGTACCTCAGTATGGAAGAAACTACACTTGCTGAGCTTAGCATACAATTGATGCTCTCTCAAAAACCTCAACACTGATGCCAAATTCTCGACGTGCTATTCCTCATTTTTAGAATATAACAATATTCCATAAATAAACACAATCACAAACTTGTTCAAATAAGGACGCAACAAACTATTCATCAAACAAAAAAATGTAGTTGGGGAATTAGTCAAACCTAATGGAAGTACAACAAAGTCGTAATGCTTGTACCAGGTCCTAAATGCAGTCTTGTATATGTCCTATTCTTTGATGTGTACCTGATGATATCCTAATCTCAAGTCAATCTTAGAGAACATTACTGCTCCCTTCAACTGACCAAAAAATTAATCAATCCTTGATAATGGGTACCTATTCTTGATGGTCACTTTTTTTCAGTTGCTTGTAATCAATGCACACTCTAATAATTCCATCATTATTCTTCACAAATAACACTAGTGCACCCCATGGAACTTGGCCTAATGTATCCCTTGTCCAACATCTATTTCATCTACAACTTTAACTTTAACAACTCAGGTGTGCTCATCTTGTAAGGTTCCTTTGATGCTGGAGTTGCCTTTGGAACCAACTCAATAGAAAATTCTACCTCCCTATGAGGTGGCAACTCGGAAATCTTGGCTGGAAACACATCTTGAAACTGCTGCAAAACCGGGTACTTGCTTAAGACTTCTGCATCCTAAACTTCCTTACCTTTTGTCACTAGAGATATGAAAGTTGAATAACACACACTCTTTACTATGATTGTGCCTGGCCTGCATGGTTGTCACCATCCTAACTGATGTGAATTTCTTCTTTCCCTGTAAGAATCTCAGTTCCCCATTTTCATCCAAGCATTCAATAGATTTTTCATAGAAATATACCTTGGTCCTATGAAGGTATAACCAATCCATACCTAATAACATATTGTAGGAACCCAATGACAATATGCTCAAGTGCATTGTTGTAGGCATGCCATTTAACTCAAATGCACACGCTCTTACCCAATGGTGAACTCTTTTCTTTGTACCAGTATCCAACTGCACTAACCAAGATTTTGCATGCTTTTCTTTACTCAAGCCACACTTATTCAGCAAGTTAGAACCAAAATAGTTATAATTAGATCTAGGGTCAATAAAAATTGAAATAACTTGATCACAAACCTTACTGTCCATCTCAATGATAGATTATTGGTCCTCTGCTTGCCTATTGTCCACAACTGCATAAACATGAGGAATGCTTTTCCCAACATCTCCAACAGTTTTCACCTTCTGTGCATTGTATTTCTTATGCCTACCAACTTGGTTCTGCAGAAAATCTCACCTAAGGTGCTCCTCACTGCATGTCCAACTCTCCAACCATCCCGTACCATTACCTCCATGGTTTTGTTGTGATCTGTGTTGATGCTGTGACCTGTATCCCTGTCTAGTTGCATTAAAATTTTTTTGAGGTGCCACATTCTCTTTCTCATCTGTAGTATGAGGCCTTGCTCTCTTAGGATTCCATTTACCTTTACCTTTGTCTTTCCATTCCAATCCTTTCTGATATTAATTATTTTATTTGGATCGTTCATAGCAATGCTTCAATTTCCCAATAACTTCCTCAAGTGATCGAGGCTCACATACTCAATCCAATCTCTAAATGCTAATGGAAAGCCACTAAAAAATCACTGAACTTTAGCCTTCTCATCTTTAATATATGGCACATAATATAGTAGCTCTAGGAACTTGGTTGTGTACTCTTCATTTATCATTGAACCCATATTTAGCTCATAAAATTCTTTGGCCTTACTGTCATAGTACCTCTCTTACAAGTAATAATTCCTGAAAAGCCTCTTGAATTCATGCCAACTCAAGTCCTCTATCTTGATATCTCTGACCCGCTTCACATCTTCCCACCATATGTATGCTTTACCTTTCAGATTGGAGATATAAATTATCTATGTACTCATGAAACTCAAAGAATTTATTCATTCCAAGTATCCAAGCCTCTACATCTTCTGGTTTCTTCAAGTTTCCATAAAAAATAAGTGGTTTTTCTTTCATGAATTCATATGGAAAGAATCCCCTATCACTCCTCTTGTAAGGATGATACCGATGACGATCATGATGTGTTACACAGAAATTTGTCACCATCCCTGCCATTCCCCATCCCGCACATTGGAGGGCTCATTCCGTGACCTGTGAGTAGAGACGAGACTTGAAAATACTTTCATTGCATCCCTCTGAAGATGAGCTTTCATTGCCCTGAAGACATCTCCCTGCCAAAAACCCTAAAAATAGCTCTTTTTCCATTGGCACGGTTCCACAGTTCAGCCCTCACGCCAAGGGGGAAAATCCTCCAAAGAGGGCGCGCCAATTGGCGCTCTGTCATAGAGCCGCACCCGTGCCAACCATATTAAGAGGTGTTTTTTAAAAATAAATGGTGGAAGTTTCTTCCTAACAAATTCATGGACTGATATCTATCTTGAGTTGGGAGGTTTGGCTACGGATTTCCATAGAGAGGAAGTGGTTTTCCACCTCTCATGGAAGCTTCCTTGATGATAGGGTCAATCCCATAATTATAGGGATCCCAACTCCCCTTCCTCCATCTATAAAAGCTTTCTCATCTCCTTTGCAAGCTAGTTCCCAAGAGCTTTCACATCCTTATGCTGCAAGAGCCTTCTTGATTCCCTTAAGGCCAAATCCAAGCAAGGAGACTATTGTAAAGTATCCGGAGAGAGAGGCTTGTCCCATCCTTGACAGGCTTTATCGAGACATGTTTTGCTGACGACCCGCCAAAGGAGAGTGCTGCGTCGAAGCTATGGTTGTATTCTTCTTTTGACTCATTAATGATAAGCGACTATTGGTTGTGGTTCCACTCTTGTTCTTGATTATGTTCATGAGTTATGTCCTCTTCGACTGACATATAGTTGTATATACTGGATTTTATGCTTGCGTTTGTGTTGTTTCTTGCATGTGCAGGTGTCCGATCACGGAGATCGTGAGGACTGTGATCTGCCAGGGCAAAGGAATGAGAGCACCACCTCTTCTACAAACGACAATGTTGGATTCCAGGTAAGCCTTCATCGCAAGTCGGTTTATTTTCAATTAGGAACCTGCACTGTAGCGTGTTTGATTGTTGCTAGACCCGATCTGGGCTAGTAGGGATCGCCTCTGTCCGCAGAGGGGATTAACCTCTTCAACAATTTGGCGACTCCACTGGGGAATATAGTGTTGTGTTAGAATTATTAACCGAGGCTGTAAACCTCGGTATCTGTGAATTGCTTGTGTATCTAGACTCGCAACTTGTAGTATCACAACTGAATGGACACTATTCAGTAAGAAACCCATCCATTTTACGTCTGTATCTGCGTATTTGTTTACTGGAAAGAAATTTTGACTATATTACATATCAACATATACCCGGGCATATGAATACGTTAACTGATGCAGTAGCTAATTTGGTTCTAGATAGACATTTGTGCAATTTGTAAATCATCATCACATGTAAAAGGAAAATCCATCTAGTAATAGATATGTATATATATAGATATCGAATGCTTACATAGTGTGCACCACATATAAATAAAAAATATACATGTTCATCTTAATACATCCGGAGACGACATGTCTCTCAAAAAATATGCATGATAAAAGCCCTAGGAGTCTAATCTGCATGGTGCTCATGATAACAAGTGACTGCACGCACTAAGCATCTCAAAAGTTGGTGGAGGCGACTAGGCACTCCCACCGTATGTCTCTGGTACGTCATCGGTACATCTGCCAGCCGGGCGTAGTTTGGGATCCCTCGGGCAATACCCTCGAGATTCTGGATCAACTCCCCCCCCTCTGCACCCTCTGCCTGAGGATTAGGTGCGGGAAGAGTCCTCCGCGCAATAGGAGACATACCAGCTGGTCTCTCTGGGCCCACATCTACATACATATAAAATGTGTCAGAACGGACATGTATTACCAAAAAAAAAAAATCATAAAACATAAAAATAAAAAAGAGAAGAGATCATACCCAACTCCTCATTCCAATCATCTCCCTCCGTCAGTGGGAGATCTGAGTCTCCAGTGAAATCGGTTCCTGCATATGGCCAGTCTTCCACTACAATCATCTGACGCCGCAACCACCCAAAAAACTCCGGCCTCCAGGACATTTGTTGGTCTCCTCCAGCTCTGGGCATCAATGCCACCCAGCGAGCCATTCTTGGCTCTCGTGGAATCGGCTCAGCTACTATGGCCCCTTGGCCCCGGAAGATTGGTAATCGTTCCAGAATGAACGATACCAGGATAGAACCATAGCCAAACTGTTTCAGTTTGCCCTGCTTACACTTCGTGAACTGTCTCTTGATATTTATTGTCACTGATGTGGCCCAGTCAAATAATAGGGGACTCATGCACTCTGAGGCCAGTAAGAGTTGGGAATTTTTTGCCTCGTGCGGTGCCTGCGATCCCGCGGCCCGCATGATGGTATGAAGCACTACCCTGAGTGCTAGATCAGGAATAGTATGGATGTCTACCTTTCCACTTCCTGATCCTAGTCGTGCCCCTCGACACACTCGTGCCATCACTTGCTCCATCTTCTCACCAGACGGTCTGATCCTTGTCAATATGGGCATCGGACCTCTGCGCGATAGTCTGGTTATGAAGTATACGTCAGAAACCTCCAGTTCTAATACTTGGTCCCGCAACTTGAACACTTGTTCATGTTCGTCCCATATGCTGATCAGGTACTGTAGGAGCTCAGGCTGAGCTCGTAAGCAAGGTGTCAGGAAGAACTTCTTAAGACCACAGTTCTTGAGGGCATTCATGCAAGTTTCATTCTCCATGGCCTGTTCATCCTCTTCCCCGTGCTCCCTCTCTTTCCACTCAATGACCATTTTGATCGGTTGCCTGCATTTACATGGTCAAAAAACTTCAATTATACCTCTGCTATCCTTAAAAATTCATGCAATTCATTCAATGTGTGGAAATTTCAAACATAAAATTGGATTGCGCCGCTGGCGCGGGCCTTTTGGAAATAAAATGCCATTGGCGCAGGTCCGTGCTGGTTACCCACGCCAATGGGTGGAGCCCTAAAAATTCAAAAATTCCTCACAGAAGTCTAATATGCAATAAAAATTTATGAAAAACAGATTGAAATGGAGTACAAAGAAGCACCTCTTACCTAGAACAGACAGGAATCTGAATGGTAGCCCGGATCGGTCGTAATCGCCGTCAGAAGTTCGCACATAAAATGGACCATTGCTGCTCTTCAGTGAGGTAAATAGTGAAAAGTAATTTTATTTTTACCATTTGACATATTTATAACTTTTTGAACTCAAAATAGGTTTTGAAAGTTATTTTTCTGAATATTTTAATATATTTTGTCAAAAATGGGTTTTACACTTGCTTTTTGTGCAGCAACAGGTTTTTTACGCGACTTAAACGATGAAACGAGTTGTTTTTTATACTTTTTTCGGACTCGGTAAATACACGAAAAAGTCACTTTGGAGTCATCTTTCAGCTCTTTTCTGACTCTCTAAACATGAAAATATTGTCGAGGCCCTTGTCGTTTCGATCTCGTTAAAGTGGATACGAATCGACATCTACCTAGTATACGTTTACCCATTTTTCGGGCTGGGATGGATTATTTACGAAAAAGGAATACCCTAGCCTATCGTGACTAGGAGATTTTCTCGGATATTGTTATCTACCTTTTCGGGTCTGAGGAACTATCTACGAAAAGGGACCGTTGGAGTTTACTTTTCTGCTGTCTACCCCGCCCGACCCATGTGGCTGGCCCCCAAGCGAGTGGCGCCACCATACCAAAAATAAATCAATGCCACGAGATATAAGTGGGGTGTGGTTGGATCCCCCGACCCCTCTCCAACCATTTTTTTCTTTTGCCAATTTTTCTAGGTGGGGGCTTTGTAAAATCCGTCGCCCAAGTTATATAAAAACTCAATATTGCAGTGCGCCCAAGGTAGAGCAGCAGGAGAAGTAGCGGAACCACGAGCGGGCCAGAGGGTCAGAACCATGCCTAAGGAATATTTAGGGGCATCAAAAAGATTCCCTAGGGTGCTGAACTTTCTAGTGTCCATTTGAGACAAAGTTTATGTCATTTTTACACCTCTCAGTGACAGGAACTCAATGGTGATGTTCGTTTCTATGTCAAAGATCTCCATTTTTTGGGAATTTTCTAGATTGGAGGTATAAGGGTGCTTTATGCAATTTTACTTGCATTTCTTCTTCTTCTTGCCACTTAATGAATGAAGGCCTCCCCACTGTTGAGCAGGGCTCGGAGACGTAGTCCTAATTGGACGAACTACGTAATCAATTTTTGGTGTCTTGATATCATACGTGTTATGGTATCTTTGTTCTTCATTTTATGTGCTTCTGTTTCGAGGTTTTAATTGATATGGTATATGTAATTCTTTAATGCATCTATAGGCAAAAGATCTTGGATGAAGTGGTATCAGAGCAGGTCTTTGTCGATGCGAATTGAATGAATATATGCTAACTAGAAACAAGTTGAAAAGGAGAGAAGGAAAGCTTAAGTATTTTGACCGTGAAGAAGGACATGCACTACGAAGAAGAAACATGGCGAATGAGGAAGATAATTGGGAATAAGAGCATAATTACTCTAAGGCACTCTACAACATGGTAGAGAAATTAGACAAACAATTTGCAGAGTATGAGAAGATTGTCAAGCCCAAGAAGAAAAATGCAGATGACCACGGATCAGTAAACCATGGAGATGGTGGAGACGAGCCCCTTACCTCTCCATCTTCCAGTGATAGTTCCTCTTCTTCTTCTCATAATTCTCATAGATGTCATACACATACATCTAAGAAACCTTTCTTTAAACTAGATGTAAAGTTTGACTTCCCTATGTATACAAGAGAATGTAATGCAGAAAGGCTCAACAATTGGATTAGACAGATTGAGGTCTATTGTCAGATTCAACAGATAAAGAAAGACGAGGCAAAGATTCAGTTGGAATCCCTTCGACTGGGTGGCACCACTCTCGTTGGGTGGGAGATAAAATTGCAAGGCAACAATAATTTGGGTAACCTTCTCTCCTCATGGTAAAATTTGATTTCTGCATTGAAAACTCAGTTTTACCCATTGGGCTATAAGAAAAAAGCATTAATGGAATGGAAACATCTAAAGCAAGGAAAAGGCAAAAATGTGAAAAACTTCACTGAAGAATTTAGAAAACAAGCATTTAGCTTAGACATTCCATTAGATTCACCTAAGTATATCATTTATTTGCATGGTTACATAAGACATTCATTATTATTGTTTGAGCTTGCTACCATCGATGAGGCCAGTGTGAAGGCCATGCATCTTGAAAACAAGGAGACACATGAAAAAAGGACCACCCAAAAAGAGCCGCAATAGCAAAGAGAAGAAGGGAAAAGACCTCTTGTACCCATTTTGAGAAAGAAGGACACGACGAAGACAATTGCTAGAAACTGCACCCTAAACTAAGACCTAAGAGGGATGACAAAAAGGAGAGGTAGAAGAGAGTTGTCACCATGAAACAAGATCAAAAGTCTGAATCAGAGGAAGATGAGAAGATCACGACTACGGGAGTTTCACGAGGAAGACCAATTGACTTAGGATCAGATTCTAGTGACGAAAGGAGGATTTCAACTCTTGGAATTGCAGTAGATGGACCCATCGATTTGGGTTCGGATTCAAGCGATGAAACAAAAATTTCAATACATAGTGTTCCAAAGATGAAAAGGTCGCCCAATGCGGCATGGCTCTAGGAACTTGAGGATATAAATCAAAGCATTAAAGCGGAGAATACTGAGTTAAGGATGCTCATACAAGAAGCAGAAAATGAGAAACAAAGGTTGCTACGCCAGTTGCAAGCTAAGGACGAGGCCTTGGAGAAGCTGCAACATAACCCTTTTGAGGTAAAAGTGATTCTTCGATTTCATATACCTTTCATGATGACGATTTCGTTGTTTTTGAAAAACATACTACAGATATCAGATCCAAACTGTTGAAGAAGATGGGGTATCAAGGAAAGGGCCTTGGCATTAATGACCAAGGAATTATAAACCCTATCAAAGTAAAAGAATTACCCTGCCATGCAGTACTTGGGTATGTTAGGAAGGAAGTTGGGGAATGATCCAAGACAACCAACAACCCACCAACGACAGATGATGAGAGCGCCTCATCACATTCTAGCAACAATGAGGGATCCATGAGCATTTATCAAAGGCACATTGGGAGAAAGTGTTCCAAGTCAATCTGGAAAGTATGGAAGAGGAAATAGCATTGCCATAAGGATGAATACTAGAAATATACATGCCAAACACTTCAGGCCCAAAAAGCACCCTTGAAGAATCCAGTCATCGAAGACATTCCACAAGGAAATCTGCCACAGGGAGATGATGACCCATTTACTTTATTAAGTAAAAGATGGTTTTTTTAGAGGTAGTATCTTGATATGGCCACCATTTTTTAATCATGTGTTGCAAGTAAATGTAAAGGTGATGATCTGTTTCCCATTGCTTTGAAAACACAACGATGATGTTCTGGCCTTTTCTTAGGAGTAGTTGGGGTATTGGTTTTTATTATTTAATCCTTGACCATTGAGTGTGTGCTATAAACTCTTGGCAAGTGAAGGGATTTTTGAGTCATGTGTGGTTCATATATGATAGAAAAAGATGTACCATATTTGTGTGCAGGTGATTGAAGTATGGTTTGGAAAATACACAAGAAGTGTGTTGGATGTGTTAATGAATTTTGTGGTCCAAAATCTCCTCGGTGGGGAGGATTGATCGATGAGGATCTCAGAGGACAAGTGGCTTAAAATTTCTCAAAATTAAAACTGGTCGGATCGCTCTCGAACTAGGTTTAGGTTGAAGTACTCGTCACCCTGATTCAAACGGTATGAATGGATCTCCAATCCGAGCCCATATGGAGAAGTTAGAGAAAGTGAAATTTTTGGTCAAATTTGGGCAGTGGGTCAGGTTTAAGTGTCCCAAAAATTCACTGTCAACCGGAAAGGAACCTAGCACCCAAGTAGCAGGCGAAATTTTTTGATGTTTAATTTTCCCAATGACCTCCTGTTTCGAGAATTTTTAACACTGGACTATGGTTATAAAACAATAAATAAAAAATATATAATAAGGTGGTCGGCCATCAACCCTACCACCCACCTTAACCAAAATTCTAAATAAGCATTGGGGGGCGGGCTATCACCCCTACCACCCGGTGGTGGTTGAAAATAAACGGGTGGTGGGGAGGTGGGCTGCCACCAGCGGACCCGCCTATCCGTTGAAATACTATATATCTATCTATACATACATACATACATACATACATATACATACATATACATACATACCTATATATATATATATATATATATATATATATATATATATATATATATATATTACCAAAGGTCCACCGGAGGCGAAACGGTGTCGGCGAGGGTAGAACCTGCCCGAACCACATGGTTGGTCCTCGAGCAGGCGACACCACCATACCAAAAATAAATCAATGCCATAAGATATAAGTGGGGTGCGGCTGGGTAGGGCTGCGTGGAGCGGTCCCACCCACTGTCTTTGCAATATAAACAAACAAAGCCTTAATATGAGAGCAGCGAGATTTGATCCCTTGACCCCTCTCCAACCATTTTCTTCTTTTACCAATTACATCAGGTGGGCGCTTTGTAAAATCTGCCGCCCAAGTTATATAAAAACTCAGTTCTGCAGTGCACCCAAGGCAGAGCAGCAAGAGCAGGAGTAGAACCACGAGTGGGCCAGAGGGGTGGAACCATGCCCAAGGAATATTGAGGAGCATCAAAAATATTCCCTGGGGTGCAGAACTTGCCAGTGTCCATTTGAGACAAATTTTATGTCATTATGATACCCCTCGATGATAGGAACTCAACAGTGATGTTTGTTTCTGCGTCAAAGCTCTCCAGTTTTTGGAAATTTTCCAGATTGGAGGTATAAAGGTGCTTTATGTAATTTTACTTATACTTCTTCTTCTTCTTGCCACTTAATGAATGAAGGCCTCCCCACTGTTAAGGCCCCGAGACGTAGTCCAAATTGGATGAACTTCATAATCAATTTTTGGTGTCTTGATCTCATGTGTGTTATGGTCTCTTTGTTCTTCGTTTTATGTGCTTATGTTTCGTGGTTTTAAGTGATATGGCATATGCAATTCTTTAATGCATCTATAAGAAAGATATATTGGATCATAGATACATTGTGCATTCATTTACAAGTAAAAACATGGAGAGTGCCATATATCATCACTGTCAACATACATGTTTATAACCAACATAATGACAACAGAAATACAGTGGATACAACAAAAATATAATCCACATAATAACAAATACATTTATACATCAAATACCAAAGGAATGAGCTTTTCATTTATGGATATAAAATACAACTAGAGATGGGACTTCCACATTCCACCCGACTATAGATTGGTTGAGCCAAATCTATCTTCATCCAATCACCCCGGTGCCATATTCCAAGCATGAATGTGGGACTCTTAACCAAACAAAACAACCAAACAAGCATGAATGCTACCGGGGTTCTTCGCCTACACCCTGAGGAATTTGAGTGCCTCCTAATCGCTCAGGCTTAACCGTAATCCACAATCTGAATCAGGGATCACTAGGCCCTAAAAAGATACATACTCTCTAGGATTTACCGCACATCCCATCCTGGGACTACTAGGCCCAATGGAGAGAAATCCACCTCTTGGATTTACCGCATATCCCACCATTCACCGACAAGGATTACTATGCCCACTGAGACACATAATCTGGCTTTACCGCAACCCACAATCTAGCTAGGGGTTACTAGGACAGTGGCTTTACCGTGATCCATAGTCTAGTTCAAGGACCACTAGGCCATGTGTTTGTAATTTCAAAGATCCACCCCACTCAGCTTCGAATCCACCCAGAAATCCAGCTCAACCAAAGTATCAAAAACCCATCTCATCAAAGCTATACGGAAATGGCAAGGCTAGGCTGAAAACAATGTCACACCTGGAAAAACCCATGCCAAGATAGAAAAGAACCACATGCAATACCATGCATGTCAAATATAGCTCGGAAATCACATATGAAAATCAATACCTGCAAATAATACTGATGTCTCTTCTTGATCCTGCTCTTCCTTGATTTCTTTTCATTTTTGCTCCAATTCCAAAGTGCTCCAAGAAAACTCTAAGTGTCCAATAGTGAGAGAGTGAGAGAGAGAGAGAGAGAGAATAATGAGAGAGCTCCAAAATTGAACTGACAAAAGGTACCATCTGATCCTTAGAAGCATTTTTATAGAAGAGGCCTATATTTTCTTCATTTTCCATTATTTTTCTTCATTTTCCTCCTCACATGTAACATGTGAATTTTTATCTCCCTTTTCTCTTAATTTCCATTATATTTCATAAATAAATGTGCCAAATATGCCATTTTCCCTTTCCAAAGCCTTTTCAAATTTCCTTAGCCATAATAAACCAAATGAACACCCACTAGGATGTTTTTCCCAAAATTCAGGTTGGAATAAGTGTCCTATCAACCATGGCTATTATTTTTAACTTTTATTACATGAAATTTTCACTAGGGTTGTTACATTAATGATGACGATTTCACTGCTTTTGAGAAACACGCTACATGAATTGGTTTAAAATTTATGAAGAAAATGGGGTATCAAGGAAAAGGCCTCGAAATTAATGGTCAAAGCATTGTGAATCCCATCAAAGTGGAGGAATTACCTCATTATGCAGGACTTGGTTATATCAAAAAGGAGGTTGGATAATGTTCCAAGAAAACCAGTGACCAATAATGTTGAGAGCACATCACAACATTCAAGTGATCGTGAGGATTCCACAAGAAGAGCTAGGGCAAGTTCTCCTCCTAAGAGACGCACCAGAGACAGTCGTTCAAGAAGGTCATGAAAGTATAGAGGATGAAAAACCATTGCAGTCACTATAACAAGCATCGAAATCAGAGAGCCACATGTTGGGAGCTCCATCCAAAGTCGCGTCCCAAAAAACTACATCCAAAATTAGAAGCATTTTTAAGTAGCTTATCATGGCCTCCATTGTAAATCACATGTCACAAAATTATTTGTTAAATTTATGAATGTATAGCATCACTTGTACACATGACATCATTATATTTTGGCTGGATAGCACAAGGAAGTGATTTTTTTTTGTAAATCAATGTAAACTTGACCACGAGTGTGTTATAAACTCTTGGAAAGTATGGGGTTTGCTTAGGTCGTGTTATGAATATGTATTAGAAGTTATTAGTTTACACATGATACATGTGTCAGTTTCAACATTCCAATTTCTGAAGTACAAAGGTGAAGGAAAGGGAAGGTGGCCTATCGGGGTATTTGTTATGTAGATCAAAATTGCAGTCATGTTTATTCTTTTGGAGGACCAAAAGATCCTTAGTGGGGAGGATGATCTAGCAAGATCCCTAAAGGCCAAATTTTTGAAGTCCTCAAATCTCATCAAAACCTATCTCAAATATAATATCTCATAATTCTGAATCCAACGATGTGAATGGCACCTCAATCTGACACCCTATGCGAAAGTTATGGCCCGTTGAAGTTTTTGACAAAAACATTTTTTTTTTACAGGAAGTACCCACAAGCTCCCACATAGAAGTTGACGTCAATAGTATGGTCAAATGATGTTAGTTGTACGAATGGTGATGTGGAAATACGATCAACAAGATACAAACCATTCAACGCTCGACCCGTGGCAGTTGACGTCAACAATACAGATGACGTGGCAACTGCCATCAGGAATACGAACGACACAGTAAACTACATATGGACCAATGGGAAGCCAACACATGTGTTAGTATGGATAGCCCTCTTAGCATCAAAGTCAACAGTACGGACCAGTCAGAATGCACCACGTGTCGCTGATTGGGCATGACTAGGCATGAAGTGGACCAATAAGGTGGGGACACGTGGCCCAATCAAAAGGCACCTCATGGTGCCTAATTGGCATCCGAACCAGTCAAAATAACAAAGCGATAAATCTGCCTGTCAACAGTCACGAGAGATGACCAAATTGTCACTTACTTAATTCTTCCGATGACCATTAACAAAAGTTGGAGGAATGACGGGTGGGTCACAGATTTGTTCGTTTATATATATATATATTATTGGGGGTTTGCGGTTTGAACCCACAACCTCCAACCTACCAAGGCCCCAAACTTGGTCACCAACAATTACACCACCATGTGGCCATTGAAATCATCGCTGCCCAAATTTTATTTAAAGTCATACAATCCACCGGGTGAGGAGGAGGAGGTCGTATGACAGCGCGAGAGAGCTGAACCAAAATTGTAGAGAAGCCAAGAACCAAAACTGTGGATGGGAGGGTGTGATTTTTTAGAGAATCTACAAGGAATATTTTATAGGAATATTCCTTAGAATATTATTCCTGTGAGGAATATTAAAGGTAATATTTAGATTCCCTAGAGCCCCAAATGTCACAATGATAGAATTTGGCCAAATTTATACTCAAATTTCATTATTTTTCGTCAAGAGTCTGATGGTGCAATTTGTTTCTTCACCCGAGCAGCTAATTTTCCACCCATCTCCATAAGAGAATCTTGTGAGGAATCTAAAATATTCCCGGGGAGCCTAGATTTGACTATGACAGAAAGGGTTGTGTTTATAGTCAAATTTCACGATTTTTCACCAAGAATTTGATGGCGCAGACAATTTTATAATTTGAGCATTGAATTTTCAAGCCATCCCAAGATTTGGAGGTATAAGGTGTATTTTTTCCATGTATTCATTTGATTTTGTTGTTGATGAATGAAGAGGCCTCCCCACTTTGAGCAGGGCCCGAGGAAATAATCCGCATTGGAAAAATATATTATCAAATTGTGTGTGCTCTTTGTCTTTATGGTTGCCTTTTATTTTCCTCTTCTTTAAAAGTGTATGCACATGTGGTTTTTATGCTCTTTTTACATGTAATTCTGTATACATCAATTAAGTAAAATATCCTTGATAAGTTCTTAAGAGTTCATACTGTTGCAACCTCTTTGAATTCAAATTTCACTATCCTATTTCTTTCAGGTCTTAAGCTAATAGGAAAGTGTGGAAATAAGGACAAGTTAATCAACAGATAGAATCACGAGGCAGTTCTTCTGAAGCATATGGGGATGTTGATAGTGTGTTCTCGTATCTATAATGATATTTTATGTGGGAGCCTCATGAAGAGTGCTTGAGGTTTGGCATGGATGGATACATGTCAAAAATATTAAAAGAGGAACAACTAAATCTAGCAAAAGGGTTGCTTTGTTAAAAGTCCTTTTTATTGTTTTCCTTTTGATTCAAGTTATACCACGAGGTCATCCTCACAAGGGTCCTTATTTCTAAATCCCTATAATTTCCTTTATTAGTTGTATCTAAATATTCTGTGAAAAGAAAATTCTTTTTATGGTAACAATGAAACACCATTATGTATTGATTTGTAACTTTAACCAACTATAGATGTTGTTTATAACCAATTTTCATTTGGCATTTGCAGGAATGTTGTGCAATTCCTTCGCAATTACATCACCCTTCCTCTATATGTACTTGTAACATAGGAAAGTCTCAATTTCTTTCATCACATACTTGGAAGGACTTCAACTTCAAGTCCTAATTTGGTAACAATAAGATTTCTTAAGAAGAAATGTAGGTTTTAACCCTGTACATAAATTACCCACAAACGAATTCTTAAAAACAGAAAATAAACAATGGCGAAAACATAAACATGAAACACATATACAGAGATATTTTCCCCTAGATCCCAAAACCAAGACCACCAGATTGAGTTTTCATTATATTCCTTTCAATGTTATAATACATATATATATACACGTCTAAGAATTCATATACCCCAATACGTTAACCCTGGATTCGAGCATCACCATAGTTCCCTTAACCAGATCTACAAAATACCATGGACAGGAAACCATCATACTCAAAACCATATGCAAAACCCATGCACGAAACCGTAGGTAGGTCCGCCCACCTAATAGAGGGTCCAAATTGTTTTTCCCGTGGTGCTACCCCGAGCCCCGTGTAGGGAAAATACCTCCTCCCTACAAACCCCCCGACAAGGGGGGATGCAACCCCCTTGTGACCCCCTTGTTGCACCCGACACAACGAAGGGGGGGATTGCGTGTGGGGCTAGTCGTGGAAATAATATAACACCCACCCAACATGCATGCCAACCTTGCACCTTTTAGGGTAGCCCATCAAAGGTACAATTATTTTGACACTTCTTTATATTAGGTCGTACTTGTAAGTAACTTTATGAAACATATTATTTTGAAAAAAATTATCCCATTGGGGGGGATTGTGGTGTTTTGTGTGTTATGCAGGACTTCCAATTATAAGATATGAAGCTCATCAATTTTATATATATTAATAGTTTATTTTTTGGTTATCCTATCAATGGCCCATGTTAAAAGAACCAATTATTTCATTATGAGCAATTCAAAGGATCCTCTTTGGTATAAAAGAGACAAACTTCTATTATTTATGATTGTTTTTCATTTGTATGAGCTTGTGGCTACCTATAATGCCATTGGAATTGGATTGACGAAAGTCATCCCAAAAATCCCAGAATCATTGGATGGGTCTCTACTATTCTTATATATAATTCCATAGTGTTGGAATGACAACCTTATTTGAAAATATTGAATGATGATTAATAGCAATAAACTTTCCATATTTTGGTTGAAAATAAGATTCGTTGCTTTCCTACCCTATTCGGGAATGTAAAAAAATAGTTTTGCATGGAGGTTGCGTTCATTGAAAACACTCACCACTTGAACTAGGTTAAGATTATTGGAATTTTCTTAGAAAGATGACATAGGTTGATGGTTTACAAGTTCACGAAAAATACTTCTCTAGATAATTTTCTCTTTGTTTTAGCTGATGATTCGTCTAAGAAGGTTGATTAGGACGTTCACTTCGGCATAACACTTGGAACTGCAAGAGGAATAACCAATTTACATGAAGAGAGTAGAGATTACATCATTCATTGTGATATTAAACATGAGAATATACTATTAGATGGAAATTTCAATGCCGAAGTCTCCGATTTTGGGCTTGCCAAGCTTATAAATGTGAGAGAACAGCAAAATCGTGCTTTGACTAATGTTATGGGCACAAGAGGATATTTGGCACCATAGTGTCTTTCCCATTTACCAATCACTTCCAAATATGATGTTTTCAGTTATGGAATGGTTTTGCTGGTGCTGATTGGTGGAAGAAGAAACTTTGATATCTTTGCAACCTCGGGAAGAAGGAAGTTCTCGACATGGGAATTTGAGAAATTTGAACTAGGTAATATTCAAGAATAGTAGATGAGAGGCTTGGTGGGAATATAAATGTGGGTCAGGTTCAAAGAGTCATTCAAGTTAGTTTTTGGTGTATTCAATAATATTCCTGCAAGCGACCCTCAATGAGAAAGGTTGTTCGGATGCCTAAGGGTGTTTTTCTCATAGAGAGACCACCAACCCCTAAATATTTTGAAGGACATCAAAGCAATATCAATTTTAACACTGGAGATAGTAGAACCTTTGTGCTTACAACTTCTCCTTCTCCATTAACTTCTTCCTCTTCTAGGTATGCCTTTGAGCATTCAAATTATCAGAAGAATCTAGAAATGATATTCTCTTCTGGAAGGTAGTTTCCTACTCATGGAAGCTTCTCTTTTGAATTGTACAAATATGGATTCATGTTTCAAGGGCTGAGCATGGGTAACTCAAATCTAGAGTTAATGGACAGGTAATGAATGTCACTTCAAAGGGATTGCAATTCACCTTTGATTTATAGATTAGTGTAATTTCCAGATCTATTGTTTCTGTAGCAACAACAATTAAAGTGGCAATGTCAGAGGATACTCTAAGAAATCAGAGCTTGCTATGAGGTCCGCTCGAGGTTGGCGCCTTACTTAGGGACCCATTTAACAAGAGAAAAATAACATCTAAATAATGCAAAAATCAAAGGCAATCCTAACCTATGTCGTACAATTTTCTCTGTTAGACTACATTTAGATCACATAAAATATCACACCTATAGTCATCTATGTTCTGTTATATATGCTACCCACTCACAACGTGTCTTTTGCATCATCTTATGTAATTGCTAATTATTTTATATTTTCGTATATTTATTTGGTTAAATCTTATTAGACAAATGATTATTTTTATATGAAATAATAATTTTGACCAAACAAAATATTTATTATTTAAACTCATTTAAATTGTTATATTATAAATAAATATTAATTTAAATTGCTATATTATAAATAAATATTATTTTATTTAAATTTCTTATTTATCGCATATTATATATATAATATTTTTAGTTTAATCAATTTAAAATTTAAATGAATATTTAAAAATTATATTATTTTATTTATTAAATTTATATTATTTATATTAATAATATGAAAAGAAATTTAATAATTTTCAATTTTCAATTATATTTAGGTTAATATGCTCTATATTGAAATTGGGCTAAATGAATTTTAAAATTTTAATGGTTTAGATTTGGTAATATGTCCAATACATGATGCAATGGACGATATGGAAAATTTGTGAATAATTTTCAGTTTCTTAATTGCTTTCATGTAATTATTTTATTAAAAAATGATTTATGAAAAGTGGTTACTAATTGTCCTGCAATAACGTGGCTAAAGGTTATGTAACGGTGTGAGCTCCTTGTCGTTTTCCCTCCTCATATGTGCATGAGTTGTCCTAAAGGAAACGAATAGGAAAGGAACGAAGGTCCCTGAAGCTTCCATTGTCGGACTGGGAGATTGTTGTTTCAACTGAGAAAGTTTCCAATGGACACTGAAATGACCAAACTATGTGATTGCCAACGGCAGGTTCACAAAACTATGGGCAAACTATGTCATGGCTACGGTCTTGCTGCTCACGTGGGATCGTCGATGTTAGGTTTTAGGGTAGTAAGTCTTAGGTTTTAATAGTTTATAAGATTTAGATTTTATATTTTAGGTTTAGGTTCATTGTGTCTTATGTTTTAGGTTTAAAATATAGTTTAAAATTTTATATATTTTTTTGGTGGTAAATATAAATCTTTTGTATTTCATAGATATATTACTTATATTTTATTAGTTTGTTATTTAGATAGAGTTATTTTAAGTTTTATAATATCATTATTAATTATAATATATATAATATTACATTAATTATAATATAAATATATTATTAATGTTGAAGTTCAATAAGAAATTGTACCACATGCACTAGTGTGGCACAAACATGTCCTAGCAATACATTAGTGTGAAAACCAATTTAATTAATTAAATTGGTGCAGTGACTAATTTAATTTTCTCTTAATTAAATTGGACAATAAAATGTAATCTTATCTCATGATCACTTGTAATAGTTAACTGAGTGTGATAAACTCAGTTAGCTCATGTATTTCGAGTTGAGGGTGGTTGGTGAGGCATGTAGAGTAATTCTATTATTTATGGAGTTCGAATTGCAGTTGGTGTATTAGTTTAATGCATGAGTAATCAGTTAACTCAGTTAGGTGAGTTAGAGTCAGTTGAATTAGTTGAAACTGTTTGTTGCACTAGCGAGAGATCAAGTGAATTAAATATTATTTAATTCACAATCAGTGATCTGCCATGCAATTGATGATTTACTGTTAATAGCTACATGCATGTCAGTTCCAGTGGAGACCTAGTTGGGACAAAGGTTAAAGGGATGTTAACTATCAATTGTGTGATTAGTAGGTTGCCCGCATGTAACCAGACATCCATTGGATTGCCCATGATCCTTGCACGGTTTTGCAAGGCCAAAATTCCTAAGGAATAGGGATTGCATTCATAAGGAATTGCACAAGCAAGGCAGACTGTTTAGAGGCTCAGAATTGGCTAAGTGTTGGTCAATTTTGTTCGAAACAGTGTGAGATAGTTGTGAGAGTGCAGGCGACTCTTATGAGAATAGTGCATTGTAATTGTTTCATGATTCCATGGTGAATATACAATAAAAGATAGAGGGGATTTGAGCAATAAGATTTCCTCGGGAAATTATTTGTGTTGTGGTTTGATTTTATTCTTTCTTTTCTTAATGCGATTGGTGATTGTGTTTAATTTCTACAATTGATTTGTAGAAGGATTCAGTATCTAGCTTTAGTACATTGTTAGATCAGATTGAATCCATTGATATACATATGTTTTTATAATTTCTACATGGTATCAGAGCACATGAAATCACTATAGTGGAGGAGAAGCTGAGTTTGTGACTGAATAGAATTCGAATTTGCAAAAGGTATTCTTTGTGCGATAGTTGATTCATGATTGAAATGGATTTCAATGGCTTGAGATTGGAGTATGCACTCGAGGGAAGCTATAACTATATTGCGTGGAAAGACAGGATGGAGGCAATACTGGAGGACAATGGATTGAAAGAATTCATTGACCATGATGTTCCCAAACCCGATGTAGCAGATGCTGCAAATCTTGATGCTTGGAAAAAGAAGGTTGCAAAGGCGAGGAGGATCTTACTAGAGAGAGTATGAGACCACATTGTCTCAAGTCTCCACGGCAAAGTGACACTAATGTGGAAAGATTTGACAGATTTATTTCAGAACAGTAGTGATCATATAAAATTGGCACTGAAGGACAAGCTCGGGAAAATCAAAATGGAGACAGGCGACACTATGCCGAAATATTTAACAAAGTTTGTCCAATGTTGGGATGAGCTTGGGAGCGTCGACAATACTGTCATAGATGATGACTTGGTGAGCCTAGCTCTTCTAGGAATTTCCAAGAGTTGGCATAGTTATCAGGACTCTGTCAATGGAAGGGAAAAGTTGCCAGATTGGAACAACTTTGGTCGGATTTGGTGCAAGAAGAATTCAAGTGGAATACCATGGATGGATCTTCATTTAAGAATGATGATGAAGAAGATTGCGCTTTGGCTGCCAAGGTGAAGAATGGGAAAAGAAATAAATTTCATTCCAAATCTGAGTCCGACAAACATGGAAAGAAGCGTGACATGTCCAAAGTGAAGTTTTTTTACTGTCGCGAAAATGGACATTATGCCACTAATTGTCCACAAAAGAATAAGAACAAGAAGGCTTCAAGATCTGCAGATGGTGAGGCTTTGGCCTTGCAATTTGAGCTTGAATTCTCGCTCATTACATGCATGGTGTCAAGTGCAATAGGATCGGTGTTGTACTTGGATAGTGGTGCATCCTTTCACATGATGAGAGACAAAGAAATTTTCAATAGCATGGAGGAGAAGGACCTCCAGATGCATATCAAAATGGGTGATGACGAGCGATACAATGCTACTAGGATAAGTTACCTTCCAGAGTTAGTCAGGTAAACCCTTTAAATTAAAAGATGTAATGCATGTACCAAGCTTAAAGAAATTTTTTGTCTTAGTCACAATGTTGGAGGATAGAGGCTATGATGTTGTTTTCAGTGAAGGAAAAGCTTTCCTGCGACACAAAAAAATAAGACAAGCCAAGAATGTTGGGATTCATGTGAAGAATCTCTATAAAATTGATGTAGATGGCTGCACAACATTGATGGGTAAGGGGGACAAAGTGATGAGACGGGATGAGGGTTAGTTATGACACAAGAGATTGGGCCATCTACACCACGGAGCCTTGAAGGTCATGCAACAAATTTCTACAGGTCTTCCCAAGGGTACTCTTGCGTAGTTAGACACATGCAAGGGATGTACTATGGGGAAGTATGCAAAGGCCACTTTTCACAAGAAGGAGAACCGAGCCTCGAAAATCCTTGAGAGATTTCACTCAGACGTGTGTGGAATATTCTCTACTGCTTCAAAGCAAAGCATAAGTACTATGTGCTATTTGTTGGTGACTTTTCTAGAAAGTGCTGGATCTACTTCATGCAGAAGAAAGAACAAATATTCTCAAAACTTCTTGAGTTTAAAGAATTGGTGGAGAAAGACATGAGGAAGCATGTGAAGGCTCTTAGTGGTGACAATGGTGGTGATTACATCTCCAATGAATTCAAGAACTTCTGCAGCAAAGAAGGAATTCAAAGAGAGTTGATTACGCCTCATAACCCACAACAAAATGGGGTCACAGAAAGAAAGAACATAACAATTGTGGTTGCAGCACGAGCGATGTTGCATGATCAGGGTCTACTGTTGCATGCAGAGGCATGCGACACAACGGTATTTGTGCAAAACTTTTGTCTTCATCGGATACTTGGCATGAGTACACCAGAGGAGGCTTTTACTAGTAAGAAACCTGATGTTTCATATTTTAAGATTTTTGGCTCATATGTTTATGTGCATGTGAGAAAAGACGCCAGGAAGAAGCTCGAACCAAAAACTGAGATTGGGATATTTGTGGGGTACACTGATACTTCCCACAACTATCGGGTGTATTTTCCAAACATCAGAATTAATTTTGTGAGACGGGATATAAAATTTGATGAGGAGAAAGCCATGTGATTGTCCCTTGAGAGGGAGTTGGATTTGCATGTGGAGGAGGAACTCTTGGTTCCAAAGAATGAACCTCAAAATGTGGAGCAACCACATGCGGAGGATCATGGAGTGTCAGAAAACACTCATGCAGAGCCATCCACCATAAATGGTAGAAGGTGCACCACGAAATCTGATAGATTGAGACTTGATGTGATAGAGAATGTAGGAGCCCCTATTTCACTGTGCAGACAGAGACAATCTCCAAACAGGTTTACTGGATACATGGCTCTTATAAGCAAGTGTATTGTGATGAAACCATATTCCTTTGAGGAAGAAGTGCAGTAACCAATTTGGGTTGATGTGATGGTAGAAGAGTCTGACTCCATCGTTAAGAACAATGCATTGGAAGTTATCCCAAGACTGGTCGGAAAATCAATGGTTGGATCTAGATGGACCTATAAGGTGAAGCAAGCAGCATATGGGAGTGTGGAGAAGTACAAGGCTAGATTTGTGGCCCGGGGATTCTCACAAGTTGAAGGGATTGACTATGAGGAGACTTTTGCACCAGTCACGAGGTAATCTTCCATTAGATCTATCCTTGCACTCTCAACGTAGATGGGGTGGTGCATTTATCAAATGGATGTGAAAATTGTGTTTCTCAATGGAGTTATTGAGGAAGAAGTGTACATAGAGAAACCAAAAGGTTTCTATATCTTTGACAGTGAGTCACATGTGTGTCGACTCAAGAGAGCATTGTATGGGTTGAAGTAAGCACCTTGTGCTTGGTACACTCGGATTGACAGCTATTTCACTAGGTTGGGCTTCACCAAAAGTGAAGTGAATGCAAACCTGTACCAGATTGTGGTTGATGGTAAGCTCTTGATTATCGTAATTTATGTTGATGATCTAATTTTGAAAGGTGATGAGTAGTAGATAACTTCTTGTGAGGGAGTTCTAAATGAAGGACACGGGACTCCTTCACTATTTCCTTGGTTTGGAAATATGGCAATGGGATGGTGAAATTTTTGTTTCTCAAGGAAAGTATGCCAAAAAGATATTGGGTAAGTTTCACATGGAGAGCTGTAAACCCATGGGCACTCCTCTTCCAGGAAATTGGAGGAAAGAGGATCTTACTTCAAGAGAAGTAGTGGACGCTACTGTCTATAGGCAGCTAGTGGGTTCACTGATGTACTGGGTGAACACCAGACCAGACATTTGCTACGCAGTTAACCAGCTGATTCAAGCTATGGTTAAGCCAACCAAGCTCTTTTGGAAGGTGGGGAAGCATGTCTTGAGATATCTCAGGGGCACTACAGAGTATGGATTATGGTACAAATGGACAGAGGGAATGAAGCTTCAAGGCTTCATGGATGCAGATTGGGCAAGCAGTCCATCAGACAGAAAGAGCACATCAGGAGGGATCTTCAGCATAGGATCGAAAAAATTTTCTTGGTACAGTAGGAAGCAACAATGTGTGCCACTTAGTTTAGCCGAGGCAGAGTACATGACAACAAGTCAAGTTGAATGTGAGGCCATCTGTACGAGAAAGATCCTGGTTGGTTTTTTTTGTTCTCGGATGGATCCGACTGTGATACATTGTGATAACCAAAGTTGCATTAAACTCTCGGTTAATCCGATATTCCATGATAGGTCCAAGAACATAGACATTTAGTACCACCATCTCAGAGATTGTGTTTAGAGGCGCATTATGTTACTTTGGCACATTCCCACAGAATATCAAGATGCAGATATTTCGATGAAGGCATTCGCCAAGAGAAAATTCGAATACCATAGAGGCAGGATCGGGGTGGCAGATAATCCATTTATTGTTGAGAGGGAGTGTTGAAGTCCAATAAGAAATTGCAGCACACGCACTAGTGTGGGACCAACAGGTCCTAGTGATACAGTAGTGTGAAGGCCAATTTAATTAATTAAATTGGTGCAGTGTCTAATTTAATTTTCCCTTAATTAAATTGGACAATAAAATGTAATCATATCTCATGATCACTTGTAATAGTTAACTGAGTGTGATAAATTCAGTTAGTTCATGTATTTAGAGTTGAGCGTGGTTGGTGAGGCATGCAGAGTAATTTTATTAGTTATGGAGTTTGAATTGTAGTTGGTGCATTAGTTTAATGCATGATTAATCAGTTAACTCAGTTAGGTGAGTTATAGTCAGTTGAACTAGTTGTAACTGTTTGTTGCACTAGTGAGAGATCAAGTGAATTAAATATTATTGAATTCACAATCATTGATCTTCCATGCAACTGGTGATTTACTATTAATAGTTGCATGCATGTCAGTTCCAGTGGAGACCCAGTTGAGACAAAGATTAAAGGGATGTTAACTATCAGTTGTGTGATTAGTAGGTTGCCTGCATGCAACCAGACATCCATTGGATTGCCCATGATCCTTGCGTAGTTTTGGAAGGCCTAAATTCCTAAATAATATGGATTTCATTCATCAGGAATTGTGCAAGCAAGGTAGGTTTTTTAGAGGTTGAGAAATGACTAAATGTTGGTCAATTTTGTCTGGGACAGTGTGAGACAGTTGTGAGAGTGCAGGAGACTCTTGTGAGAAGAGTGCATTGTAATTGTTTCATGATTCCATGGTGAATATACATAGAAGATAGAGGGGTTTTGAGCAGTAAGATTTCCTCAAGGAATTATCTATGTTGTGGTTTGATTTGATTATTTCTTTTCTTAATGTGATTGGAGATTGTGTTTAATTTCTGCAATTGATTTGTAGAAGGATTCAGTATCTAGCTTTAGTACATTATTAGATCAGATTGAATCCATTGATATACATATGTTTTTATAATTTCTACAATTAATGTATTTACCCTAATAATATGATGAACAATATTAATGAGTGTTGGACACCTAATGTTTTAAGGGTTGGTGTGGAAGCCAAATGGTTAAGGGGATTCCAAGAGACGTTGGAATATGAATTCAATAGTCACCCTAATGTATTATAAATGTACATCTATGGTTAATAGAAATACAATAAACTATTTATAATTCATATTTTGTCTCTGCCATGCTTGTGTCTAACATGGTATCAGAGCTAGGTTCTAAATTTGGCTATCTCTACCCTTGTAGCTCCTCTGCATACTGTCTCCTATATCCCCATTTCAATGTCGACATTTCCTCCATGTACGCACTGTTATCTCCGCACAATGTTTCTACACATTACAAGTGTGACCAGCCTTGTGGGGAGAGCGAAGGGATCCTTATCATTGTTCAGAGGGTCGTTATCTCTGCACAGTGTGTCTGCACATTACAAGTGTGGTCAACATCGTGGGAAGAGCAAAGGGAGCCTTGTAGGTGAATATGTGTTGTGATTGTTATAAACCTTGTTGTTCTAAAGAAGAAAATGCCTCCATCTCTACAAATGAATTGAGCTTTCCTTATCCTTATAGAGTTACCCTCACGTGTTTGAGTTGGTGTAGTAATGTATGGTATCCTAGTTTGAAGGCAACATGGAACACATCTTTAAGTGAATTGAAGCAATAGATGTGTGTAACTCTTGGGATTGTTCACCTCTTCACATGAATGCTTAACATTCAAGCCAGGCGTGCGTACCCTCATTTGAACGTCGACCATTAAGTTTCGACCTGCTGTGTTGAGAGTGGGATGTGTTAAACTATGGTGGGTTAAAATATTTTTTACGGACTGCCACAACGGCTCGCAGACTTGCTGCTCTTGAATTTTCCCAATATCTGCTGGATCTTACTGCCTATAAAGGTGCAATATCGAGGGATGGAGTGCTAACTTCAGCACCGGCCTCCTTGGCACACCCATGGTATGACTGTTAAATTTCATTATCACATGTGTGTGTGTTGAGTAATACCATTATCATCAGCAACCAAATACTAGAGGTGGTTTTCCTTCCTATTATTCTTTCCATTATAATCAACAACCAAATCACAGAGGTAAATTCCTTCCCAATTATTCTCACCATTATTTCAATCGAAATAATTTGAAATGGAAGAGGAGGAAGAAAAATAATTATTTGCGAGAAAACCAAAGGTTTTGCACAGAGAACAAGAGGAGTAATTATCTGTATCATACACCTTCTCCCTACAATACAACTTCTTTCCTTCACGAGTAATGAACCACAGTTCAACTTCCACATTTCAGGTTCTCCCCCCTGCATATCTTCTTACACTAGTTGCATTCTTCCTCATGCATTCTTCACTTTGAGTATATCATTCTCATAGGATTGAATTACCTTTTAAAATATTAGGGTGTTGATTTTGTTAGCTCCTCAAGTTTTATAAATAAGTTATAAAAAAAATTCACTCAAAGTGGTTTAAAGTTAAAGTTGTGGAGGAGCCATCTCATCCAGCTCTGACAGATACCTCCCATCAGAGAACCAACTTGAAAGAAATAGTTGTTGGATTCCTGGGTACATGCTAGAATTATGTGAGTCTCGACTCTATTCATGAGGCTGGACCGTGACAATATCATTATTATTATGCAGGTTTTGTATTGTTGGAATATATTGTAGCATATGTAGTGTTGAACTCCCAAAGAGACGATACCCATCTTGGATTGTTGGAAGACTACTTTATTTTCTAGTATTTGACTTCGAGTTTTTGAAAGGGGAAGAAATAATAGTGAGAAACCAGTAAATTTTTTTCTCACTTCACGTAACCTTCTAGAAGGTATACCAAATCGTGAATTAAGGTTTGGGAAGAGCGGATTTCCATTTCTTCCGGTGGGACTTTCAATTTGAGATGTTTTAGTTTGACCACATTGGTTGAGCTTATATTGGTGTAAGAGGGTATAATTTGAAGTGCTAGTTGTGAGTTTTATTGTACAAGGCCATGATATCTTCTTCTCACATCTTTTTTCAGTTGAATTATACACCTAAAATTTTGTGTTGGTGTTGTTTTCTATCTTTGAGGCCAGATTTTTTTACTTGCAATTATTGGTTGAGCATAAAGTAAAAAAAAATGGTCAGAATTAATGAGTTATTAGAGTTGCTAAATAATTTAATACACTCCATTGTTCATGATACAGTTGAAATTGGAAAAGACTCTCTCTCAGAAATTCAGACTTTTCTACAATATGCACGAGATAAAATTGAGTTTTTGCAGGTTGAGACAAGGTTACAACAACGTGAACTTGTTTTTGTTTAGAAAAATTCTCTAGTTGAGGTTGAAATTGACTCCCAGCAACAAACACCAAGTGATCAGGTGAGTTAAGTAGAGGTTGATTAAGATCTAGTGCCCACTATAGGAGCATATATGCATGCAGATGCAGAAATCCATCCTGCACTTACCAAGCCCATCATCAGACCTTGGGAAGAGATTGTAATCAACAAGCACAAAACAGGTCTTGGATATGATAAGTAGGTGTCCTTTCATATTCCATATTACTAAAATCCCATTAAATTTCAGAGTGTTGGATTCCTTCATGATAGTTCAACTTCAGCTATTCCAGATTCTGCTCCTCTTCCACAACAACAACAACAATAGAATGTTATATGCCAACATATGAAAGATCACTATTTTGATCTTCATCCATGTGATAACTGTCATAAAACCTCTCATTCTTCAAACAAATGCTTCAAAAACATGCCTCCTACAAGAACAAAGATTCATCTTGGATGGATTGCGTCTTGGCAATGGGCTTCAACAACCAAGAAGATATTTCAGTCATATGTCAGAACTTGCTCTAAAGTATTGAACAATATTGCAGTTAAGTTTTCGCCATCATCTCACCTTGTATCTAACAGAGGGGGAAGTGATGGTCATCTACAAGTTTAAAAGCCACATTAAGCGAGCATGAGCCACAAATTTTCATACCAGATTTAGAGTTTTAGCCAAAGACATAGATGCCCTTTCATTGATGGTCAGCCTTAAACCATCTATGCGGGGTTGAGATATCCATTTTTAGGCTAAGCTTCTCCCTCTTCAAAGAATTGGGGACACTTCCTCTAGTAGAAGACTTCAACTTCTTGCCATTTTTGGAAGAGTTCCAGGAATTTCAATAAGCATTGCAAAGTTGATGGTCATCCTTAAAACACTGTAGGTTGAGACCTCCCTTTTCAGGTTGAGGTTCTCCAATTTTATTCAGGTTGTAGACCTCCCTTTTCTAGGTTGAATTTATCCCTCTTCAAAGCATTAAGGAGCACTTCCTCTAGCAGAAGACCTTAGTTTCTCTGCAAATTTGGAAGAGTTCCAAGAACTTCACTAAGTGTTCTAGTGTTGGTGGTCATCCTTAAACCACCTCCTTATACCAACATTTCAGAGAGCACATTCAGCCTAGTGCAACCATTTTGTGTTACAACTCTCTTCTTGGACTCATACATATCCCTTCAGATTAAGGGGGGGAATGTTGGACACCTAATCCTCTAAAGGTTGGAGTGGAAACCGAATGATCAAGGGGAGTCCAAGAGAAATTGGAATATCAATCCAATAGTCACCCCAACATATTATAAATGTACATCTGTGGTTAATAAAAATGCAATGAACTATTTATCGTTCATATTGTGTCTTTGCCATGCTTGTGTCTAACAATGAGATACACCTATTGACGAATATCAACCATAATTACTAATGTGGTTGTGCTAGTAATAGTATAGGGAAAAATTTGTTTATCTATATTGCTAAAAATCAAGTATTACTATCTTGCAAACAAATTCATTTTAAAATTTTGTTTTTTATGAATTGATGCTTTATATTACTTATTTTTTGTTTCCATAGATATCAAATTTGAAGATAGAGGGTAAAATACACCTCAACATATTTCCATTGATGCCCAGAAACACAAAATACTCCCATGATCATAATTATACTAACATCCAAAAACACAAAAGGCTCCTATGATCAGAATACATAAATATCAAGGCTAGAGAAGGCTTGCCTTTCTTCCCCAACATTCTAAACATAAATACAAACAATAATGCCAATAGAGGGTCGTCAGCTATAATTGAAAAGTAAGAAATCCCACCAGAGGTTCATAAGAGCTCTGAAAAAACATCACAACTGAAGCACTAATAGACAATTTGAGACTTACAAGCCACGTCCATCCTTGACGCAACACCACTGATAGAAAAAAGACATGACAAGAACACAATGAATGAGGCACTGCGCCACCATAGGAATCCAAAAAAACACAAAGGTGCCACATACAACCATTAACATAAAACATAAGTTATAAATGAAATAAAATAGAGTCCACAAAAGAGCATCCCAAAACCATAACGTAAGACACAGAGCCATGAACAACCTATGTCATCATAATATGTAGACTAATTGGATAACAATTTCCTTGCAAAAAACAAAACTAAAAGCACCATGAGATATCCAAGTTTCCCCAACCACCATCCATGCTCACTAGTCATTTTTGAAAGACGAGATATTTATTTTAACCCTCACACTATAGCCAGGAGGGTCCATAAATTCCCCACCATCTAAGTCACAAGAAATATGGATCTCCACATGTGCTAGAAGAGAATCAATTATGTCTAGGAAGAAACTCCGATTCCTGAGCATTCTCATGACATCCTCCAGTGAAGAAATGATATTTTATTTCATTTCTTCCCTTACTTTGGACTCGAGCTCACAGATTTCCTTACGAGTATCAAGAGAAATTGCATTGAAATATGTGGTCGTCAAGTCATGGGCAAAAGTCTTGCACCTCTTTTCCCTGGTTGATCCTTTCCACTTCCTCCCCTTCTATACCTCATTCATCTCTAGGCGGCATCGTGAAATCTTGGTGAGGAGACCTAATACCACTGCAACAATTGCCTCTACCCACAAAATAATAAAAATATCGACTCGACCTATTGTTTACAATACTAGGGAACCAATAGACCAACTCGTCACAATAACACCAAAAAAAGGACTTAGCCTTAATCGAGGACCCACCGGAAAGGGAAGAGGATAAGACTTCCTCATCCAAGGTCCCTTCACCCTTAACCATCAAACATTAAAATAAAAACACCAGGACCAAAAGAATTGGACATCTAGGAGAGTGCATCCAGATTCCAAATTCCATCCACCAACCATTAACTTGCCATGAAAATAAACCAACACAAATAAAACCTTGCAAATCCTTATAAATACAACTTGCAAACTCCATTTTAAACCAAGAGATGAGGACCCAAGACAAACCTCAACACTAAATTAACTAAGCCCTCGCAGCAATGACCCCAGACCAAAGAAGAAGGTTCATACACAAAAATACAAACTCAAAACACTTATGACTAGACTCTCCAAGACATCTAAAATGGGGAACCAAGAAAAAAAATGTGTGATATGAGAGAGCGTGGTACGCATAAAATTCGATGGCCCCATAGGATCTCTAGAGTAGAGACTTTCACCAGCCACGAACATAACCAAGTTTCGCAACCGTCCCAAGTAGCCACACACTATTTGCACGGAACAACATGAATTCCTAACTAGCCATCAAATCTCACCACACCCGCGACACTAGGGTCCTCACGCATGCCAATTTCACATATAAATTGTTCCAAGAGGCGGAGGACCTTACCTCGGCTCCTTGCCACTCACTGCAAATAACCTCGCCATCCATCAAAACCCATAAATAAACCTCCAATCAACTGTGACCATGTATGCTCATGCATACAAGGGCAAGTCGCATCCTCCCTCTTTAATGCTTGCTACGTACTCAAGAGTAGTGGACTCATTGCCCAAGATCCCATTTCTTCTTGCCATTACACCCCATAAGGGAATTCATCTTAACTATATTATTTATAATTACATTACATTAAAAATTTCATAATCTTTTATTAAAAAAAAAAAACAAACAAACTTCACAATATTAACTATATTCACAACACGACAAGAAATTAAATGATATCAAGCCTATTTTTATTGAAATGATGGATTCTACCTAAAAAAATATAAAGGAATTAAACATTTTTATAATATTTATATTTAATTTTTTTTGAGTAATTAGAAAAACTAATTATTCTCTTCTCCAATAAAGGCATTAAACATTTTTACAATATTTATATTTAATTTTTTTTGAGTAATTAGAAAAACTAATTGTTCTCTTCTCCAATTCTTATAAGCTTTGTTTATAAGCTAGATTTTTTGAATTTTTTTTTGGTTTTATTGAAATTACAAGTTTGAATAGTGAACTCTTCACAACCAAAATGCTGGATTTTAATAACAATATTTACTATATTTAAATAATTAATTAACTAAATAATTATATTCACTGAAAGATTTTACTCACAATTTATGGATTACAGAAGCCAAATTCCTAATAACTAATTTGTGTTTATATATCTTTAACTTTATATCAATATTTATATTAGATATATTTCATAGTTTCTCTAAAAACTACACAGGTTGTTAAAATCACATGTACATATAATAATAAATAAAATATAAAAATGTTGCATGTAAATTAAAAATAAGTAAATTCCCAACAAAAATAATAAACATAAAATTAATTTTAAAAATAAAAAAATGTTAATGGTATTTTTGAACAAATACTTATAATTGTTATAAAAAAAAAATTTAAATTAGAAAAATTACCCATTTATTTTAAAAATAATAAATTATTTATTTAAACTTATTAGATGTTTTGTTTTTTTTTTTCCCAAAATTCCATAAATATTTCTTAAAATCTTAATTTTGAGTTGTGCAATCTATATTATCTAAGTGTCTTGTGAGTTTTTTAGGGCACTAAATCCATTTATGAGTTAAAAAAACATAACATGTTTTAGATAACTAAAAATCACAATCTAGTCAAAAGTTCTATTGCCAAACTCCTCTCAAAAAACCCAAAACATATGATAGTTAGATTTTCCCTTAGAACTAAAAATTAAGTTGGAAATTAATTTAAAAATAATAAAATATAATTTCTTTAAAGTTGAGGGGTTTGAGATTATTTACATAAAATAAGTCATTAATGAATTATGTACATTCTTTTAAAATTAAGTGGAATGGCCAATTTATCATGAATTTGAATTGTCCACATAACACTTATTAGGTGATGCTTATATGTGATTTTTCCCCATAGTTAAGTGTATGGACTTTACTATCTTATTTTCCAAACTTTAACAAGTATTATGTTTTTTTTTATAAGAAAAAACTTACTTTTGATATTTCATTGGAAATAAAAAGGTACAATTTCTTGGCTGCATAACAACTCACTTGATAACTTAAAAAACCGGCTTGATAAAATCTCATTCTTAGACCTTAAACATATCTTGAAACTTAACCAAATAATATTTGAATAAGATCAAATATATTGAAGGAAAAAACATACAACACATTACCAATTATGTTTTATGAGCGCTATTCATTTAAAGCTCCCTTATTGATTTTACTTAAGTTTTAATGGAGTTATGTTGTCCAACATAGTAAATATCATTTATGTGATTATCTATATAGTGTAAATGATTAATGCATGACACATGTCCTCTGAGAACGAATTAGAATACCAATTTCCCTTGAATTTAAATAATCTATCATGGAATGCTCATAAAGGTGATAAAGTGGATTTGAGATTAACGAAATCACATATCATCAATCATTTATTTTTGTAAGCTTGGTGGGACTACATCTTCATCATGTCCAATATATCACCCTAATCGGGGTGGGGGATTGAACCAGTGACTACACATCAAGGAGTGCCTTAACAGAGCACCTAATCATCGTCTATCCAAGACTCCGTGGACACATAACATCAATCATTAATTTAAGAGCTTGCATCTAAAAATCAAGATGGCCACCCATCCCAAAGCTTAGTATGGCTCAAGCACTCATAAACATGGAATTTTCCCATAGTCAAGTCTATTTAGTTTGATACCTTGCCTGCAAAATTTTAGCCAATATTATGCCTTACTCATTTAGAACAAAATTAACTATTTTATTTTATTTAACATTTGGAAACTTCTAAATTCAACATAAGAAAATATAACTTTATAATTTTTTTAAAAATATTTATAATTTTAAGGAAATATTGATAAATCTAAATAAACAAATTAAAACCATTAGAAATGTGAGAGTAAAATATGTATATGTATTATTGATGATTTCTTTTCTTTCATCTTTTTCCTCCTATCTAATCTTCTCCTTTCTAGAGTCATTTGGGATGTCTTAGTGTTTTGAAATTTATTACAAATTTCCCCAGTAAAATTAATAGTGGATACCAATGCCCAATATGAAATAATATTTCCAAAAAAAGTATAAGTGATGAGGGTCTCTACATTCTACATTGGTTTTACAATGTGGATGTGGACTTTTTTTAAGCTCTTTTCATCACTCATGGGACTACTTCCATGTTCCACATTCCACAAATAAATTGTATATCTATACATAAAACATGATATCACAACTTATCCCTGCATCCCACACTCCTCCCACACCACTTTTCAAATGCGGATGTGGAATCCTTGCTTCATACCTTCCCCTCTACACCTTTAGGTTTTTTACAATTTAATATAATATTTTCCTTTATGCCTAGTCTATTTCCCTCAAATTATCTCACTTTCACATTCTTGATTTCTTTGGTGAACTCCATTGCAGTGGTTCATCTCTGCATTTTACATGAATTTTAGTCTATTTCCTTCAAATTATCTCACTTTCATATTCTTGATTTCTTTGGTGAACTCCATTGCAGTGGTTCATCTTTGCATTCTACATGAATTTTAGCATGGGGATGAAAAAACCTCCCATCTTCATTGTTCCCTAGGAATTCACTCTATTGCAAATGAAAATCCACTATATTTAAATATAAAATTCTCTATTAAAAGTAGATTACAAGGATGGCTAATTTACAATGATGGTATTTATGGAGATTTTTTCAATATATCGTAGAAACCCAAACTCGAGAAAACCAACAAGTCCTTTTTAAGTATATTTTTCTGTATAGTATTACAATATAATATAAAACTTGCGGCATACATGAACCTCATATCCAATTGTAGTTCCTTAACTGAAACTACAAAACCATCAGGAAAACTACCATGCACCACAAAATTTCTTTTAGCAAAACCGTGAGCCAAAAACTACCAAAAATAAATGGAAAAAACCACCCAAAATATTTGGTTTGGGGACTTACCGCCCCCTTACACACCCCCGACCAAGGGGGGGTTGGAAGCCCCCAAAAGACCCCCCTAATGTTTGTGGTGCATATAAATCATGCAAAAAATATAACACATACTCAACAATTAAACCATACAAAAAAATCCCATAGTCACAGATTAAATATTGAATTATTAATACATGAATGATTGAATTATGATATTATAGCTAGAAATAATAATCCATTTTTAGCTCATTCATACTTATATGAAAAAAAAGGTCTTATAGACTTTAGGTTAATTTCCATGCATGAAAAAAAATAACCATAAAGATATGTTCTCCATTCTATTTGTGAATAAGCTATTAGATGAGCTCCATGGTTATTTATTTCTCCTAAGCCTCACCTTAAATTATGAAATTACTAGATAATATTACGGGAATAGGACATAAAAATTACATTATGCACTTGTAAGGCCCCATAATTTTTTTATATTGTGTCATTTGCATTTTTTATAGCTACATTCCACGTAGTAATGAATGATATATTTTTTACATACTTAACAAAAGTTGTACACATATTTTTTGATGACATGTTTAAATGAAAATTAGAGCTTACACGTTAAGCGTATGGATATTGGAGTGAATCTTTTAGAAGAAAATAAGTTTTAAACGAATAAATATAAAATAAATTTTAAATAAATAAAAATGTGGTTTTGCATCAGAAGAGATGAGAATTTTTTGGGTCACATTGTTTTAATGGAAGGAATCAAGGCAAACCCAAATAAAATTAGGGAAACTAGTGATTGTCCTAGTCCTAAAAAGGTCACATCACTGTGAAGGTTCCTAAGCTTTATAGGGTATTATAGAAGATATTAAAAAAAAATTATGCATATATTATGACCTCATTAACAACACTGTTGTAAAAAATGCTTTTTGATGGAACAATGTAGCTAAATACTTTTTAAAGAATATGAAGAATTTAATGACATCCACTTTTGTCTTAACACTCCCAAACTTCACAAGGCCATTTATCCTCAAGTGTGATTCTTCTAGAACATGAATAAGAGGCATGCTCATGCCAGATAATCAGCCCATTTCTTCCAAAGGTTGAAGATTAAATCCTAAGGATTATTCCAAGTCTATTTATGATAGAGAAACAATGGCTATCAGTCATGCCTTGGTAAAATGAAAAATATACTTATTGCTAGTCAATTTTTTTGCCAAGATATACCAAAATTGTTCAAATTATATATTAAACTAGAAGATCTTATCAACATCTTCTTCCTTTGAATCTAATATCTTGTTTTGGTTGTCTTTATTTTTCTTGATCTGTATTTTGATTCTCCAAGGCAATGAGTAAGCATTATTCTTAATCATCATTAGATGTATGTTCATCATTGTCTTCTTATGAGCTTCCCTCTTCCTTGGAATATAGGCTTTCTTCTTGAGAGATCTTTCGTGCTTATTTTTATGAAATTTGCATCTATTTCTATGTTCTCTTTCATCATCATTATCTTCTAATTTTTCATAAAGATATTTAGAAGGAAAATGACCTATTGTACCACAATTGAAACATTTGAATGGTAAATAACCATTATATTTTCTATATCCTTTGTTTAGTTTTCTTTTAAATTGAGCTTCTTCTTCATCTAGTTCAGAGCTGGAATGAACATAGTCCTTGTGTCCTTTCGTTTTCTTTTATTATTTGAAGGTTTCTTTCTTTAATCATGATTTCTCTTTTCCTATTTTCATCTCATATGCCATGAGGATTCCATGAATTTCATCCATCTTCATATTTTCTATATCTCTCATTTCTTTAATGGCTAAAACCTTTCAATTAAATTTCAATGGAAGAGATTGCAATACTTTCAGAATAAATAATGGTTCATCAATATTTTCATGAAATCCTCTAATAGTGTTCACAACTTCATCTACTCTAAGGAAAAAGTGTGGAATGTCTTCTTCTTAATTCATATTTCAAATTTCAAATTGAATTCTATGAGTTTGAAGCTTAGGCCTATTTACCTTTTCATCTCCTTCATAACTGCTTTGAATATTGTTCCAAATTTTTTTATTATATTCACATTGCATTATCTTGACAAATTATGAATCTACAAGACCACATATAATGCCATTCATTTCTTTTGCATTATTTACAAAATCCTTTTCTCATCTAGATATATTGGAGGAATTACTAGAATTTTATAACCATCCACCACAAAAAGCCAAACATCAACACCAAGAGACATCATATATTTCCTCATCCTTATCTTTTAGAATGCATGATTAATTCAATAAAAAAGAAAGGCTCTGTTTGAGAAAGAACTATCCTTACTAGCCATTTGTCCCTCTAATATCTACCCTCCAATGGTTAGACTGCTTTTGAAATAACCCACTCTCATTTCAATTGTTGGATTCAAAATTATATAGACGAGAGGGTGAATCAATATTATACAAGTTTTAAGTTATTTATAACTAGTCAAACGTCATAAATCATTAATCACCAGATCAAACCATAGAAAACATGATATATGTGGAAATCGTTACGAGAGAAAACCACAAAGATGTCCTTTAAGATAAGGTATCTACAACACAATTCATAGATGAGGATATTATATTTTCTTGTATTATGAGCTTTACATTTGTTAAACAGAAAACAATTTTGAAATCGCTTTTATAGAAGCAAAATCTGTATGAAATTGATTCCCTATAATTTTTTTTATATGTACAAACTTCTGTAGGTTAAAAGGAAAATCTATATTTAAAAAATACATAAATAAGAAGGGAGTGTTACCATAGCCGCAGACTGCAAATCCACATGGGTTACCTATGGGCATTTCGTCTCACCTTGGGGTTGAACCATTGGTTTTCTATGTACTAAACCATCCTTTCATTATTGAGCTATGGACATAAAGATGGGAGTAAGCAGACAAAGGCCTTCACTTTAGTTACTGAGCTATGAATATAAGCGTGGGAGAAGGCAGACAAAGGTTGTCCATGGAAGCACATGTCGAGCTTATTCACCTATAAGCATAGAAATAACTTAAACGAGCAAACGAGGTATGGAGTGAGCATTCAATATTTTTGGTTAAAGTTTCTTCACCGAGAACTCGACAAAGGGTGGGGTAAACAGGTGGGCTACATGTATGCATTGCATGCAACTTGTGTAGAGTTTACAAGTAATGGTACTTTATTTTAGTGTATTTTTTTGATGATTTAGTTTATACATATTATTTTTAAGTCCTTGAAATTGATATTAAATATCATTGTTTTTTTATAATTAATTCATAAATATATTATTGAAATTAAATATTAAATAATAATAATAATAATAATAAATAATAAATAAAGTTAAATTAGAAAATAAAAGCTAGGCAATCATGCAAGCAACCCACGTGCTCCCGCTCTGAATCACATATTAATCTATGGACATAGATTCTAAAACCATAATTTATAGGTTTCTCCATAAAGACATAGCCTTGTATATATTTTATACTCACAAGGTGAAGGTCGAATATGTTTATGGAGAGTGAATGTGATATATCTGGAATCAACACCCAAGACTTGAAGGAGCTATAGTTTATTGAATAAAATTTACAATTATCGTCAAGGATAACTATGAGAAATTAGGGTTCTCGAGTTTTCACACATGTTCTAATGTTAATTCCTATAAATTTGGCAAGGAATGCCTTAGCCAAAATTATTTTGTATATGAATCTAGGAGAGTGTCAAGAGTTAATCACCCTTATGGATGGATTACAAAGGGCGAGTTGACCCGTTAAATATTAAGAATTGTTCAGGATTGGTTTGAAATCATAATTGTTCAATACTGATTTTCTCTTGTTTCTTTTAGGTCAATTTCAATCGCCATCGACAGACACTGAATTTTCAACGGATGACTCTAGATGTTTGGTGGTGTGCTACGAATGCATATCTATATCGGTTTGGTGAATCAACCTTTATTCCTACGTACAAAGCGCCATAGTGGATTATTACAACCAGGGGAGTTGAGTCAATTCATGCTAGGATTTTCCCCAACAGTTGTGCACACCCCACTTGTTGGTCTGGTCTTAATGATAATCACCACAATTAGTGGGGCTAGTTCTTGATGTTTTCCAGGAATTCAAAACACCTGCAATGTAACGATAAGAACATGCAGGGCCCGACCAGGGAACATAAGTTGTCTATAGGCTAGGATAATTGTGTGAATAGTGGGTGAATAGAACCTAGATGCAAGATGGCTAGTCAAAGTGCTCAACATTGAAATCAAGTAAGCTATAGGTGTTCTTTCTGTAATAGGTAGGTGTGGACTAAGTCACCTTCCTTGCTCCAGCAACTAGGTTGGCATATCATTCATCATTGTGGAAATAGATATAATTTTGGGGCCTGGAAAATCATTCTTTATGGGAATATACCTTAAAAAAGGATATTCCCATGTATTTCTATCTCCAACTATTGATATAGGTCTGGTTTATTTCTTAACAGGTAAATCGTTTAAGAAGTTTTTGTTTTTTTCTACATATCTTTGCTTTTGTCTATTACTCAATTAGATCTATAACTAAGGATTGTGCCACTGGATCTTTTATTAAGGACCATGTAACTAAGAACATCATTTTAATAGCTTATATTATGCAATATTTTGAGGATACCATATGTGTGGCTTATCAGGAGCAAGGGTGGGAGGGGGGCGGGGGGTGGGTGTGGGGGCTGGGGTGGGCGTAAAGGATCAGTTTTTCAATGGATGGTGAAACCATTTATTGGTAGGTATGACCTCTATCTTACAGTTAATTAGCCAGCCTTTCATCTCTTCTCTACCTAACCTAGGGAAAACTTAGTACTTAGTTGAAGGAATCTTGTCAATTCTTATCAGAATTGATTTTATTAATGTCTTTATTATAGGCATAAATAACATAGTTCTTAAGATAAAATTAAGCATTAATGGGTTAAAGTAACCAATCTATTGAGTTCTCATCTATTTCTTCTTATATAGTTTACAAACAAACAACAAAAGGAGTACAGAAGAATTACCATTGGGTATACATGTTCAACACAACAACCTTGTTGTGAGTCGCATCAACAACATGCCAAAAGCTATTTTTTTCCATTTCAATCACTTTTCCAATAAAACTTCAAAAATTTTCATCCTTTCTTGCTCTCACTAAGAATCTAAACATCAGTTGTTCCCGATTGTTCTCCAAGAGTTGCTTGCATAATGTAGAGGAAATTTGTTGCTACAGAGCCTGTCCATACCACCCTACACTCTTTTTAAATTAAAGAGAAGAAGAAAAGGTTGTGATATCAACATAAAGAGAACATGTGGGCAATATGGGCAATTGGGAAGTCAATTGTAATAAACACATGAAATCATGCACATTAGGGCCACATTCTATATGGTTATTTTTACTGTTTACAACAAATATTTAATGTTGACCAAGTAATGCTAGAGTAATGCTAGCATTACTAGATTATGAAAAAAATTGTTGAAGATATGTTTTTTTTAACTAATATTTTGATACAGTATGTGCCTCTTCGCCTAGGGAAGAGACCAAATAACACTCAAAAGTATTCATTGGAAATAAAATGAATTGACAATATTTAATAGGGTTCAAAAAAAGTAACATTTGTCTTAAAACTTTAGGTTTAATGTTTTTATTTTTGTGCAGAGACTAATATAAAGGAGCATAATGATTGTTATATTCCTTGTTGCTTTATGGTAGGTATATATATATATATATATATATATATATATATATATATATATATATATATATATATATATATATATATATATATATATATATATATATATGCAATAAACAAGATCCTTAATTTTTGAAAAATGACAAATAGACAATAATTGTGTCGAGAGGCACTCTATATCCCAATATATGGGAGATGTGTAGGCGTAATATAAGTCAACATTTTTGTAAACAATCGATGTAATGTTTTGTTGACTTGTCAAATTATTTAAAATACAAATAAAATTAAAAAATGATAGTTAGCTCCATTTTGGAGCAATCTACATTAGCTCCATTTTCTTATTAGTTCCATTTTCTTGAATTTATATGAATTTTATTAATTTGATTTTGAATTTATATGAATTTTTAAGAGCTCTAGGTTTATGATAACCCATGGCAATGAGCTCTACGTTTACGAGAACCCATGGTATTGACCCATTGTATTCATGTGGAATCTAGCCTATTTAAAGGGAGAAAGAATCTAAGTAAATGTGTCCTTCATATCCCAACAATTTTAATCCTTCTATATATTTTTTGAAGTTAATTATTTATTTAATTTTTAATTGGAAGTGGTTAGAAAACATGCATTTGGCCAAAAATATGAACCTTTCACATTATGTTAGTGTCATCTCTTATTTTATACTTTTTTCAATAGTTTTATCTTCCAAAGTAAAGTTTGAATAAAATTACAATTTGAGTATTATTTTCTATTATTAAGAAAAAATAATTAATTTCTACTTTCTATGAAGTCCTTTAGTTTTTTGTGTGAGCTTCTAAATTGCAATAACCAGTTCGTTTTCTTAAATATTTCAATAAGAACAACAAATTTAGGGTTTCATGTGGAAGATGAAAGTAGTGCTAAGACCTCAAGTTGATTGGATTTGCATTCAAATTTTTTGGTGTTGTTTGGGTGAAAAATTTTCATATATTTACTCTTGCTAAATAAAACTAGTTGTGAATACTATCATCATGATCCAGTTACAGAGAGAAAGGTTGTCGCCTATCTACAGGGAGTCTCAAAAGATTATAAACCTTGCCCTTGTAGATCTTTTTGCTCCTTCGATGCAGATCATCTCCCTTCTTCCTAAATTTGTTGTTACAATCACCACAACTTTGATCTCTAATTAGTTTAAAAAATATTCCTCTTTTCAACTCCAATTTTAACAATTTCTTCTATACATTTTCTAAACTAAATTCCATTCCTCCTCAAAGTTCGCCCTGAACAACTCCGTCACATACCCATAATAACCTTTTCCCACTAGTTTATTTCTATGCAAAACTCCTTCATAGTATTTAGGATTATGAAAATGATATAATATTCCAAAATAAACAATGTAAATCACCTATACATATTTAATATATCAATTGAATGCTATTTTCTTGTAGAATACTATAAGGAGTTTCTATAATTTGAACATATCGAATGAATACTTATTCCCAATAGTTTTTATATTGAGAATTAAATGATTTTTTTATAATTTATTTTGAAAGAAATTTCATATATATATATATATAATTTTCTAGGTTTAAATTTAATGTTTTAAATTCATGAATTCAAAGAAATAACCAACCTAGATCTATCTAGGTACATCTTTAACATATTAACTAAATACTTTTTCCCAATAGTTTTTATATGGAGAATTAAACAATTTTATTTATTTATTTATATATTTTAAAAGATATATATTTTTTTAAATTTAATGATAAAATTTAGAAATTAGATATATATAAGTATATTTAAGGTTTACATTTAATATGAATTCAAAATTTGTTTTAATATCCTTTCACTTTAGATTTAATATCTTGAATTCATGAATTTGGATTAAAATAAATTGCATTGTTATGAAATTTTAAATATATATTCAATTTGAACTTAAGGAAATAAATATATATATATATAAACCAACCTAGATGAAGAGAGATCAAATCAATTGAGGTGCCAACCTCTTTTGGAGTGAAAATAGAATTGATCTCTCTGGATGGATGGTAGATCTGTTATTAAGATGGATCTAGGTTGGTTGATAATTAAATTAAAATTATGTTGTATATTTTCAATTGCTCATGAAGTTTTCACCAAAATCACAGGACACAAACCTACTCTACTATCCTGCGGACATTATTTCACAATTTAGAACAAAAAACTTAGACATGTAATAAGAAATCACACAAATGCAACAAGTATTTTTATTTGGGGAAAGAAATCTGCTAAAAAAACCCCAATGCCTCTTGCATTATTCAAATGAAATAGGTATGTAATACAATTGATTTGATCAACTGATATCACCCTGCAAGTGCACAACCTATCTCTCTGCTCACTGAAGGCCTCTAACCCAAATTTAATCAATTTTTTCCTTGGCTTGAGCTCTTATTTCCTTACATTGTTCCTTAATGAATTAGCACCTATTTTTTAGGAATTTTCCATCCAATTTATTGTGCAATACCTTTAGGTTGATCATTTGACTACATGTAACACCTGTACACTCGGGACACCGTCTTGGAATCTCCATCTGAACTAGATAACTTGAATTATCTGCATGCACTATATATTTTTGGATGATTGGTTAATTAACTTGATGATCACTGAGTTTAACCGAAGTCCCACTGCACAACTTGACCCTCCACTAGTTCTTCCAGTAGTTGGAACAAGTTTAACTGAAAACAACCTTAGATAACTGACCTTGATCGCTACAAATTAGCAATCACACATGTTAAACTAAACCATATCTCCTCCAACTTTAATTTACTAAGTAAATTGGGTGAAACAAGCCATGTCACTGAAATTAACACCGTCTAATTTGTATGTTGATGTGGAAATTTGAATATTTCTCAATTTAAGCAAGGAAAAATCAAATTGAGAATTTCTTGCCGCATTTTTCAACACTCCCTCTCAGCAAGAAAGGGATTATCAACCACCTTTATCCTGCACCTGTGGAACTCAAACTTCCCTCTTGACAAGGCCTTTGTCAAAATGTCTGCATTTGTTCTTCTGTCGAAATGTATTGCAACAACATGATCTACCTATGCACACAATCCTGTATATGGTGATACCAGATATCAATATGCTTGGATCGATCGTGAAAAATAGGATTTTTAGAGAGCTTGATATAACTCTAATTATCATAGTAGATCACAATTGGATCCATCATATTACCAAACAATACAACAAGTATCTTTCTCATCCAGATAGCCTCACCAGTTGCTTGATTGGAATCCATGTATTTTTCTTTTTCCGAGTTGAGTGCCACAAATCTTTGCTTCTTGTTGTCACACGAAACCACTCGTGACCCAAAACTAAAAATTCCATGTAACATTCCTAATAGAAATTTTAAAATGATAACAAAGACATGCAATATAGTAACACATAAATTTTCAGAAATTCACACACATAAATGAGAAATTTCTACAAATCCTCAACCTGGCCAAGATTTTATTAATAATAGAGTTTTGGTACAAATGAGTTGGAGAAAATGCACCTGGGCCTTCCTAAGGCAAGCTACAAGCACTAGGTGATGGGTACAGAAAATCCCAACAGCCTCAATATCTAAATCCTCCATAAAACTGTGTTGTTGCTCCAAAACTGCACTACTTCCAAACTTTGACCATTCATTTTCACCCTTTAGACTACCCAGAAATTTCTAGGAAATTGGAGATGTGATCCTTGACCCAAACCCATAAAAACCCAGAAAGGGTTTCCATTGGTTCCAACCTTCAATTTTTTACCCTTCACAACTTGGCACTCCTCCAATTTCGAAATCCGTTACTGTGGATGATACTGGTGATCTCTGTTCTCCATACTCCAGCAATATTCCTCAAATGACCCTCCAAGTGATTTCCCAACACCTCAGCCCCTAACTCCCCAGAATAATGCTGCACCAAAAAGCCTCACGCCAATGACTGCGGAATCATGGAGGAGATGGCGCAGTCTCTGTTTATGATGAATGAGAACTACGTGTAGGTTGGTCCTCTGAGTTGTAGCTTCTCTTTACACTCCCAAAAATGAAGGAGAAACACTCTTGTAGCTTATTTGACCAATCCCCAACAACACTGCTCCAGAAATAACAATGTGGCTCCTCCCTCTGCACAGTAGTAGCTCCTAACTGTGTGCTATGCCTCCAAAACTATGTGTAACCTATAGATGGTGTGTCCTCCGATCTTAGTGATAAAGGAAATACTTCCTTGGGTGGCACTCAAATTCCACCGAAGAAAGGTTGAGCTTCTCTCCTTGGGAAGCTCTTGCGCTAAACAACACAATATTGGCCCAGCTGAACATTTAAGGAAAATTAAGTTTTCAAATAGAAAAAAGACCCCAAATGCTCCTTCATTCCTTCTATTTATAGTTATTGGCCATGAGTTTTGTGTGGGCTCCATCTACAATTCAATTTTCCTTAGGGAATTCAAATTCCCCTTTCCCCAAGTGTGTATTTCATGTGCATGAGTGGCCCCCACATTCCATTAACATGCACATAATTTCCTTTCTCCTATGTTCCCTTCACAAAAAATTCCATGGGCTATTATTAATCAAAATCAAAAAATTAATTCCCCAAACATTAGGAAAATAATCAGGAAGGGACATTACATTCCACTTGATGTACTCTTACAATCTGATGGACTCCCCACCCAATCTGCATCTATGAAGACATGCAACTTCAATACCTTTGTTTGTCTATACCATAGTCCCAACTGGGCAGTGCCTCTGAGGTACCATAGAGCATGCTTAGCTTCCCTCTAAAATAATTTGGTCGGTTGAACCATAGCTTAGCTCAATCGATTGACTGCATAACACATATTTGGCCATGTATTCACAAGATACATGAGTGAACCCACAAACTGTCAGTAAATAATAGCATCCACTTCCTCAGCTAAACTGGCATCCTCTTTCCTCCATTTGGTCACTAGAGGGGTCTCCATGAGTTTACATATGTCCATGTGTAACCTCTGAAGTATCTCATTGGAATACCTGCCTTGAGAGAAACAATTCCTCATCTCCTTGCCACACTTACAGTCTGAGGATTTAGTGCATGAGACACATGTCCTTCATTTCAAACTCTCTTGCAAGGTCCTCCTTGCAATATCTGATAATTTGTTCATCTCCAGTTAAAATCAAGTCATCAACATATAAGACAATCATAAAAATTTACCTTCTACAAATATACCATAGAGGTTTGCATCTGCTTCACATTTGGAGAAGCCCAAACCGGTGATATAGTTATCGATCCCGGTATACCAAACATGGGGTGCTTTCTTGAGACCATACAACGCTCACTTGAGTTTGCACACATGAGACTCTTGATCAAAAGTTTCAAATTCATCTGGTTACTCAATATAAAACTCCTCATCAATAACTCCATTGAGGAATGTTGTTTTCACGTCCATTTGGTGAATCATCCTCCCCATATGTGCAGCCAAAGCAAGGATTGATCTGATGGATGAGTAATTTTCTACAGGAGCAAAGGTCTCCTCATAGTCAATCCCTTCAACCCAAGAATACCCCTTGGCCACAAATCTGACCTTGTACTTTTCTATGCTTCCGTCTACTGCTTACTTTACCTTGAAGATCCATCTTAAACCAACAACTAGTTTATCTATTGGTCTTGGGACCACTTCCCAAACACGGTTTCTTAGAATGGATTCGTACTCCTCCACCATTGCATCAACCCATACAGGTTTCTCTATTGCTTCCTCAAATGAGGATGGCTCAGTATCTATAATCTCAATCATCAGAATCATGTAGCCAGTGTACAAATCTGGTGACATTCTCTACCTTCAATGATTTGAAGGAGCACCCACATTCTCCCTTTCATCCTACACAAATCTCTCATCTTCCTTGGTCCTTTTCCTGCCTTCTCTAGATGGTTATAATTGAGTGTATGTCTCCACTTTATGCTCCTCAATTTGTGGCTACTCCATAACTTCTTGAGGCTCCTCCTTCGGAGATAAAGTCTCCTCCTCTAGTGGGATATGAAGCTCCCTCTCAAGAGAGCACTACATCACCTTCTCTTCATAAAATTTCACATCCCTTCACACCATTTTCATACTGAGGGATGGAAAGTACACACGATAGTTTTGGGGAATTTCTGTATAACCCACAAATATCCCCAACCCTATCGTTGGCTCTAGTTTCTTCCTAGAACCTTTGGATACATGGTAGTAGATAGAGGCTCCAAAGATCCTAAAGTGCGACACATCCAACTTCCTCCCCAAGAAATCCTCCTCCAGTGTAATCATGCCCAAAATCTGATGAGGAATTCGATTATGCAAATAGACAGTTGTGTTGCATGCTTCGGCCCACAAGTGTAGAGGTATCCCTTGGTCATGCAACATCGCCCTCACTTCTCCCATAATGCTATGACTCTTTCTCTTAGTCACCTCATTTTGTTTTGGGTTGTGGGGTGTTTTTAACTCTCGTCGAATGCCTTATTTTGCACAAAAATTTTAAACTCATTCAACATGTACTCACATCCATTATCGCTCTTGAGAGCCTTCACCTTCTTACATGTTTCTTTCTCCACCAATGCCTTGAACTCAACGAACTTCGAGAACATCTCCTCCTTTCACATGAAGAAGATCCAACACTTCCATGAGAAGTCATCAATAAAAATGAAAACGTATTTGTGCATGGCAGCGGAGACTGTCAAGAAACGTCCATGGACATCAGAGTGGATTCTTTCTAGGAATACATGTGCCTTGTTGTCTTGATCATGGAAAGTGGATTTTTTTTACTTCCCCAATGTACATCCTTTGCATACATCCTACTTCTATAGCGCTCCTTTGGGGAGGCTCGTGGTGGTCTACTACATTATCTTAAAAGCTCCATGAAGAAAATGGCCAAGTATTTTATGCCAAAGTTCACCAACATCACGGCTTTGCACCTTCTCCACCTTTGTGCTCAATGCAGCACAATCCTCCACATCTAGCTTGTACAGGTTCTTCACCTGAACCCTGATTTTCGTCACTAGTCTCATGGCCGTGTGTCTCAGGAATGCCTTCTGTTTGATGAAAATCACATCATATCCACGATTTTCCAAAACTTCAATAGAGATGATATTTTTCTTTAGACCCGAAAAGAACATGACATCCTTGAGCCTAAGGGGGGAGCCCGACTCCCTCTGAAAGGTGATTGTACCAACCCCGATCGCGTTGTCACTTTTTTCGCCCCCCATCTCAATGTGCATCTGCAAGTCTTTCTCCTCTAGGTCACTTAATAAACCTCTATTCCTCGTCATGTGGAATGAGGCGATGCATGCACACGCTCCCCATAATTGTGTTGGCCATGCATGCAATTAGGGTAAATTCAAGCTTGAACTGTGAATCCAAGGATTTACTTACTACTCATGAGGTCTTGTTGCTTCTCTTCTTGTGTGGACACTTCGTGGCATAGTGCTATAATTCATGACAATGGAAGAATTTTATTTTTGACGAATATTTCTTCTTTCCCCCTTGACTAGATTCTGGTTTGGATTGGGATTTCTTCCCTTTTCCCTTCTTTTCCTTTCCAACCAATGCAAATTTTTCTTCATTCTCGCACTTGGATGAAGTCCCATCTTTGGTATTTCACCTTGTTTTCTCCTGCACTAAATGAGACCATAATCACTCCCAATTCAGTATTTTTTCTTCCCATTCATCGAATCTTGATGGTTGTTTCAACTCTTGGGAAGGTGTAGAAGGGCTAGGCTTACCAAGTATTCTTCAGGGAGATTAACATTGACCCCACAAATTTCATTATGACACTATGTGAACCTACTCATATATTGTGGAATTGTGTCATTATTCTGCATATTGATACTTTGAAGTTTAACCTTAAGCACCAACTTCCTGTGGTTACTATTATTCTCGAAATTTTTTGTCATTTATTTCCACATGCGAATACAATTTATTTTCCATGCATATTTAAGACAATATGATCATGTACTCCCTCCAATATGGTTCTCATGCTTTGACTACATCTTTATTCCACTAAGCAAGGTTTTGGGCATCATATGCTTGTGGTTTTGCAACATCTTACTTGATGTATTTTAGCAATCCATTATCATCTAATACCGCTTCCATGTGATCCTTCCATGAAACAAAATTAAAGGTGTCATCCAGGGTATACTCTAGCCTTAGTCCATTAAAATTCATCTTCTCAGTTTTGAAGAAAACCTGCAACACTGATCTTCAAATTCGAGCCTCTGAGAAACAACTTTGAATTTTTACTCTACTTTGAATCCAACTCTAATACCATGTAGAAATTATGTTGTAGATTGAAAATTCTCATGAAGTTTTAACCAAAATCACAACACACAAACCTACTCTATTATTCTACGGACATTATTTCACAATTTAGAAAAAAAAATTCAGACATGCAATAAGAAATCACACACATGCAACATGTATTTTTATCTAGGGAAAGAAATCTACTAAAAACCACAATGCCTCTTGCATTAATTAGATGAAATAGAGATGTAATACAATTTCTTTTCTCAACTGATATCACCCTGAAAGTGCACAAAATATATCTCTGCTCACTGAAGGCCTTTGACCTAGACTTAGTCAATTTCTGCCTTGGCTTGAGCTCCTATTTCCTTGCGTTGTTCCTTCAGGAATTCGCCCCTATTTTTTAGGAATTTTTCCTCCAATTGATTGTGAAATTACTTTAGGTTGATCATATGACTGCATGCAACACCTGTACACTCAGAACTAGTCCACAACTGATGTTACACTGCCTTGGAATATCCATCTCAACTGTGTAACTCGAATTGGGTTGATTGATAAGTTAAGTAGATGATCATTGAGTTTGACTGAAGTCCCACTACACAAATCGACCCTCCGCTAGTTCTTCCAACAGTTGGAACTAGTTTTACTGAAAATAACCTTAGATAAATGACCTTGATTGCTACAAATTAGCAACCACACATTCTAAACTAAACTCTAACTCCTCCAACTCAAATTTACTGAGTAAAATGGGTGATACAAGCCATGTCACTCAAGTTAACATCAGCCAAGTTGTTTGCTGATGTGGAAATTTAATTTTTTCTCAATTTAATCAAGGCAAAATCAAATTGATAATTTCATGCTGCATTTTTCAACATTTTGGAGTGAAAAGAGATTTGATCTCTCTCGGCGTCAGGTAGATCTGATGTTAATATGGATATAGGTTGTTTTATAATTAAACTAAAATTGTGAAAGCCCTATTCCAAAATAAACACGCACACACACACACACACATATGCATATGTATATATGTTTGTGTGTGAGAGAGAGAGTGTGTGTGTGTATAAATAGTTTTTTTTAATATATAATATATATAGTTTTGAACACACTTTTTTTGTCAATCTAGCATAAGGATTTCCATAGATTTGTTTGAATTTTTGGTGTTCTAAGTTGTTATCTTATGTATATCCTTATTTGGATTAATAATTTGGTTTATTGAAAAATAAAAAATTATATTTTAAAAAGAGAGTTTATATATATTTTCATTCTATACAGGTGTTTGCAATCTATGTATATGCTCTCCCTGCACATCACAATGATCTTGGAGATTAAAAACAAATTTTTTATTTATAAGAAATCCTTGCATTTTGTATAAGTGTCAACATTTTGTGTATGCTCTCTCCTTGTACCTTAAAGTGATATTGGAGATAAAAAAAATAGAATTTTGCTTTGTATATCATATATTTTCTTTAATATAAAATCCTAATTCATGCAAAACTCTCTCACATATGTGTTATGTATTAAGTGATATTCTTCTATGAATATGTTAGCTTTTTAATATATGTGTTATTAAGTTTATTTTCTTCAACTTCTTCATAAGTGATCATGCTTGCACATAAGTAGTAAGTCAAGTTGCTTATTTGATCTAGAAAGAAAACGAGTTCATACTTTAAGATTTATGTTCAAAGAGGAGTGGTGCATTTGTTGGGGACTCCATTGCTCTATTGAAGGTCAAGATAGGAAACCATTTTAAGAGATATTCTAATAATTTCATATTATAAGTTGGGTATGTTCCTTTGAACTTTCTATTACCTAGTTCTACAGTAAATTTTTGCTAGTATTAGTAAAACTCTAATATTATGGAATCAAATCAAAGACATGATGAAGAAAATACTCAAGATAGTCTTGTGGATATAAATGAATTTAGTCCAATCCCTAATTAGCATATGCCTAAAGTTCCTATGTTTAAAGTTTATGAAACCAAGTTATTTAATATCAAAGCTCTCCAAAGATTCCGATATACTTAATCTATTATACTCATCTCCTTGCAGAAACATGGTCACCAAATCCTTGTGCTTAAACCTATATATATTGAATTTGGTATCAATAAAGGATACCATTACATCCATATTGGTATCATTCAATTCATAATAAACCCTCTTGTTAGAATTCGCCTAAATATTTCTAATCTTTGTTGTATCATTGATTCAATACATTTAAGCTTTAAAGATACAACTATAGCTAGATTTCAGGCCCCTTTGATTAATGCTCTAGTATGGACATCAATTTTTCCAAAAAAAATCCTCAGCTTGAATAACCCACATATTAACTCTTACATACAAACCTATATCTAATTAAATGTTTTCAACATGGTCATTCAGTCCCATGTCTCTCAACTGTAAACATATTTATGCCTTAGGCATGTCACCACCACAATGCTTCCTTTGATTATATATGTTTCCCAACACACAAAATAAACTTTGGTGGAAGGAGAAGGCAATGTGCATCCCATAATCCATGCATTTACACCAATCACACCACCACTCGTATGGAATTAGGAACATAGAATCCTAGCAATTAGTAACATTCATGAAGAACACAAAAGAATAACTATTGTAACATCTAATGATGGGAAAGAAATTATAAGATTATCAAGATCTCTCTTTACAACTAGCCTATCCTCCTCCATATCAATAAACAAATGTGTTGCAAAAAAGTGTGATCATCAAGGAAGTGCAATAACTATAAAAATTGTAGTAAACAAATCCTTGATATAATAGGGTATAAACAAAGACACCACCATGGTTATTCCACAAATGAGAAAGGGGAAATTGTTAGTTTTGAATCAATTTGCAGATCCTTTTCTCACTATAAATATTATATAAAATATACTAAATAGTAATCAAAAACTTTCGACCATCACTCCAATAGGAAAAGGAGTCTAGTACTAGTTCTAGAAAGCTTACAGAAAGAGGACTACCTGCTAATAATACTCAGCTCACTATGTATGACGAAAAAATGATAGCTGAGGTGTAATTCTTATCCTATAAAAAGAAACATTGGGAGGACCATATGTCAATGGATAAAAAAAAATGAATTATTGCATTACCAACTATATTTTCTACACCAAAATGTTGATGATTTAGCTAAAGATATATTAATATTGAAAGAACTAGGAAGAAATGCAGAAAGGTAAACGAGGATCATTTAGTGAAGATAGAATTGATACCATATTTGTTACATGTATTTCTATTATTATCCAAAGAGAAGTAATTATTGATGAGATAAAAAACCATTTGATAACTCTTTCTTCTCTCTTTTTGTATAAAGAAAATTTGGAAAAAAAATATAGGTTCTATTGACCTAGCACTTAAAGTTGTAAACATTGAAGAGGATATGGAAAATGAAGTGTACTACTTAGAGTACACAAATAAACAAGCCCAAGTAGACAAATCACAAAAATAATTCTTTGCATTACAAAAAAAGTGGATGGAAATAAAAGAACATCTTAGATATTAGGATCATAAAAAAAGAGAATTATGATTAAAGTGATCATACAAAAGAATATATGGGAAACTTGTTGGAAATATGATGCAGAGTGTTGTCCTTGATGGCAACCCACTGAATGAAGATGAAGACATGCGACTGTTGACATGTGTTGTCCTTGATGGCAATCCACTTGATGAAGTTATTCTTGACTTGATGGACTTGGTAAATGATGTAAATCTGATGTGATATGATGTTTGTTGAACAATATGATGAAGAAATTTGTTCTTGAATGGCAACCCACCTGATGAAGATGATGGCAACTTACTTGATGAAGTTGTGCTTGCTAGAATATGTTCTTGATGATGTATCTACAGTGTGTACAGAAGGCAATGAAGAAAGGGATTCAGAAAGTGCTCAAAGTATGATGAAAAGAGTATACTTTCTAAGTGAATACGCATATTCATGTTTATGCACGTTGAAGAATGCTGGTGCCTACATAAAAAAGCGCCAAAAAGGTGCAACTAGGGGCCCGTGGTATTGAAGGCTCATGGTATTGATTTGGCTCATGGTATTGAAAAAGGGGCCCGTGGTATTGAAGAAGGGAAAACCTATATAAAGAGAAGAAATTCATTATGCAAAACACAAGTGTGGGAGCAAGATGTCTGAGCTTGAATGAATACTTCTTTGTGAAGTATATCTGTATGGAAAGGGTAAAGGTTTGATGATAGATCTGAATCTATGATGCACCTATGAAGAAATGATGAAGTGGGATATCTAGATCTGAAATGTATCTGTATTTGCTAGATCTGATTATGGAGTGATTAGATCTGAGATGAGGCGAATATCTGTGTCTTCAAGTAAAGGGACATAACTGGACCACTTTGATCCAAGAAGGTGCTTCATGATGGCTGAAGGATCTATACGATTTCAGCTTGAAGATAGCTGCCAGATATACGCGCTACTGAAGATAAAGCGGCGATGAAATGAAATATATACAGGCAAGCCATTTATTTGTGTGGATTTGGTGCCAGATAAGCGCGACATCAAGAAGTGAAAAAGATGCAAACTTAGGGTTTGTCAAGAAAGGGCAAAGGAATATCTGACTGCTTCACGTGTTTCTCATGATTCAGATTCGTGCTATATGGTCTGCTGTGATGTATGCTTGTGCTTAAAAGTATGTAGTGGTCACTCAAAATGGGGTGAAACGGTTCTGTTGTGTTGTATTGAAGTGGTTGGATCCAAAGTATGAAAATTCTGAGAAATGGTCCAGAAGAAATAGTTGTAGCCTACTGGGGGTCGTAGCTCCCTTCCAGGTGAGGCTGGTAAACGAGATCGTGGGGTCGTAGCTCCCTTCCAGGAGAGGCTGGTAAACGAGTCAGGGGGTTGGAGCTCCCTTCCAGGAGAGGCTGGTAAACGAGCGCAGGTGGGTGCCTGCGTGCTGGTCAAGTCTGCGCCAACACATATGTTGTAACATGTTTTCTCTATAATAAAATATTGAAGGCTGAGCAACTGCAGCGGTGGTTTTCTCCCGACTTGGGTTTCCACCTAAAAATCCTGGTGTTCATGTGTGATGCTTGGTGTGATGGTTTATTCTGTTCTTACTGCACATGTTTACTGTTTATTGAACATCTGATGAATGAATATGGAATGATATAAGCAAAGAACTAATGACATAATTAGATCTCTGTGTATACGCGAGTTTTATGAAGGATATCCGCGTGTATACGCTAGTTGGCATTAGAAAAGTAGCGTATGGGTTTTAAGGAATGAAAAAGTAAAAAGCTTTGAATATGCAGTAAATACTAATTCACCCCCCCCTCTCAGTATTTTTCCCAACAATTGGTTTCAGAGCAGGTCCTTGTACAGAAGCTTGATCGCTTAAAGGAGATCCGTCGCAATGGGAAGTCAAGAAGGAGTAATGTCTATAAAGCCACCTCTATTCAATGGAAGCAATCTGATATTCTGGAAGGTACGAACAAAAGCATATCTGCAAAGTCTTGGTGCAGATGTATGGGCAATCGTGGAAGAAGGTTATCAATATCCAGCAAGTATTCCTACTGATGCAGCAGAAAGGAAGAAGTATGAAATCAATGCCAAAGCAGTGAATGTCTTGTTAGGAAGCATGTCTGAATCAGAATTTGCTAAAGTGATGCAGCTACATTCAGCAAAATAAATATGGGACAAAATCATTCTAAGCTATGAAGGAGACACAAAGGTAAAAAGTGCAAAACTCCAAACTCTTAGAATTGAATATGAAAATTTGAAGATGCATAGTGATGAGAGTGTTGCCAGTTTCTTTCTTCGTCTGGATGATATTGTAAATAGAATGAGAAATTTGGGTGAAACCATAACTGATACTACACTGGTGGAAAAGGTCTTAAGATCCTTGACTTCTAAATTTGACTCTAAAGTTTCGGCTATTGAAGAAAGGCAAGATCTGCAAACTCTTTCTATTGTTCAATTGCATGGTATTCTGACTGCTTTTGAAATGAGACAAGGAGGTCCTTCTCAAATAAGAGAAGCTGCTTTTAAGGCATCTACAAAAGGAAAGGAAAAGGAAATTGTCAAAGAATCCAGCTATATATCCGATGAAGAAGAAGTGAATTTCGTGAGAAAGCTCCAACTAGGTACTGGAAGATTCAAAGGTAAGCTTCCCTTCAAATGTTTTGAGTGTGGAAAAGTTGGTCACTATGTTGCTAAATGTCCTTATAGAGAAAATCATGGTAAAGGGAAACAATTTGAAAAGAGAAAGAGTTATTATGAAAAAGAAGATGATGATGAAGTGTCCAGTGAAGATGAAGAAGATTCTGACCATGATCTGAAAGTGCTCATGGCAAAGAAGCAAAAGAAGAAGCCTACTCGAAACAAGGAGATACCTCAGAAATCATGTATAGCAAAAATTGAAGAAGATGAACCAGGTATTAATTGTTGTTCTTGTCTCTTACTTAATTGCATGTGCAAAGATTATGATAGTGAAAGTGACAGTATGGATCCAGAAGTTTCTAACGAAGCTCTACAAATACTCATGGCAAAGAAGGAAAAGAAGAAGGTCACTTGTAATACTCTTCTTTGTGCAAACAATAGTGAAGATAGTAAAGTTGTGGAAGCTATCAAGATCAAAGTTGAAGAACAACAAAAGGAAATTGATACGAAAGATTCTATTTACAAAGAGATGACCTCTCAAATGAAAGATCAAATAGAAATGTTGAATGGACAGGTGGAAAAGTATCAAAGGTTTCATACTTATGCATCCAATCGAATTAAAGAACTAGAAGCAAATCTTGAAAAATCAAGCAAGAAGAATGAAGGAGTTGAAGTTGCAATCATCTCTCTGCAGGCAGATCTAGAAGCATCAAGTAAGAAAAATGAGGAACCTCTACAATCATTTGAAAAGGAAGGCCTTGAAGCAGAAATCATATCTCTCAAAGAAGATCTGGAAAAATCAAATAAGAAGAATGAAGAGCTAGAACAAACATGTGAAGAAAACAAAAATTGGTTGAAAGAAGAGATTCTAAATTTGAAGGATCAAGTAGAAGATGGAAGAAGGAAAGAAGAAAGCATGACAAAGCAACGTCAAGCCTTGGAGGTTGAGGTAAACATTCTCAAAGGTAAATTAGAAGAAAAAGTTAAACTTTTGAGGTTTCAAGATAGTACTAATATTTTGGACAATATTCTGAGTAATCAAAGGTCTCCTGCTATCAAACTTGGTCTTGGTTTCCATGAAACTGTTAAAGGAGAATCTAGCTCACAAGGAAGTGCTAAAAATTCAGAGGAAGTCAATGCAAAACCCGAAGTGTTGAAAGAGACAAAAGATCAACCAACAATCATGAATTCTCAAAGGAATTCATTCAAGAATGTTGAATGTTTTAAATGTCATAATTATGGGCATGTTGCAGCAAATTGCAGAAGCAGAACAATTCAGCCACAAACAACCAGGTTCTACTCAGAAAGGTACTCTAGTAGCTTCAAGGGATATTGTTTTTCATGTAACAAGTATGGACATAAAGCAGCTGATTGTAAAAGGAGGAAGATTAGAAATACTCATTATGATTCTTATGCTTATTTCTCTGGTCACATGAGATGTTATTCTTGTAACAAGTATGGACATGTAGAAAAGGAATGCAGGTTGAATAGACATGAGAAATTGGATAACTTCCAGCACACAAATAGAAAGTTCAAACAAATCTAGAAAAAGATGGAGGACCGATCAGAAACGTAGGGAATTCTGACCCTACTGCAGTCATCCGCTTCTGAAGCTGACTTTTCTTATTGACTGTAGGAATGATGTGGGATACATTATGAGATTTAGTAATGTATCATCACAGGGGGAGCAATGCATGATGACTCTCATGGTTGATTTGATTATTCTGGTTATGTTTACTTCTGACAGCGCATCTGATGTGGAAAGGACAGGTACAGGAGGTACAAACTCAGGAGGAAATGAAGGAAGATGAAATTTTTCTATGCTTCACTTTCCATACGTGGGTTATATTAACAAAAGTCGCGTATACACGCGAGTTTCATCAGACACAGTCGCGTATGCATTGATGATAAGAGAATTTATATGCTAGCTGAAGATCTGGAGCAGAGGTTCAGGGGGAGCATCAGTCTGACTGTTAATAACTGTATTATTGACTCAATATCAGCTTAGTTTCTCAGTTCTAAATAATGATGATATGATACATGGTTTCTTATGTTGAATATTGTGGATGAGTCTTGTTTGCTTTTTGATGAAGAGTATTCATTGTTGAGATGAAAGTCTTATAATTAATTTGAGATAAGGTGCTCAAGGTAGGCCATTGTTATTGTCAGACTTATCTTATTATCAAGGAACATTTTCAAAGCGGCTGCTAAGAAGGAGCACTGGTCCAGGGGGAGTAGCAGGTTGAATTCTAATGATTGCATTGTTGGCAATATGACTACTTATTCTTTGGTTTTTGTGATACTCATGCTCAAATGATGATGACTTGGTACATGGTTTATTGTGATGAGATTTTGAGCCCTGGTTGCTGATAAGTATATTTTGTGCTCACACATGGATGAGTTGGATGTCGTTTGATTCAGAAATAAGAATAGATCATGCAGAGTTTGTTACTATGGTTGAGATCTTTTGCCTACATATGGTACTTCATGTTAAATCTTAAATATCATGGTGATGTTGGACCACATGGATGATTTTTTGACACTTATGTGAAGATGCTGTTCTAGTATGGAAAGAATGTATTGATGCTGCAAAGAATCTGAAGAATTGGATACTAATGTGCTTATGCTACAACCATTGGATGACGCTTGAAGATACAAATACATTGTTTTATCTATCTGTATTCCAGGAAATTATTCAAATATCTCAGAAAGTTGCTGAACATTGTCTCTGCCTCACAAAGGATCAGCTTTGGTTAAAATGTAGAAGATGGTATTGTATACGCGGGTTTCCTGAAACACAGTCGCGTATATACGCGAGTTCATGCACAGAAAACTGCGTATGTCTAATTGCTGACATTTTCTGCTTGGAGTCAGCTCTTTTCAGCACAGCTGTAGTTCTGTTGGTGTCTCTGATATTGTTTGGTATCTCTGGTGATGTTCCAGTTCTCATAATTCTGTTTCTAATGTTTTGATGAAGATGCCTTGATGATTTGTTGGTGAAAGTGTTCAGGATGCACGAACTAAGGGGGAGCCTTAGTCATATGAAAAGATTGGCAGTTGCCGCAGTTCGGGGGAGCATTGGCTTTCTTGAGTATAATGTTTGCTGAGTATAATGCGATGTTGGCATTATGATGGTTTACGAAATATGTTCTCTTTCTTGAGGACTTTTTGGTGTTGGTCTTAAAGTTATATCTGTTGTTTGATGAAAAGGTCTTGTTGAGACTCATGATGTAAAATTGTAATATTTAGTCATGTAAGGACTCGTCAAAATTGTAAACCCACTTGGTTGGGTAGCTGAGTCAAATTTTGTAAACCCACTTGGTTGGGTAGATGAGTTGAAATATGTAAACCCACTTGGTTGGGTGCTTGAGTCTCATATGTAAATCCACTTGGTCGGATATTTGATGTAAGTATGAGTCTTTTGGTAGGAAGTTCATAGATCATATGCTTCATTGAAAAATATTGACGAACTCTCGGGGAGCTTGGTCACTTCGGTATACATCAGATCCGCCAGACATGAGGAGAAAAGGGGGTGAGTGTGTTGGTTTTGATCCGCCCGTTGCCCTTGATGTCAAAGGGGGAGAGTGTGTTGGTTTTGATCCGCTGGTTGCCCTTGATGTCAAAGAGGAGGGGAGGTGTGTTGGTTTTGATCCGCCCTTTGCCCTTGATGTCAAAGGGGGAGAGTGACATGGTGTTTGAATGCAGATAATGGTGTCGAAGAATTGGGAGAGTGACATGGTGTCAATGTACTTATCTGTTGTGGTAACCAAACACCATCGTGGTTGCCATCAAGTCCAAAGGGGGAGATTGTTGGAAATATGATGCAGAGTGTTGTCCTTGATGGCAACCCACTGAATGAAGATGAAGACATGCGACTGTTGACATGTGTTGTCCCTGATGGCAATCCACTTGATGAAGTTATTCTTGACTTGATGGACTTGGTAAATGATGTAAATCTGATGTGATATGATGTTTGTTGAACAATATGATGAAGAAAGTTGTTCTTGAATGGCAACCCACCTGATGAAGATGATGGCAACTTACTTGATGAAGTTGTGCTTGCTAGAATATGTTCTTGATGATGTATCTACAGTGTGTACAGAAGGCAATGAAGAAAGGAATTCAGAATGTGCTCAAAGTATGATGAAAAGAGTATGTCTCTATGAATACGTGGATATGTCTAAGGGAAGTCACGTATGCACGTGGAAAAGAACGTGCCAAGTCGCGTATGGGCAAAAGCGCTCAAAAAGTGCAAATCCAGGGGCCCGTGGTATTGAAGGCTCATGGTATTGGTTTGACTCATGGTATTGAAAAAGGGGCCCGTGGTATTGAAGGCTCATGGTATTGTTTTGGCTCGTGGTATTGAAAAAGGATAAACCTATATAAGGAGAAGAAATTCATTGTGCAAATCATGAGTGTGGGAGCAAGATGTCTGAGCTTGAATGAATACTTCTCTGTGAAGTATATATGTATGGAAAGGGTAAAGGTTTGATGATAGATCTGAATCTATGATGCACCTATGAAGAAATGATGAAGCGGGATTTCTAGATCTGAAATGTATCTGTATTTGCTAGATATTTTTATGGAAGGCTTAGATCTGAAATGAGGCGAACATATGTCTGAAGTAAAAGGGTAAATCTGAACTGAATGTCTGATCTGAAGAAGTATGCTGCTCTATGATGGTTGAAGATCTATACGCTACTTCGCCGAAGAGGAAGCGCATATATACGCGGCTTCGCTGAAGATAAAGCGCGTATGCGCAATGAAATACATACAGAGGTATACGCTGATTTGTGTGGACGGAAGCGCGTATATACGCGACATCAGTGAAGTGAAAGCGCGTATGCAAACTAGGGTTTGCTGAAGCAAAGGGTATGAAATATCTGATCTGTTCTGCTGTGTTTCTGCTATCTGATATGTGTTGATAAGTATCTGTTGGTGATGTATGTTTGTGCTTAAAAGTATGGAAAGGGTTCAGTCTGGAAATATGATGAAACGTGGTCTACAAGTGTTGTTCTATTGAAGTTGTTGGATCCAGTGTGAAAATTGATGAAACGTGGTCCAAGGTGGTGCTGAGGGTTGTAGCCTTCAGTCAGGGGGTTGTAGCTCCCTTCCAGGTGAGGCTGGTAAACGAGAGCAGGGGGTCGTAGCTCCCTTCCGGGAGAGGCTGGTAAACGAGTCAGGGGGTTGGAGCTCCCTTCCAGGAGAGGCTGGTAAACGAGCGCAGGTGGGTGCCTGCGTGCTGGTCAAGTCTGCGCCAGCACACTTGTTGTAAGATGTTTTCTCTATAATAAAATATTGAAGGTTGAGCAACTGCAGCGGTGGTTTTCTCCCGAATTGGGTTTCCACCTAAAAATCCTGGTGTTCATGTGTGATGCTTGGTGTGATGGTTTATTCTGTTCTTACTGCACATGTTTACTGTTTATTGAACATCTGATGAATGAATATGGAATGAAATAAGCAAAGAACTAATGACATAATTAGATCTCTGTGTATACGCGAGTTTTATGAAGGATATCCGCGTGTATACGCTAGTTGGCATCAGAAAAGTAGCGTATGGGTTTTAGAGCATGAAAAAGTAAAAAGTTTCAGTTTGCCTTAAATAATGATTCACCCCCCCCCCCCCCCTCTCAGTATTTTTCCCAACAAAACTTTCACTAATTTTCTCAGTCTATTAAACTCTAATAAAAGATAAAGGGCGCCTCCAATGCCTCCTAATACTATAAAAAATATTATCATTTCAATAATTAGCGATCCAGGCCCTCTCTTCAACTTCAATTGTAAATCCTGTACAAAAATAATGGAGGCACTACGTCCATGGGAAGGATGGGAAAGAACCTAGAGAGCCATATCTTATAATAAATAATTTAGCGAGTTAGCTACAAGACTAACTTGGGGATTCACAGGTCAGTTGGCCCACTATTGGACACAAATACCTTAGGAGCATAAATATAATAGCCTTAGAGAAGATGCAAGACCAGGAGACCCACTACCCCTAAAAAACATAGTCAAGGAAATCGATACATAATTTTATGGTGATATAAAATTGTATAAAAACTAGTATGTTGATATATGTATTTCCCACATATTATGTGATCTTTCCTTAAGGCATGAATGCACATGCATAACGCAATAATTTCTATACAGATTTGGAGTTGGAGAAAATCATGTATTCAAAAGATATTATGTTGCATCAGGGCCATAAATTATCCCCAAGCATATAAGGAAAATATTTGAAGAGCAGGGAAAAAACTTTGAATATTACTCTCTTGCTAGTCTACATCAAGAGATAGAGAAAATTTTGTTGGATGCATGCACAAAAATCAAGGATTCTAAACAACTTAAGAAGAATTTAAAATTTATCAACCAAGCTCTCTGTAACCAATTAAGAGAAACTTACGATTGTGGTTGTTTTACGAGAAATCCAAAGAAATATCTTTCAAAAATGTGGATCTTAATGAATTTTCACCAAGAGGAACTCCTAGATATTTCACTAGAAAACTTCTTATCTGAAATCCAAGAAGATGAGCAAGATGGCATTGGCTCATAGGATTAGTAATAAAGAAGTAAATATTGGATTTTTCACCATTAATCAAGGTACCCAAAGCATTCATAAAAACTGAGAGAAGGGATTTTAGAGCTGATCTGATTTTGAATGTTAGTTTTTTTGTGCTAATTTCATCTTCAATTTTTATTTAAAATGATGATCTTTTCTTAATGTACATGGGATTATTGAAGTGTTTATGATTGTTTAACAAGTAAATGTATGGAGATTATGTTGAATTATTGAACATAAAAAAACTAAAACATAATGTTGAATAGCAATAACAAAATATACCACAAACCATCACAATAGATCCATTAACGCAGTTTTTTGATGAAGGAGTTCACCCCTCCGGGGCTACATCTCCTTAGTCCAAATTCCATGGCTTGGGCCTTTGTATTAGCTAAAATATGAAAAAATTACTATTTACATTCACCTATTGCTCCTGAAACCTACTCCAATGTGCTCAAAACATCAAAATATGCCCGGATAGACTCTTCCTAAGTCAAAATTGGTCAAAAATTGCTTCAGTTATGCTTCATTTAATTTTTCCCTATAATTCTCCTCCAAAACTAGAGAGAACTCCAGTTAAGCCCACCACATTTGGGGGCAGTGCAGAAATTGGTGGAACTGCCGAATTTTCTACCTTATTAATTCATTGTTTAATTATAGATAAGTTGGCATTAATCTTAATATAAGCCATACTTAATGTGCTAAGCGCGGTTTTACAAAATCTGCACTAAAAATTTGATTAACGCTGATGTGGGATTAGTGAGCTAATTAATGCGCATTATAACTTAAATATGTTTATTGTTCCACTCCGTCGTTGGTTAAGGTGGTAAGGTCTTATGGGGAGGGGGTTGGCCCCCTCCATACCCCCGCCGCTGAAACTTGTTGAAAACAAATATAAGTCAGGACGTTACTTTATAAGAACTAAAGTGGTGGCTTGGTGGTAAGCCGGGTGGTTGGCGCAGGGGAGGTCATGGGGTCGACCCCGACCTTCACCCATCCCTTCTAAAATTTTGTTCCATTGCGCATAACACTTAACCATAAGGTTGAAAACCTTAGTATATATTTCATACATGCGCCATTATATATAATTCGAATTTGACCATAAAACATTGCAATTTTGCCTTCCACATAGGTCCACCAGAGGGGGCACATGGTGGCCCCTTGCTGCACCACATGTCCACCTCTGGTTGGATTGTCCAACCATAAAATATTTCAAATTAGACCTTATATATATATATATATATATATATATATATATATAATTCACCTTCAAACTTAACCAGTGAATCCTATAGTGACACATGTCACAGTGTCATTGGGCGAAATTGACAAAATATTCTAGAATATTCCTTTTTTACTGACAGGGTTTCCATGTCACCATTATGTCCTGTTCTGCAAATTTTTTAGCTGTTTAAGAAAAACGAACAACATGTCATAACTTCCTCATACAAAGGCAGTTTTTTATGAAAAAATTGCAACGGATTCCTGATGATGAGCTCTTTGCTGTCGTTCTGGTTTGAAGAATTTCTGTGCACTTCATTTTTGAGATTAACATTGAGCCTTTGATCATTCCTCCCCACTAGAAGCCTTTTGGACCCCAAAAGATACTATCAGTTATTCAATAGGTAAGGGTACATCTCCCTCGCCTTCTCAATCTCCATCCATTTGGCCTTAGAAGGATTTTGTCCCTTGAGTCCCACTCTAAGGTATTCGACATTCCCTCTCCTTGAAGTTCTAGTTCTTCTATCAAGTATGAGATATTGATGAATTTCATCAAGATATTATGGCGAGAAATCATCTATTGATGGTAGTTGAACATGATCTCCTTGATCATCAATCAATGGAGGCTCAAATAATCTCAAATTATCAACATTAACTATAGAGTATATTTGCATATAAGGAGGAAAATCTAGCTTAAATGCATTGTTACCAATATTTTCTAGAATTTTAGAAGGACCATAACGGATTGGCTTAATATTTTTACCTTCCCCTTGAAGTCTCTCTTTGTTGACATATAACCAAACTTTGTCACCAACTTGGAATTTGTGATCAACACGGTGTTTATCATGCCTTGCCTTGTAGCTACTTTGACTCTTTTTAAGTTGTTCTTGCCCTGTGTGATGTACCAACTGAATTTTCTCAATGAACTTCCTCGCTTTATCTATGTCGATATGACCATCAATAGAAACATCTTTTTCAAATATTGATTCCAAAGGCGCTCTTGGAAAGTACCCAAGACATGCCTCAAATAGAGATTTGTTTGTGGAAGAATGATTTTCCCTGTTGTATGCATGATGAATGTAATGAAACTGTTCATCCCACAACTTGGGATGTTTGCTACAATAACCTCTAAGAATATGAATGACTATCTTGTTAACCACCTTCGTCAGACCATTTTTTGCGGATGAAATGTTTTTCTCTTCTTCTACTTAGTGCCCATCATGTCCCACAATTTTGACCAAAAATTCCCAACAAACTGGGAATCTCGATCACTTACAATAGAAGTAGGAGGACCGGAATGACCACATATATTTTGAAATAAAATATGAGTTGTTTGTTCAGCTGTAATTTTCTTATTACATGACACCAAAACACACATTTTTCTAAACCTATCTGCAACTCCATACAAGTAATCATGACCCTTCCTTGACATTGGAAGGCCTCCTACAAGATTCATTGAGATACTCTCCCAAGGACGTGAAGGTACCGGAAGTGGAGTGTAAAATCCTAGTTTCCTATTTCTAGGCTTACTTATTGAACACAAGGAACATCCTCTAATGAAACGAGATACACTAGGAATCATGTGTGGCCAATAACAATACCTTTGTAGATTTGCTACCGTCCTCCCTACATCGAAATTTCCAGCAATCAATGAAGTGTGCGCCTCCCTTGTGATATTGTTTCTTTCTCCCTGTGGAATACATAACTTGCCCAAGTGATACAACAAACTGTTATGTACATGATAATATAACTATTCAATTTGGTTTCCTTGACTCAAGCTTTCATACACATCTATAAAATCACGAGCATGTGCATATTTCTCAATGTAACTTTCATGCATAACTGAATTGTGCTTGAGTATAATAGATGAATTTACAATAGGCCTAGAAAGCATATCATCTACCTTATTGTAAATTCTCTTTTTATACCTGATAACCAAATGGAATTTTTGTTGAAATCCCATCCATCTGAAGTGTCTCGATTGATACAACTTTGATTGTGACTGTAAGTGTTGCAATGGCTTATGGTCAGTATGGATAATGTTCTCCTTGCCCATCAAATAGTGCTTCCATTTCTTTACGCTTTGTACCAATTCATATAACTCTTTTTCATAGGTGGGATATTTAGTCACAACTCCATTAAAAATTTAAGAATGAAACTAAATGGGCTCACCATGCTACATGAGAACTGCTCCCATGGCGTAATCACTAGCATCTGTTTGAATCTCAAATGGTTGTCTAAGATCCGGAAGAGCCAATACCGGTGTTGAACTGATATTTTTTTTTAAAGCATCAAATTTTTTTTACTGCATATCTCCCCAATGGAATACTTTCTTGACACTTTTCAATGCATGTAATAGAGTTGCAATGGAAGAAAAATTAGCAATGAATTTCCTTCAATATTGTGTTGCCCCAAGAAAGCTTCTTACCTCCATAACTATATTGGGCTTGGGCTAAATTACAATGACCTCAACCTTGGAAGGGTCTATCTTCATCTCACCTCCTCCAAAAATGTGTCCCAAATACACTATAGAAGTCTTGCCAAACTCACACTTCGACATCTTTAAAAATAATTGTTCTTTTTTCAAGACATCAAGTACCTTGTTCACATGCATGACATGTTCATCTCTTGATTTGCTGAATATAAAAATATCATCTAAGTAAAAAATGATGAATTCATCTAAAAATGGTCTTAATACATCATTCATAACTCTCATGAAAGTAGTTGGAGCATTGGTAGGACCGAATGGCATAACTAGCCACTCAAACAATCCTTGTCTAGTTTTAAATGTGGTTTTCCAAATGTCCTCTTCAATTATTATAACTTGATGATAACCACTTCGTAAGTATAGCTTAGTGAAATACTTTGCATACCTTAATTGATCAAGAAAATAATCAATTCTTGGGAGTGGAGAGGGATTCTTTACCGTGATTTTATTCAGTGCACAGAAATCTACGCACATGTGCGAAGTCCCATCCTTCTTTGGTACCAAAACAATCGGTGAACCACATGGCGAAGTAGATGGGTGTATGATACCTTTGTTCAACAATTCTTGAATTTCTTCTTGATTTCCATGCTCTCCATTATTGACATGTGATACATGCCATTGTTTGGAAGTGGAACATCTTGTTGCAACTGAATCCCATGTTGAATTCCCCTCTTGGGAGGTAACCCATTTGGTTCCTGAAACATCTCGCCATGCTGAGTTACCACATAAAAAAATTAGATTTTAATTTTTCATCACAACCTTCAAAATATTCATATTCCATATCATCCCTTTTCTTGATCATGAGAAGCATAAAAATTTTACTTGCATTAACTAGTCTCTTCATATGCCCTGCATTTACTAAAGAAGTATTCATCTTTTTGCGATCATCTCTCACAATATACTCCACCCTATCCTTGAGCAAATGATATTTGTTCTCATGGTGATAAAATTACACTTTCCTGTCATACAAATATGGACTTCCCAAGATAATTCTTGAAATTTCAAGTGGAACCACATCTAACTCAATTTCATCAACAAAGTTTGCAGTAATGGAAAACTAGAATATACATTTCCTTGTAACCTGTAAATTTGCATTCTTGACTATCCAGCCCAAAGGATATGGCTTATGATGTGGTATAGTTTCAAGGTTAAGATTTTTGACCAAGTCTTCTGAAATCAAGTTTTCTTGTGACACACTATCAAATAATGCATCAATATTTATATGATTTGAAATCACCCTTACATGGAACAACTCTATCCTCGTTTCTTCATTTGGAGTGTTGTTGCGACAATTTGAGGAACTAATGCTTGCTATGGCTTATTTTCCCTTTGTGACCATGGCTATAATCTTGGTCTCATCATCGGAATCAGAGCCAAGATCATGTTGTGTGGTGGTAGTCATATTTTGTTTCCCCTTGTTGTTTGGTTTCTTACACCTTAGTTCGGGATGTAATTTCCAACAATGGGCTTCATCATGCCCCTCTTTGGAAAAATGTTTTCATCTAGTTTTCTCCCCTTCTTTCTTAACACTTTCATTATTCTTTCCCTTCCATTTTCCTTCCCTTCTCTTTCCCCTTATCCTTGAATGGATTCTTCTTGCTACCCTCTTCCTGAATTTTCTTTACAATTGATTCTAGATGTGTGGCTTGCACACAAACTACATATAAATTGCTTGGGTTAAACATAAGGATAGTATGTCTCAAATAGGAATGTAAACCCCCAATTTATTTCAAGAGAGTGTATTGGGAATTCAAGTTTATTCCTAACAACAAAGCCCTTTTCCTAAACTCCTCGGTACATTCTTGAACATTTTGACCCTTGAGTTACCTAAAGTTTTTCCAACTCATAATGGCTTTTTGCATGTTAGCTAAAGGATAAAATTGTCTTTTAATCGAATAAATAAAATCAACCCAAGAAATGTATATCTTACCATGGATTCACATTTCTTATTGAGTCTTTGCTTCCCACCAGACTAGTGTTGCTCCTTTTAGCCTCAATGAAGCCAACTGGATCTTTATGTCATCTTCTTGTAGGTTATGAATTCTGCAATAAACCTCCAATTGGAGGATCCAATTTTCCAACTTCTTTGCATTTACCTCACCATTTTACATGGGAAGTTCAAACTTAATGTCCAGTTTGAGTAAGGGAGTTTTTCCTTTTGGGGATTTTGAATGAGCATGGGTGGTTTTTGTGGTGAAACTGGATGATGATGTTGATGGAGATGATGAATATGATGGTGAGGATGGTGGCAGTGGAGGAGGCTTTCCTCCACTTCCCTTTGAATCCTTCTCTTCATCCTTCTTGCCTTCTGAGTTTCCCTGTCCATGTGGAGACTTAGTATTCTCTCCAACCATCTTGGTGTTCCTCTCTTCAAAGAGGATCATAACCCTCTTAGTTAGGTCATAGGAAGCCTTCTTGAATTCTCCCTCTTCTAAAATACCTTAAGTCTCTCCTAAACCTCACATGATGGCTATAGATTCAAGCTCAGCTTCTGGTGCAACTTGTAATTCTTCAATCAACTCAGCGTCCAGTGCAACTTGTACCTCTTCAATATCAAAAAATTGAAGTGCTTCAAGCGTAGTTGGGAGTGAAAATTTGGGTGGAAATGGTTCTCTTGTGGCTCTTCTTCTTCTGGTCCTAACCTCAGGACTAGAAACCAATAGTTTCCCTTCTCCTCTTTGCGACTTCAACCTTGTAAGCATCACATATTTTCAACCATTAAAACCCTAGTTGCACAAAACTCAAGAAAATCAAGAAAATAACCTTTTCTCTAATACCATCTTGATTTGATTTTGAATGTTATTTTTTTTGTGCTAATTTCATCTTCAAATTTATATTCAAAATGTTTATCTTTTCTTCATGTACATGGGCTTATTGAAGTGTTTATGATTGTTTAACAACTAAATATATGGAGATTATGTTGAATTATTGAACATAAAAACACTAAAACATAATTTTGAACCTCAACAACAAAATATACAACAAACCATCACAATTGATCCATTAACACAATGTTTTGATGAAGGAGTTCACCCCTCTTGGGCTACATCTCCTTGGTCCAAATTCCATGGCTTATGCCTCTATATTAATTCAAATGTGAAAAATTTGTTGTTTATACTCACCTAATGCTCCTGAAACCTACTCCAATGTGTTCAGAACATCAAAATCTGCCCAGATAGATTCTTCCTAAGCCAAAATTGGTCGAAAATTTCTCCAGTTATGCTTCATTTATTTTTTCCCTGGAAGTCTCCTCCAAAACTAGAGAGAACTCCAGTTAATCCTGCCACATTTGGGGGCAGCGCCGAAATTGGTGGAACCGCTAAATTCTCCGTCGTATTAATATGTTTTTTAATTATATTTAAGCTGGCATTAATCTTAAGATAAGCCATACTTAATGCGATAAGCGTGTTTTTACAAAACCTGCGTTAAAAATTGGATTAGCGTTGATGCGGGATTAGTGCGCTAATTAATCCGCGCATTAAAACTTAAAACTATTTACCGTTCCGCTCGACCATTGGTTAAGGTGGTAAGTTATTATGGGGAGGGGGCTCGCCCGCGGGGCTGACCCCCTCCATACCCCCGCTGTTGAAACCTGTTGAAAACAAATATAAGACAGAATCGTTACTTTATAATAACTAAAGCGGTGGCTTGGTGGTAAGCCGGGCGGTTGGCGCGGGGGAGGTCATGGGGTCGACCTTGACCTCTGCCCATCCCTTGATAAATTGGGTTCCATTGTGCATAATACTTAACCATAATGTTGAAAAACTTAGTATATATTTCATACATGCACTATTATATATAGTTTAGATTTGACCATGAAAAATTGCAATTTTTCCTTCCACATAGATCCACTGGAGGGGGCATGTGGTGGCCCCTGGCTGCACCACGTGTCCACCTCTGGTTGGATTGTCCAACCATAAAAAATTTCAAATTCGACCTTAGGGATATATATATATATATATAAATTTCACCTTCAAACTTAACCGGTGAATCCTGCAGTAACACTTGTCACAGTGTCATTGGGCGAAAACGATAGAATATTCCAAAATATTATTTTTTCGCTAACTGGGCTGCCATGTCACCATTCTGTCATGTTCTGCAAATTTTTTAGCTATTTAATAAAAACGAACAACAGGTCATAACTTCCTCATACGGAGGTAGTTTTTGATGAAACGAATTGCGCCAGATTCCCGACGACGAGCTCTTTGTTGTCATTCTGGTTTGAAGCATTTCTGAGCACTTTCATTTTTGAGATTAACACTAAGCCTCTAATCAAGAGCTCTAACATCTCATAAAGAGGTTTGACAAAGAAGTAGTATATCATCAATCAATTATTGTTGAGTGATAAGAAAATATTCCCCAAAAAGCTGAAGACCTATAATACCCCAATGACTAGCTTCGTTAAGATATCGACCTAAGCCTTTAGATGCCAAGATGAGGAAAAATTAATTGATCAGATCATCTTGATGGAGATCACGAGAAGGATTGAAAGTCATGGTGGGAGAACCATTCAAGAGAATAGAGTAGAAGGGAAATTAAATGAGAGATTTAATCCATGTGATCCACTAAGAAGAGAAACCAAAAGAACAAAGTACATGAAGGAGGTAATCTTAGCTGAGTCTATCATATGATTTTGAGAGCTCTAGTTTAATAAGCATGCTAGATATTTTAGTTTTATTAAGGGAATGAATAACCTCATCGGTAGTCACATTCCCATCAAGGATTTGACATGCTTCTACAAATCTAGTTTTCTTGGGGTAGATGTTTCTATTCATCAGAGGCTTGATACGGTTTATAATAACAGAGGAAATAATATTGTAAATTACATTACATAAATCTATTGGATGGAATCCACTAGGGTGTTTTATTTACTAGCTTTAGGAATTAAGGTAATATAGGTAGCACTAAAACCTGACCATACCTATTGAGATCATCGACATTATTCAACCAAAACATGCACTTCAACTCTAATGAATGATCAGTAAGCTTGGAAGAAGCATGGGTACAATCATCCGGACTTGGTGCTTTGTTTTGAGGCATAGACATGACAACATCTTCCAATTATGAAAATGTGGTTTCCCTCATTAATAAGTCATTTTGATATTGGTTAATAACATGAGGGATATGGGCAGTAATATGGTGAATGAATTCTCATATGTTAGGAGTTGGTTATGTCAATATCTCATGGAAGTAAGACACTAGTTAATTTTCTAAATCCTGCATGTTGAAGAATTTTTTTTCCATATTTGATGGTGAGAGAGAAGATATTATTATGATGGTAGTGCTTAATCATTATTTTATGAAAAAAAATGAGTTATCCTCCCCTTGTCTCAACCATTGGACTTGATATTTTTGTCTCCAAAGTGTTTCCTCATACTTTCTCCTTTATTCAATTTTTTTAACCAAATGACCTTCTTCCAGAATTAGGGCCTCTATTCTTCATTCTATTATAATTTGTTTTTCACTAGTTCCATGTGGGAATTATGCATTTTATTCCACCATTCGACATCAATTTACTCCCACCAAGTGAAATATTTAGTTCAAAAACTTAAATCTTGACGCCAAAATATCTCAAATCAGAAGGGGAAATTTCGAGGAGCAGTCTTCAAATCTAATTCTAGTGGGATTGACCAGTTATATGATCCTAAACAAGGAAAAAATTTCTCTTCAACAAATAGGTCTCGAACTAGCAAAGATTTTTAAACTACGAAGTGGTGGGTAAACCCACAAAGTTGGGTTACACTTTTGTGAGAATTGGGGGCTGAAAACTCTTTTTTTACAACAATTCAACCAAAATTTTATAAAATTTCGACCGAATTGTTATAGAGTTTGGTCGAAATTTCGAAATTAGTTCGACCGAACTCATTCTTTCGTTTACATTGATGGCATACTGACGGCATGGGAAAACAGATTTTTGTCCGGAGATGGGAAAACCGGCAACATAGGTTCGGCCGAACTATTAGTTTAGCAAAACTCTTAAAATAATCCGGTCAAACTTTAGTTTATAAATGCACCATCCTAGACCCGTTAATGGGTTTCGGGCTTATTAGCATCTGCATCTAGCTTATCTGTGTTTGTGTTTGTCGCGTCTGCTATGTTTGTGTTTGTCGAGTCTTGCAGGGTCTTGGCAAAGTCTTGCTGGGTAATTCCTATTATTTTATTGTTTTTTTTATGTTTGCGAGTAATTGTCCTCCGAATTCCTCTTTGTTTGCGGCCTCGTTGATCTCCGAATTGCGGCCTCGTCTTCGAATTGCGGCCTCGTCACCGAATTGCGGCCTCGGCTCCGAATTTCCAAGTTGGCACCCTGATATATATCCCACCTGCCTTCAAGATATAAATTGTTGTCTTTCCTTCTCTGTTATAAAATTTTATGAAAAAAACCCTCCTGCAATTACCCACCCTTGTCACCATGGCATCATTTGGATTATTCATTGTTTTCACTAGTGTATTATATATAAGATCAAATATTTCATACATGTTAGTCGCTTCATCTAAAGAGAGGAAGGCTACTACTACTGAGAGGAAAGATAAGACTCCTTGTTCTCCTATTAGAAAAAATCGTACTGGTATCACATAGGATAAAGCTAATACTTCGTTCTTGCTAAGAGAAGAAAACAAATGCTTTATAAAAGACTCAAACTACCGGTCCAAGTGACCATACCATATAATGGAGGTTTCCTCTTATCCAGTATAATAGACAAAGAAGCCGAAAAACTTATACTAAGAAATCCTCATACAATGCAAAAACCATACAAAGGTTGGATGATAACATATAACTGATTAAATAAAGGCCTATACGAAAGCTAATACAGTATACGACAACTACTATCTTGAAGAAGCTTATACTCAAACCAATAACTGCTAAGATAGATAGCACAAACCTATAGAAAATAAGAAAGCTAATACATATTGATAGACTGGAACTGAGAAAAGATAGAATAACTCATACTGATATCAAAAAGGAAAGCTCATATTGAGATCGGGGTCAAATATTAGCTCATGGACATTTAAACTAGGACAACAAGCCTTTTGGAAAAGGACTTCCACTTAAGAAGGTCTTTCAAAATCTTGTTTTTCCTGATAATCCTGTTGCCAGCTAATAATAGTTGCCCAATGACTTGGGAAGCTAAGATATGAGAAGAAAGAGGAATTGGCACTATCTTCATCACATACTCCTCTTTTGAACTGCATAATAGTGGAAAATCAACCTGGGAAAATAAGGCCAGTAATGGTAAAAGAAAGCGACTGGTGGATTTTTTTTTTTTTTTGCAAATAAGGTTACTAGAATGTTTTAATTTAACAAGACAATTTATTCCAACGTTCCCATGATAACTTGTTCACTCCCTCGCTTTCGAGGTATGAAATTAAAAATAAATTTTCTAATTCATTTTCTAAAATCCCTCCTCTATCTAATATGCCTATATTATAGAGAAATATAAATAGGTCCCAAAACTAGTGTATGCACGACATTACAAAACAAAATTCATTTTATAAATCACTTTTGTTAATTTTCATATTTAATGGTTTACAAGGTTATATATTATCCCTATGCCAATAGATTTATTTGATTAGTAAAAAACATTATGTTGTATAGAACTATGTTTCCCTTATTTTGGAGGAGACAAAGTATATTTGTTAATCCATGGTTCCCCAAATTTTACCCATTCACTACATCTATAGCCAAAATGCAAGTGGGATCACCTCCCTAATATTCCCCTTCAATTTTGGAATTTTTAAGTCTTTAATGATATCAAAGGTGCCTTGGATAGTTACATAGAAGTAGATCTTGAGAGGAATATGAAGAGTTTTCACACATATGCTAGAATCTATGTAAATATCGACATCGTCCATGATCTACTAGAAACATTTCTCTTTAAGAGGAAACATTTAAGTTGGTCTAGGGTCATCCAATTCCAATTCTATGTTTTAAAATTTTATGTGCAATTACCCACCCTTGTGACCATGGCATCATTTCCTATGCTTTACACCTAAATTTCATATATTTAGGAAATTTTAGATTTACTCTCTACTCTTAACTTGTTAGTTATCAAACTGGAAAAGATACTACACCCAGAGGGGAATGGAAGAAAAATTGAAAACCCTGTAAACAAAATTGAAAACAAATAATTAATAAATATATGTCACACTTATGGGAATTAGACTCATATGGAATAGCTCTAAGAAAAATGAAAAATAACAAACTGTTAGTTTCAATAGAGAACCCTGTAAACAAAATTGAAAACAGAGAATTAATAAATATATGTCACACTTATGGGAATTAAACTCATATGGAACAACTCTAAGAAAAATGAAAAATAACAAACTGTTAGTTTCAATAGAAATGAAATATAAAAAACTATTAGTTTCAATAGAGAACCCTGCAAACAAAATTGAAAACAGAGAATTAATAAATATATTTCACACTTATGGGAATTAGACTCATATGGAACAGCTCTAAGAAAAATGAAAAATAACAAACTATTAGTTTCAATAGAAATGAAAAATAACAAACTGTTAGTTTCAATAGAGAACCCTGTAAACAAAACTGAAAACAAAGAATTAATAAATATATGTCACACTTATGGGAATTAGACACATATGGAACATCTCTAAGAAAAATGAAAAATAACAAACTGTTAGTTTCAATAGAGAACGCTGTAAACAAAATTGAAAATAGAGAATTAATAAATGCCAATGGGGAAGCTGCTACGGGATATGGAGAAATCTAAGTTTATGATAGCTCTCAAAATGAAACAGATCCCAGGTGGGCTACTACTTACCCCACTACTTGCTTTGATGTTCCTGGCTTTTTTTGCTGAGTTTATGAAACAGATCCTAGGTGAGCTACTACTTACCGCACTACTTTCTTTAATGTTCCTGGATTTTTTTGCTGAGTTTTATTTGGTGAGTGGTATCTATGAAGAGGCATCAACATCATTATCAGATGTGCTTCATAAATTTCTTAAAACATGGCCCGATGAAGTTCATGTTGTACACGATGAACCCACACAGGAGAATGACATCAATGAATTGGATAACATCATAGAGGTTGCACGCATAGTGTTTATCCAAGCTAAAAAACATATACACTCTTCCATGTGATATCTTCCATAACCTAAAGACACTTTTTGGTTTCATTTCCTTCATGCCATGTTATGTTCTTTTCACATGGTATGTGTGTCTAGCTATATGAAGGAGAGTATCGAATTACTCGGGAAGCCTTTGAAGGGTTCTTTAAAGGATTGGGTTTTTCCAAGACGTGTCTTGGTATATTCCTTCATAGGCAGATTGACAAAAGGCCCTTTGGAGCATAGCTCAAAATTACCATTTATCTATGAAAAAAATACATGTAGATCATTGGAACTCTATGTTGTTAATATTGGATAGATTTTGGCAAGTTTAAGGCATTTTATCTAGCATGTAGATGACACCCCTTTAGAGACTACTTTCATGTTTCCAATATTTTGGACCCTTGGGTACCTATTTCTTGTGGTTTCAATGATAGATTTCTAATAAAGGGATAGATTGTAATGATCAAAACATTCATATACAACCAATAAATACCTCATAATCTGCAATAAGAAGATGTTTAGATGCTTTGCTAGCTCAAAATAAAATAAAATTAGGATAATCTCAGCTTAGAATTTTGATCCACAATTTATAGGAAATATTTCGTATAGGCTTAAATTGACAGACAACTAATTCAAAGTTTCCACAGGGGAATCCATGTAATTGAATAACCAAACCTTGACTGCACAACCTCCAACCAAACCCAGCTTTTGTGATCAACAAAAAAATGATAAACACTTATAGGTCAAATGAGTAGGACTCAATAACTGTAAGTGAATCCATAACTCAATGGCCTAATGCTGGATGTGTCCCATGGCCATACTAAGTCTCACTAACGGACTGCCTTAAACTATTTTCATTTTTGGCCTTCCTCACTTAAGTTTTCTCTATTTCAAAATGGCATGATTGAATTCAAATAAAACAACCTTCAGAAATGATTTGAAATGTCTAGCCCTTCGAGAATGCCTAGTAAAACCAACAAACAACTCCACATCTTGAAAACCATGCCATTCAGAAAATCCATTCTTTCAATACCTTGAAATATATATGGAAAGGAAGATAATAACATTTCAGGTAGGGAAAATAAAGATGTCATGACAGAACTCTTATATATAAGCATAGTCTTCAATTCCATTGTTTTGTAGGTAAAGTACTATCCTCACATTAAAGCATTTTATAAGTTTACTCTAAAACTAAAGGCTTGGATTTCTCCCATTAATTAAAGGCAAACTTTAAGGCCTAAAAACTGAACCTAAAGTGGCTGAAATTCCATAGGATTTTAGTCTGTCTGTTGAGTGTTAAATTCTACAAGGTTCTATAGGAAGAGTCTGTAAAGGGCCAGGTAGCCTCTGGATCTCATATTTTATGAAAGGTGACATATCCAGTAAATTCCCCTACAGTTAATCTCTAGAACAGATCTAAATAGAAGTTCTTCATTTTAATATCCATAAACCACAACCACTTTAAGGCAAATTGTGTACATGTGTCATTTCTCCCATAAACACTTAAGGCAAACTTTAAAGCATGTGTATTTGGCTTTTCCCCATTAACTTTAAAGCATGTGTCATTTCTCAAGGCTTTCTCCCATTAATTCAAGGCAAAATTTAAAGCCTAAAAACTGAAAGTAGTTGAACTTCCATAGGATAGGATCCCCCAAACTCAAGTGGAGTAAAATGTTAAATGTTAAAAGTGGAGTGTTTTATGATGTAATGGATCTTAATAATCTAGATTGACATGGCTTTATTAAACTTCCATAGGATAGGATCCCCCAAACTCAAGGAGATTAAAATGTAAAATGTTAAAAATGGAGTGTTTTATGATCTTAATATTCTAGATTTACATCGATGTATTTTATTAATGTACCTAAATTTACACTTTCCATGTTTCTTTATTCTTGTAAAATGTTAAAAGTGGAGTGTTTTAGGATGTAATGGATATAAATAATGTAGATTGTGTTAAATATGATGTAATGGATCTTAATAATCTAGATTGACATGGTTGTATTTTATTAATCTACCTAAATTTACACCCTCCATGTTTCTTTATTCTTGTAAAATGTTAAAATTGGATTGTATTAATGTACCTAAATTAACACCTTCCATGTTGCTTTATTCTTTTAAAATGTTAAAAATGGAGTGTTTTATGATGTAATGGATATAAATAATCTAGATTGGCATGGCTACAGTGTTATGATGATAGTGTAGGTTGATGTTGAAGTTGTAAAATTATTGTACATATCAATTATTATAAATTATTAAACAATTTGATCAGTGCTAAATCATACTTCTTATTAAGGACATAACTAATTTATGATGATAGTCTAGGTTGATATTGAAGTTGTAAAATTTTTGTACATATCAAATATGAATGATAGTACAAGCCAAAAATGACATTATTATAAATTATTAAACAATTTGATAAGTGCTAAATCATACTTCTTATTAAGGACATAACTAATTTGTAAATTGAAATTTTTTTCTTAATATTCTTAGCCTATTTATAGATGTCAAAATAAAGGTTTCTAGATGCGATTTCTCCCATAAATTTCACGGCAAACTAAATTCTAACGAAAAGTGAATTCTAAGGCAAACCCTGTACATGTCATTTCTCCCACAAACTCATAAAGGTGTGACTTTTGACATATGTCATTTCTATGTCATTTAGATCCCAAAAACTATAAGACAATGTCATTTCTCCCATATACTATAATGCAAACTTTAAGGCAAACTATGTACATGTCATTTCTATCTTAAACTCTAGGCAAGGCAAACTTTAAGGCATGTCATTTATAGATCTGATTTCTCCCATAATCTTAAGGCAAACCATGGACATGCCATTTTTCCCACAAACTAAAGGCTTTTTACCATAAATTCAAGGCAAACTTTAAGGCCTAAAAACTTGAAGTGGTTGAACTTCCATAGGATTTTAGTCTGTTTGTTGAGTGTTAACTTCTATAAGTTCTAAAAGAAGAGTCTGTAAAGGGCCAGGTAGCCTCTAGATCTCATCTTTTCTGAAAGGTGACGTATCCAGTAAATTCCCCTAGAGTTAATCTCTGGAAAAAATCTAAATAGAAGTTCTTCATTTTAATATCCATAAACCACAACCACTTTAAGGCAAATGGTGTACATGTGTCATTTCTCTCATAAATTCTTAAGCAATGTTTTTAAAGCATGTGTCATTTTGGCTTTCTCCCATTAACTTTAAATCATGTGTCATTTCTCAAAGCTTTATCCCATTAATTCAAGGAAAGTGAACCTAAAGTAGTTGAACTTCCATAGGATATGATCCCCCAAACTCAAGGCTTCCTCCCTTCAATTCAAGGAAAATTTTAACGCCTAAAAACTGAACCTAAAGTAGCTAAACTTCCATAGGATAGGATCTTCCAAACTCAAGGCTTTCCCCCATTAATTCAAGGAAAACTTTAAGGCCTAAAAATTGAACCTAAAGTGGTTGAACTTCCATAGGATTTTGGTTTGTTTGTTGAGTCTTAACTTTTACAATTTTTAAAGGAGTCTGTAAAGGGCTAGGTAGCCTCTGGATCTCATCCTTTCTTAAGGCATGTAAAGAGCCATGTAGCCTACGGATCTCATTCTTTCTTAAGGCATGTCATTTCATGTATAGGGTCAGGTAGCCTCTCATAGGATTTTGAACTTCCATAGGATTTTAGTCTGTCTCTTGAGTGTTAACTTCTACAAGTTCTAAAGGCAGAGTCTATAAAGGGCTAGGTAGCTTTTGGATCTCATCTTTTCACAAAGGTGACATATCTAGTAAATGCCCCTACAGTCAATCTCTGAAATAGAAATAGAAGTTCTTCATTTTAATATCCATAAACCACTACCACTTTAAGGCAAACCTTGTACATGTGTCATTTCTCCCTTCTCCCATAAAATTTTAGGAAAAATTTAAGGCATGTGTCGTTTATATTTTATTGCTCCCATAAACTATAAGGAAATTTGTCATTTCTCCCACAAACTCATAAAGGTGCACGAATTTTGACATAACTTCATCAACCACTAACACTAGTTGTTTTAGTAAGTGCATACAATAATTTTTCAAACCATGTAAATGATATATCTCTCACAAACTAAAGGCTTTCTCTCATTAATTCAAGGCAAACTTTAAGGCCTAAAAATTGAACCTAAAGTGGCTGAACTCTCATAGGATTTCGAACTTCCATAAGATTTTAGTCTATTTGTTGAGTGTTAAATTCTACGAGCTCTAAAGGCAGAGTCCGTAAAGGGCCAGGTAGCCTCTGGATCTCATCTTTTCCAGTGACATATCCAGTAAATGCCCCTACAGTCAATCTCTGGAATAGAAATAGAAGTTCTTCATTTTAATATCCATAAACCACTACCACTCTAAGGAAAACTTTGTACATATGTCATTCCTCCCTTCTCCCATAAAATTTTAGGCAAACTTTAAGACATGTGTCATTTC